>OU744355.1:600000-1200000 GCA_916610255.1 Lasioglossum lativentre | reverse complement strand
TATACTTTACGTTAGCTTTTTATAATGTAGTATGTATTAGTATTCTTATGTATTTGCAACTTCAAATATGTAGGGCTTTTATAAAAGTCATTTATTACATTCACGTGTTGTTCGGTTTACAGTCAACGAGGTACATACTGCTCGTATGTATCTTGTTATGTTATAACATACACTGGATGCCTTGGCAACAGCCATGGATTATAAACTATTACAGTTCGGCCAGCCTGATAAAAGATCGTCCTCGATCTTACGTTACAGTTACAAATATAATAGGCTGAACTTCGGAATCCCTCCCTCCCCCGTCCTTTCCAAACAGGATATACGTCATTCTATTCGTTTTGACATGCCGAATACGAAATGTAATTGTCATTCTTGGCGGAAATGAATAGTTTTCGAGATATTCGTGAAAAACTGCAGTTACCATACATTGAATTTTGTGTATACATGCCCGTCCGTGCTGTGTGTGCGTGAGCATGATGCGACCGTTCGCTGTTCGTCAACTGTTTCTACAGATATATCACGACGATCGTCGAACGATCTATATGTATACCGCGTGAACTTTTTAAAAGATATGATGATGAAGAGTGAGTACACAGTACACACACACACACACACACACCCAGTGTTTCTGAGAAGAAGGTAAAATCAACTAAGTCCAATACCAATTTGTTTTACTATCAAATGGGATAACATAATGAAAAATAATTATGTAAAGCTTCGGAAGGGGGGGGGGGGAGGATTCCGAAGTCTTACCATATAATATATTAAACAATGATTATAACATAATTATTACTATCATAGTATGTACTACGCTTATCGTACAGAGTTATCTCCTCCCAAGTTTGACATTTTCCACAGCCGCATATTTTTTGGTTCTCAAACACCTTGATATTTTTTTTGCGTTTGCTGGAAACCATCTATGTCACCTACAACATATCTATTCTGACGAAGTTCCTTTATAATAACATAAGGGCCTTTAAACATCGGAATTAACTTTCTAGAAACACCAGGTGTATTATCGAAATTTCGTAGCATTACATAGTCACCTATTTTATATTTCCAAGGTTTTTTTTCGATTATTATTGAAATATTTTACATTATAATTTTGACATGTAATAATTTTATCGGATGCCTTAGTTCTCAATTTTATTAAATCTCTGTTATTATTATATACATTTTCAACTAAATATTCCTTAATTTCATCACTCACATGGCCCTTTTGATCAGCACCAAACAATAAACGACTTGGTGTTTCACCCGTTCCTTTATTGACAGTATTGTTTAATTAATGCATATTCCACCTCATTGAGTACTTTATACCAATGTTTTCCTTCATTATTGTCAACTATTTTACCTAACATTGGAGCCAATACTAAATTAATTCGTTCAACCTGACCGTTAGCTTGTGGCGATCCTGTAGCAATTAATATATGTTTTACATTTTCCTTCTTCAAAAAATCAAAAAACTCTTGTGATGATAAACATGCACCATGATCTGATACAATTATACAAGGTTAGCTATAATTTACAAAATACAGGGTGTCCCAAAATGTCTTCAACTCCGGGAAATGGGAGGTTCCTGAGGTCATTTCAAGCGCCATTTTCCTTTTGCAAAATGTTGTCCGCGGCTTTGTTTAGGAGTTATTAACGAAAAACACGGACCAATCAGAGCGCGAGCTCGACGCTCGCTGGCACGTTCAGCGCGGCGAGCCGGCAGGCGGTTGGCTGAACATGCCAACAAGCGTTGAGCTCGCGCTCTGATTGGTCCATGTTTTTCATTAATAACTCCTAAACAAAGCCGCGGACAACATTTTGCACAAGGAAAATGGCGCTTGAAATTACCTCAAGAATCTCCCATTTCATATTTAGTAAACGCATCCACAATCACAAAAATATACTTCTTCAACCAACACCTTTTATCAACTGGACCAAAATGATCAACATGTAAACTAAAGAAAGGAACTTCTCCTTTTGGAATAGCATGCAATTCGCCTTCCACTTTACCCGAGGATGGTGAATAAAATAAACATTTAAGACAATTCTTAATATGTAAATCTATTTTTTTTCTTACGTTTGGAAACCAGTAACTTTTTAAAATTGTATTTGTTGTTTTTTCAGCACCTAAATGACCCATTTGATCGTGATATTTAAATGAAATACTTTTTTCCATTTCTTCTTACATAAAATAACAATTCACCACTCTTTTCTGTAGGGCTTTTATAAAAGTCATTTATTACATTCATGTGTTGTTTGGTTTACAGTCAGCGACATACTGCTCGTATGTATTTTGTTATAACATACATTGGATGCCTCGGCAACAGCCATGGATTATACACTATTACAAATATATTATTTGAAAGGGCAGGGAGACAGACGATGACTTGGTAAATACTAGAGATCACGGTTTTGGACGTGTATTGAGGATACACGTATTCACGTGTTCACGTGTACTAATATACAGGGTGTCCTAGACCACCCGTCCACCCCCATTAAAATGATGGAAAGTGATTTTTATTGAAAACTAAAAAAAATTTAATAACTAATTCGGGTACGCTCTATCGAATGGTGGTAGGTGCAATTTCCGGTACTAATGGGAATAGCATTTTCAGACCGGAAGTCGTTTTTTTAAATGGGACCCGGTATTTTTCACTGCATATTCAGATTGTATGAAAAAAATTATAAAAGTTTTGTCTCATACGTTTTTCTCGAAAATGCCCAGAAATAGGACAGAAAATGAACACCAATGTATGAATTCACATTTTTGAAATTAAAGATTTAATTTTTAATAATGATTTCCATAGTTTATTTCTGTTAAGTTGTTTATTAATCTATTTCAGAGCAGGTATTGTCCTTTACTGTTTGTCCTGTAACTTGTGTAAATTCATTATTATAAATTAAATCTTTAATTTCAAAAATGTGAATTCATACATTGGAGTTCATTTTCTGTCCATTGTAGGCATTTTCCAGAAAAAACGTATGAGACAAAGCTTTTATTATTTTTTTCATACAATCTGAATATGCAGTGAAAAATACCGGGTCCCATTTTAAAAAAACGACTTCCGGTCTGAAAATCCTATTTCCGGTTAGTACCGGAAATTGCAACTATCACCATTCGATAGAGCGTACCCGAATTAGTTATTAAATTTTTTTTAGTTTTCAATAAAAATCACTCTCCACCATTTTAATAGGGGTGGACGGGTGGTCTAGGACACCCTATATATCCGTATTTTAATCCGTGTACATCTTTGTACACGGATACACGGGTATTGAAGTACACGTGTACACGCATATCGAAACACAGATACAAATACACGGGTACACGTGTTTCAAGCTACACGGATAATACACGGGTACCAATATTAATTTTATTTATAATAATAATACATTCGGTTGTGTAATATGTAAATTTGTTTACCTTTAATATAAAAACTTTAACTGACTGTAACTTTCTTAAAAAAATATACATTTTCTTTCACGCGTGTATCAAAATACACGGATAATACACGTGTACCCGTATATTCAAGTTCACGGTTATACATGTATTATCCGTATATTTTGATACACGTGAACACGTGTATTTCAGTACACGTGTATCCGTGTATTAAATAGGATCCGGACTTCTACACGGATATATTAATTACACGTGTACGTGTAGTAAATACGGGGCTAGCGACGAATGTTCGATTAAACTTCGTATGGCTCGAGGCACGCACACGATCATGTTCTGTCTCACCGACACGGTCGGGTAGACTGTAGTAGTAAGCTTTTGTCTATACGTATAATGCCACACAATGAAATTTTGCAAAAACTTTAACAACTTATATCTCAATAACTATTTGTTTGCGACATATGGCTCCTTTCAGACTTTTTCTCTTCTTGACGAGTAGAATGTGTTGATGTAAAAAAAAACTTTGACAACAATTTTCTTTGTTATAAACAATTTTGCGGCAAGTTTCCCTTGCAAATATCCACCGATCCAGAGGTGTAGATTTACCCCTAGGACGGATGACCATTACTTTTTATACACCCTGTACTCAATTCGTTGAACGTTTTTACTCGTGGCCAGCATTTTTATACTCGCGGCCTTCTGCAGATAACACCTCAATTCTGTGTGTGTAACTCCTTCAAATACAAATCAATAATATGGCAGGTTTGTATGCAATTGTAATTCAAGCATTGCCGACCGTAGCTTGGATACAGTACCGATCATAATTACTGTAACAATAGAGATTTTATATTTTATTCCGCTTGTGCAAGGTAAGTACAAATGTCCCGTGTTATCGTTAGCGCAAATCATTCTTTAGAAGAAGAAAGTAGAAAGTTTTTGTGCACCTTTTAAAAACGAATAACTTTTTAAAAATTGGACGAAACACCTTGAGTTTGTTTGAGCCGTTAGAAGGATCAATTTACTAGGTAATGTATAAATAATTTTTTTAAAGTTTTTTATCTGTGCTTATAATGAAAATTTAGAAGATGCCTTTTGTAGATCTAACAAAGTTATATACATGTACGAAGTTTCATCGAAATCGATCAAGGTTGCTATGAAATATAATTTATTGAAAATGGCAACAATTTTTAGAAACTGCAATTTAAATGAATCGCAAAACTCTAAATTCAAAGATTTTTACATTTTACAATGCCTATAGCTTTTTAATGCGTTAACAGACTTAGATAGAACGTTGTACACGTATTATAACTTCCTTAGATTTAGAAAAGGCATGTTCTAAATTTTCATTATAGGCACAGATAAAGAACTTGAAAATCGTGACCTATACTTTTTTCGTCGTCGCGATGGGGACCAAGTAGGGATAGCAATATAAAAAAATACTATTTACTATTTACACATTAGCTAGTAAACGAATTCTCCTAACATTTAAAAAAACTCAAGTTGATGATGATGACAATGATTCCTCGATGATCGCTGCACGTTTTTTTTTCGGCGAAGTTGTTGAACTTTTAATGAAAAGTGTGACGCCGGTATTAAAACAACGTCAAATCAACTATAAACACGATAACTGAAAGTAGATTATTAACTGTAATTAAGAACAAAGGCCGTTTTACAAAGTATTAAATAAATTTTTCAAAGGAAGTTACTGTTTTGACATTGTTTTATAAATAATCAAACACTTGAACCTTTATTTGTACACAGCAAAACAGAATGGTTTTATGATAAATAATTAACTACTTTTTATAGATATACGGGACCAGGAAAAAGAATTTTACATAATTCAAAGTACATTCTAAGGGCTGTAAAAAATCTATAATAAATCATTCGTATATTGAGAGAAATTTCGAGAAATGACCTTAAACCTATAATTATTCACAGCACTGTAACTTCGCAAACACTCTGTATATGTTTTACAAAGATAGCTTTTGCTTTCCTTTCCTAGTAGTTAAATTAATGGACTGGAGAAAACTGGAAAAAGATTCAACGATATGTCTGTCTATTCCTCTTCATGCTGTTTTTCAACCGATGACATAAGAGCGCTTGTGTAAGCCTACCTGTAGTTTTTGCGTAATTTATACCTATGACGTAAGCGACACGCGCATTAATGACGAGGACTATTAAGACCAATTGTATGTTAATACTATTAACAATGCTTTCCTACAAACGAGGTACATGTATGGGTGAATCGTATATGTATAATTAATTAAATATCGAATAGGAAACGGGATAAGAGTAAACCGAAAACCCTATATGATCTCCCAAGGCTCAAGTTGACTGCTTTACCGATCTAGGAATTCAAGACGTAGCCTCCTCTTCCTATGAACTATTCTCACTATTGTGAGGAGAAAATCTACTCACGGAAATAGTATTGAATAAAAGAGGAAATGTGTGAGTGCAAATTCATATACAGGGTGAACCAATAATTTTGACTACCTTGAATATTTTCTATATTAGCAAAATAGAAATTGTCTGGATTAAGGAAATCAAAAACTCAAGAGGCAAGATTTGTCATAGTCATTGTTATTTTTATGTCTGTACAGTTCATAGGATATAATAAAATTTGATATAATAAGTACATTTAATATATTATCAGGGAAATTAATTTTCAAATGCGAACAAATAATTACATGTATGTGTATTGTAACGCAGTAGTCAATACTTTAATGTATATTGATGTTAGTGGGATTAGAAATATTTCTATGAGACGTCACAACCGATAGAATTCCAGCAAATTTTTAAGTTCGGAATTTTCAGTCACGTTTTTCTTGTAATATTTCAATTTTCCTTGATTTTTACTGAATGATTTTGAAATAACAGAAAACTCGATATTTTTTCGAAATTAACACTATGTTTACGGGACGTATAAAAATGACGCATTCTAGAATTTTTAATGTACGATTATTGAGATTGGAAAGTTGCATCCATAAGGAATTATTCAACAAATTTATTTCTTTGGGTAGATAATATAAAAAAAAGCTAAAAATTGGGTAGATATATTCTTATTATTTTTATAATATAATGTAATATAGTCACTTTTAGTGCTCCGTAAACCTAGTGTTAAAAAACTTGGAATATTTCTATGATTTGTTATAGTGGATAGAATTTACAAAAAAAAATTCTTTCAAGAAATATTATATTTAAAAAATTTACATCCATTCTAACAAAGTGTTGAAATATTCTAACAAAGGCCCATCAATTTCAAGATCTTCCGAATTTTCAATTGTGGATTCTTTCCATTTAATTGTGTCGTACATAAACAAAATATGAAAATAAAAGTAGTCTTTGATTTATTTTTATTTTTACTTTAATCGTGGAAAAACAAAGTAATGGAATACAGCTAAACTTAACAAGAACATACAAATTGTTATACATTGTAAAAGTTTTAAAAAACCTTTGTCTTATAGGTTACAAAAATATTCAAGTAGAATAGTATATTTAAAAATGTTCGATATTAATAAGTTTGCTGTAATTAGCTCGCTGTTACCCTCGATTCACAATATTTTATCAAAGATACTACCAGTTCAAAGGAAATCAGATGACATCGCATTCAATCGATGCAACCGATTTAAAGCTTCACCTCATTCCCTTTCTCGTCTCAGTAGTATTTACACATCATTATTAATACTGACTCACATTAATATTTCCGCACAATTTAAAACGCAATACATTTTTAAAAATCGGATTAAACAATTTGTGTTTTCTTGAGAAATTATGAAGCTTAGTTTACTAAATGACGTGAAGACGAATTCACAATTGTAATGCTTCGTACAGACCTGAACATTTCGGCGAACATTGCGTCGAACGAAGAACCGTACGGCGAACGGAGCGCAAAATCGACATTGCGCCGAACGACGAACCGAACGGCGAACGGAGCTCAAAATCGACATTAATTTCGGCGAATCGAACGACAAACTGAATAGCCAACGGAACGTCACACACTGGTCTACGCGCTCGATCTATCTGTTCATTACTATTTTAGCACTATTTGAAAGTTTAAAGGTATAATAATATAGGTCGTTGGATTCGTTTTGATATCAGCTACAATATTATGAAGTCAAAATTACATATTGACTTTTAAAAATTCAAGGTGACTTTAATTATTTATGCATTAAAAACTTCTTTTTTAATTTTTTTGGATTGAAATTTGTAGACTGCTGAATATTGATTAAGTTTTGTTGAAAACATTTTTTTCTCAGATTATCGGAAGTGTCTGATAAATCAGGTTCAAGTTTTAAATAAACACAATAATCAATCATTTTTGAAGTAATGGATTTTATAAACATAATTAAAAATATTTTATTTAAAACTGTGCAAAAAACAATATTAATTATAAAAAACAAAAATATAATTTTTATAAACAAAAATAACAATTGACATTACATCACATTGACAAATCACTATTGTTAACATCTTTCAACATTAATTGTCCAACTTCATCATCAAAATTGCGTTTGTTTCTTAAATTTAAAAGAATTGAATAAAATTGCCGCGCCAGAGGTTCGGCCGCAGTTCAGGCGACACATACGCTTTAAACAATAATAACTTGTGTAACTGGACCGAATTGGATGTGATTCTTGCATGATTTCATAGAGAAAAGTACGCTGAAAATAATGCACTTTGATACAATGGTGGACAATGTTGAACTTGAAAGATATCCTTTACCAAAGATAGAAGATACTTTGAAGATCCTCTTTAGTTTATTGAGCATTGTTATTTCAATAAATTATAAATATTAAATCTTAGTACACAATATACCCTAAATATAGACAAATACTATTATACTATGCATAATATTAAATAGATTCTCCAGGTTATCGATAAGAAAAGAGGTAATATATGTATATATATGACCAAACCTGCGAAAAAATTCGCGCGCATTCCCTTTGATGTATACGAAAAACCGACAACTGATGGATCGACCGCGCGCCCGACTCGCCGGACCGGTGGGATTTTCAAATCTGTTCGCAGGACAGAGATGTTCACAATACATAAAGAATAAATGTCAAGAAATACAAAACAAATTAAACAAAGAAATTATTACAAAAAATATATATTTATAACGACAATTACCAATAGATAGGTATAATTTTTCAATGAATGAATGAAAAAATCGGCAAAAGATGCACGCGGCGTTCGTGGCCCCGTCAAAACTATTGTTCCCTTCGCCGTTCGGCGTAATGCGCAGCGCGATGCGCGGCGAAATGTTCAGGTCTGTACGAAGCATTAGAAAAAGCGGAAATAGTAATAGAAGTTGTACAAACTTGCCAAACGGAAACGGCAAGTAGGGTCAGAGTTTCCAATCGATTATTCCGTTTAGCACATGCTAAGTAATTATTTTGGGAAAAAGGTGAATGGGAGAAGAAGTCTCTGATTTACGAGAGAGAAGAAACAAAGCAGAGAAATAGTTTTTGATTTTTTCGAAAGAGAAACGAGCGAAACAGAGAAGTAGTCTGTGTTTCGTGGATGACACGGCACGTACCGTACTTGTAGCCTCCCAGAGTCGATCAGCACCCGTATCAGGTACCCCTCGTTTCATCATGAAGAAAGATGGTCAGGTGTCGCCCCTATCTAGCATCTAATTTCATCGGGAGAAAATTCTCTCTGTGTTTTGTTCCTAAATAGAAGCAGGTCGACTAAACTGCTAAGGGAACCCTCAATAAAGACGGAACACCTCTTTTATGGCTTGTCATCGAATATTAGAGCTGATCGGTCTGGGATCAACACGCACGATCGGTTACAGCAGAAGGCTTGTTACTATGTTACACTACAATCATTTTCAATCTTAATTTACTTAAAAGTAGTTTATAAATAATCCTGACTCTTCGATTGATCGTCTTTGGATGAATCGTCTTCGTCCGATGATACTGATGATTTGGTGTTGCAAATGACCTGAAACGTCTAAAACACTTCAATTATGATTTGATAGAACAGAATAGGAGGACCAAAATAGAAGGAGACAAAGCAGCTACAAGGTTGACAACTTTGCTCACCAGTGCGAACCTAATGCTTCGTACAGACCTGAACATTTCGCCGCGCATCGCGCTGCGCATTGCGCCGAACGGCGAAGGGAACAGTAGTTTTGACGGGGCCACGAACGCCGCGTGCATTTAAAACTATTGTTCCCTTCGTCGTTCGGCGAAATGCGCGGCGCAATGTTCGCCGAAATGTTCAGGTCTGTACGAAGCGTAACACCTGCTCATGAGATTGACTCTACATCCTGTACGCCAAGCCGGGCACGTTTGTCCCAATTGAGATAAAACCATTGCCACCGTAGCGCCAATTGTCCCCTTCCAGCAAGCGCTGCGCCGTTACCATAGAGAAAGGACGCGGTTCGTCTGTCGCGAGTAGCTACCAAGGTATCTACTGTAGCTATCTCATAACGTGGGACTCGGGACGGCCAGGGGCAAGGGAAGCTAAGCTTACCGTCACGCGATGCGGTACACCTGAAGTAGTAGTGGTAATTTTCTCAGCGAATAGTGAGATACATGCGATTCAGCTGTGTGCGCCTGACAAACAGATGGTTTCTTTGAGAATTTCGCATTCCTTTCGAGCACTACATTATGAGACATCGGCGATACATACGATGAAGCAACTGAGGGGCCCTAACCATGCCCAGATCTGCCGTACATGATTGTGGTTTAAATGTGGGATCTCCTAAGCGCGCGTCTGGATGCAGCGTTTTGCGATCCTGGGGCCTCTTATACTCCATTCGTCAAACTTCATCAGAAGTGATCGCTTGCATCTAGACGTTGAATGGAGTATGGATCGCCAAACGCTGCGTCCAGACGCGCTTAGGAGATCCCACCTCTTGGAGCCTATTATACTCCATTCGTTACGAATGCTAACTTGTGCGTCCAGACGCACATCAAGAACTTACGACGAATGGAGTATGGATCGCAAAACGCTGCGTTCAGATGCGTTTAGGAAATACCACCTTTAGCAAGAAGAAAAAATGAAGAAACGAATCCAAATCCAACAGACTTAAATCTAGACCCTATAGTCTAGATGTTTTGGATATCCCGTGAACGCGACTCACAACCCCACCCATGAGTAGACCTTAGAAATTAAATCTGAGTTTCATATTAAAACCGTACAAAATCGAAGATAGGACGAGAGAAGGGATTTGAAAAAAAACTGTTTCGTAGAAGTTAATATTATTGTCAGTGATAATATACAATTGGTAAATTTATTTTGAAAATCATTAGAAAAATACAAACAAAAATAAATTCATACGAGGATTGCTGGGAACCACTCGTCCAATATATGGTACAGTAGATTCATCCATATAAATAAATAATAATAATAATAATAATATTCAAAAGTTAAAGTATGGCAACTATGCGCGTCTGCACGCAGCGTTTTGGGATCCTGGGGCCTCTTATACTCCATTTGTCACGAACACTAACTTGTGCGTCCAGACGTACAGCAAGAAGTTACGACGAATGGAAGATGGATCGCAAAGCTGTATTTGTGAATGTAAAATTCTAATCATAACTGCAGAGTTAAAGTACATCGCAGAGATTACTAGCCCCTGTATTACTAACAAAATTGAAGAATTGTGGCTTCCACATATGTATGACCACCTCGTCTGTGGTATGACCGACGCGGCAGTCAATGTAATGCAATGCAGCACTGACGAGATACGGTGAACGCAGTTTTCGGTCTGCAGTTCTGAATTACCGACTCTGTGGAAAATACAGCAGTACGATAGCGGTCTCTATCGAAATGAAACGGTCAGCTAGTGAACTACATGAAACTTGAACACTGAAAGTGTGTGTCCGACGAGGCTAGATTTTACAGCGTTGTCAGCTTTAAAAGTGCAATGTTACTGCATTATATTCGTACAAAATCTATTGGTTTTGACAAAAACGAGCGGTTTCTTTCCTACTTTTCGGAAACTGTCGGAATTCGGTGGCACATATAAAATTAATTTCTTCATACAAATTCAATATCAATCCTCAATAATATTAAATTTCACTATAAAATTAATTTAGTCTAAAGCATACTATTTTCAATCGTAAAGAATTTTATTAAATGATCATCTAAGTATTCGTTGAGTTGATAAAAAATCTTTTTAATTTTTTAATTTTTTATGCGAATATAAAACTGTAAAAGTGTTTTGAAACTTTTAATTCGTGGATTTTTTAACACGTCCAAAACAGAATAAAGTTTTAAAAACATTTGTTTTCTACGTATAAATAAATGTTGACACATTAACATGATTAGTTTTAATTTGAATACGAAAGGTATTATTTTCCAATAATACTAAATAATATTGTCCGCTGATATTTGTATACAGGGTGTTCGACTACAGGTGGGAGAAAATTTAAAGGGTGGTTCTTCATGACAATATAAATCGAAAATGAAGAATAAAAAAATTGCGATTTCGGCTTTGTTATTTAGTTATTATCAATTAAAAATCCGCCTAAAATGCGGCAACCCGACTAGCAAAAGTATACGCCTCTGACGTTACAGAGGTGCGCGACAGTCACGTATCGAGTGACAAATACATGCTTACCTTGGTTCTCGTTTGGGCCCCAAGCGAGGTGAAATATTTAACAAATTGATCGCTGCACGACATTGAACCGGCCTACGGAATTATCGAGCAGAAAGGATCAATGCCCTTTTCCTTTTTAATTGATTTAACACATATCCACAAATCCTTGTCGTGCACTATAATTGTTCATAACACCATACATAATACACCAGAACAAACCACACATATGCTCTGGCACTATTCACAAATATTACACACGCACCACGAGTTTACAAGAAAATAATTTTCCAATTTGCGGTCGGGATGGTGTGTAATCACCGACAATCATTTCACCGACAATGTTTCCATTCATACTAGCTGCGCTCTTCTGAAACATATTTCGTAGTCTCAGGTGAGATTGCCATTGGTCTGGATAAAATTTTTTTGAGATGCATAACTCGTGTCGATGAAAATGTCGTCAGTGAAATGATTATCGGTGATTACACACCAACCCTTTGCAGTTACAAACGGTTCTCGATGTGACCACCATTTTCAATAATGCACACGCGAAGTCTTCTATAAAAATTTACCCGCACATTTTGGAAATCTTCCATTGCTTGTTGCATAATAGTGCACCCGTATCGCACTCTAAATTCTAATTCTTCTGAATTAGTAACTGGCATCGCGTATACTAGTTGCTTTAAATATCCAAAAAAAAAGAATCAAGGGGATTTAAATCGGGTGATCTTGCCGGCCAGTTAATCGGTCCTCCTCTTCCAATCTACTTGTCGGGAAATTCGTCGTCCAAATGATCCCTCACTGTTCTTGTGTAATGTGGTGGTGCTCCATCTTGCATGTATGTACCACATATGCCTGCGTATGTGAAGAGGTACGTCCTCTAATAAGGCAGGCAACTGCCGTTGTAAAAATTGCAAATACATTTCTCTTGTTAATCTAGGAGGCAAAATGTAAGGTCCAATTATCCGGTCTCCAAGTATGCCTGCCCACACGTTTACAGAAAATTGCCGTTGCGTATGCGTTTCTCGTATCGCATGCGGATTTTCCATGGCCCAAACGTGGTCGTTATGTACATTTATCATGCCATTTTTTGTAAATGTGGCCTCGTCGGTAAATAATATGCCACCTACAAATTCTTGGTCCACATCATTTTTTTGTAGCATCAATTCTCAGAAATTTACTCTTCTAATTTTATCTCCCACTTCCAATTCTTGTACACTTTGGAAGTGATATGGATGCATCTGATTTTCCTTTAAAATCCTCCACACAGTGTTATTGCTTACTCCTTCTTCCGAAGCAATTCTTCTGTTACTGGTGGTGGGATCCTCTTCGATGCGTTCGATTATTCTATCTTCTAATTCAGGATCCCGCTGATTGTGTCCCCCGCATCTTCTACCTCTAACACATCCTGTGTCTCGAAATCTCTGGTAAAACCGAGTAAAAGTTTTCTCGTTCGGCAATGTTCGATTAGGGTATCTTCTCGCATAGAGGCGTCGCGCTCTTGCTGCGTTTCCATTTGTGAGTCCATAGCACATCATTATATCCGACAATTCGATACCACTGTATTCCATTTTTCAAAGCACTAAAACTAAAACTGACACCAACACTAACACCAATACTAACAAGCACACACGCCTATCGTAACAATTCCCGCACAAACTACGCGATCACGTTAACGCGATTACAATAAAGTATTAAATACAAATTAAAAAGGAATGCTATATTTAGCTAAAACTACTAACAAAAACAAGTAAAACTGTTAATAATCAAAATTAAAAAAAAAACTAAAATAACTTTGATCAGAAAAAATTAAATTGAACTAAATTTTTTATGAAGCACGTGCGATATTTGGCGGTTACAGCCAGAATGAGAATGAATCGCGAAGTTCGTGAGAACAGGATAGACAATGTATTGGTATAGCAACGCGCGATGTTTCAGCGGGAGTTTGCTGTAGATCAGTGACGGGCACGGGTGGGGCCCCTCAAACGCCTGCTTCTCCCACCAACCTCTCTTCCATGATGGAACGCGTGCCTTCATCGCGAACGCGCACTGCTCGCTCTCGCGGCCGTGAGGACGCGAGACATGCGCACTGCTCGCTACGGGCGAAGCGCGTTCTTTCTCCATGGTAACGGTGGATGCTGGTGGGAGGCAGTAGCCGCTGTGGTAGGGACGCTCTTGCCTCAATTGAGGCAAAAATGCCCATCACTGCTGTAGATCTTCATTTGTTTTATCGATCAGGCATTGACCTCATCAGCAGTGTCGCCAGATGAGGCCGAGAATCGAGCCTCATTTACTCCCCTACTTTTCCCCTTCCACTATTCCATTCCAGCACCACGTCTCACTCAATTCCTGTCGCGCACGCGCAACATGTCACATATTACGACTCTGTCCATCAGAGATGGGGTACCTGTATTCCCCTCGATTTTCTCGACCTGGCGACACTGCTCATCAGCTGTCTTTAATCTGTGTGCAATAGTGTGCATACGAACACAAACGTGTATGGACGATTCTTCTTGCCAAATACATTTTCTTAAAACGTTGAATTATGGTGTTTTTAATGTGGGTACACTCAAAGACTTCACACTAATTACAGAGATATTTTATTCTCCGTATGCGAAAGTCAAATTGACGTGCCTCAAACGTGAATTAGTTGCGCGATTCCGGTACGCATGTGCATTTTTGTGGATACTTGCATTTGTGAGGATGTTATTCAACATTTATGGACCCAATGGATTCCATTTTATAGTGATCACGAGTAAATTACTCATGTGAGAACAATTAAAAAGTGAAAGGGCATTGATCCCTTCTGGTCGATAATTCCATATGGCGGTTTTTAGAAATGCCCTTGTGGATTTTAACGAGTAGGCAGGTTCAATGTCGTGCAACGATCAGTTTGTTAATCCTTTCCATCAATTTGTTAAATATTTCACCTCGCTGGGGGCCCAAACGAGAACCAAGGTAAGCATGTATTTGTCACTTGATACACGGTGTTCCAAAATGTCTTCAACTCCCGGAAATGGGAGGTTCCTGAGGTCATTTCAAGCGCCATTTTCCTTTTGCAAAATGTTGTCCGCGACTTTGTTCAGGAATTATTAACGAAAAACACTGACCAATCAGAGCGCGAAATTGACGCTCGCTGGTACGTTCAGCGCGGCGAGCCGGCAGGCGGTTGGCCTGACAATATCTCGATGTACCATCTACACCATCAAATTCTTTTGGATAATGTACCTGCATAAACAGTAAACCGTTTGCAACTTCGGTACTGAAAGTTTGAGCGGCGAGTTTCACCTTCATCTTCTCTTTTTGAAACTGTATATGTCGACGACGGATCTTTGTTCCTGGGTGCAACTTTTCATTCTCTTGGTACTGAACGAGTTTTTCTAAGTAACTCCATTTTATAATTTTGCCATCCTTATCAATCAAATTAAATTCAGAAAGTGTGTTTCGAGTTAATTTTATCATATGGCAAGCATCAGGTACAACGACAATATGATCCTTGCTCACAGGATGTTCAAAATACGAGTATTCCTCAATATCTTGAACTTTAGCGCCGAGCTGCTTACTCATCGCTATATTTGTATTAGTACCATCAAATGTAAGTGACGAAATATTGGTTACACCGTTTTCGTACATGGTGATTAACACTTGATTTAAAATGTTTGCTCTAGCTTCTGCTGTTAAACTTCTTATGAAATAATAAGAAATTGGGGTTTTGAAGTGACCATTCGAACAAACAAGCATAATAACTAAAGCGTACGTCGCTTCATCAGATTCTTCGTTATTTAAACCTAAATCTACCAGTCCATGATACAGTTTTCCGTCCCACTCAATTCCTTTTTTAATAGACATTTCATCCATTTGAATACCAAATTGTAACTTGACACCCTTAGCTGCATTCTTGTCAATCAGATTTTTTAAATTATCTATGACTGGTTTGCTTATACCAGGACCAAGATCTATCTTCGAAAACCATTTTCTAATCGTTTGAGGATGAGGCAAACATTTCATGAACTTCTCCCGTACGTAATGATTAGCTGATGTAGAATAAAATAATAGTGTGCATGCAAATTCTTTTAATTTTGTAAGAATAATATAAGTATGCATGTCATGTGACTGAATGTGAGTGTGCATGTATGTTTAACTGTTATATATGTTTTTATTGATTTATATGTTATATATATTTTTATTGATTTACGTTGTGTTAATGTTTTGTCAAATGAATGTTCTACACGTTGTGATTTTGTTAAAATAAAAATAGTCCTCTACGAGCGATCGACGAAATATCACGTCGTGTCAATTCCGTGTCATTTCTGTATTTCTGTGTCAACTCCTTACAATTTTCAGAAGTGGGATAAAGACAGATATTTAGTAATTTCAATTTCAAACGGTTTTATGCGAAGTTACGCGAAGTTACGCGACGTTTGTGTAAAATTTCATACCGTATCGTTTTAAAATGAGTTGTTCTCTTACGGTACCGGAACTAAAAGAGAAGCTGAAAGCCAAGAATTTGCAATCGACCGGTACGAAGGCCGAACTGATAAAACGTTTGTTGGGTGCTGGTGCCACACTGGAAGAATTAGCTATGACGGATAACGGCTGCACGGAATCGGTTCCCGGGACGAGCGAGCTGGTAGATGAGATTACTGTACGCGAATTAGATGTTATGAGGAGAGAACGAGATATTGTTGCACGAGAGAACGAATTGCTTAGGAGAGAATTGGCGTTATTACGGACGACGCCAAACTCGGAAACAAGCACGAGACGGACGAGAGTGAAAAAATGGCAAGAGTTGAAAGACATAGTGGGTGAGTTTGGTGGAAACAGCAAGGACTTCGACCGTTGGGAGAAACAGGTGAGAGGACTCCTGTCGACGTACGAGTTGGACAACCACCAAGCGAAAGCTCTAGTCTGTAGCAGGTTGACGGGTCGTGCATTGAAATGGTATCACTCGAGAATCGACTGCGTAGAATTAGGCACCGATGAGCTTTTGAAGGAGTTGAAGAGATTGTACGGGCAACAACTCGATCTTTTATGTTTGAGACGCGAGCTCGAAGCCAGGAAGTGGGTAGTGGAAGAATCTTTTGCCGATTACGTACACGACAAGACAATCCTTGCAAACCGAGTACCAGTTTCGGGAACAGAATTACTTAGCTACATCGTCGACGGTATACCAAATAGGGAGTTGCAAATACAAGCTAAGGTGCAATGTTACGAGTCCGTGGACGAAATACTGACGGCTTTCACGAACGTTAAATTACCACCTGGACGACCGCGACTATCCGAGGGAATTTCGCTCTCGAGAAAAATCACACCGTCCGATAGATCCAGTATACCTTTAACAGACCCTTTGGCAGTCGGATCGCGAAGATCACCCCCGACGGAGGGACGAGAATCAACTAACACCGAGCGAAGATGGGGACGAGAATCAACGAACACCGAGCGAAGATGTTTCAACTGTAACGAGCCAGGTCACTTCTCAGCTAATTGTATGAGGCCAGCAAGAGAGAGGGGATCCTGTTTCACATGCGGACAGATGGGTCATCGAGCGAGTCAATGCAACAAACAGACAACGAAGGGCGACGTCGACGTCAATTGTATCGCACACAGACGAAAAGAAGACGATGACTTTCGGCGAGCGGTAGAAGTACAGATAAGTAGCAAAATCGGTAGTGTCAGTACAAAACTAAACGCACTTATTGATTCGGGGAGCCCGATTTGTTTTATTAAAGAGAGTTGCATTCCGAGAGCGTGTTTTACAACTGATCGTGATTCAGATAGATTTCATGGAATTAACGGTAGCGACTTAAATGTATTAGGAAAGACCCAAGCCACAATTATTTATGATGCAGAAAAATATTATGTTACGTTAAGAATTGTACCGGATGAAACAATGAAAAACCCATTAATTTTAGGACGCGATTTCATGAAAATTGCCAAATTATCGTTGAGTAGAGAAGAAACGGTGGAACACAACGATATAACTGACATTATGAACATTGAGGTAGATCAGGATAACACGGGTATTAGTGCCGACGACATGCGTTTCGACGAAAACCTTTCGACCGAAATAAAGACACGACTTCGGGAATTGTTTAATAAAACGTACATTAACGTACAGAGACCAGCAAAACCAAACGTAGAAAACACGATGAAATTAACAATTACGAGTGACAAACCTTTTTCATTTTCACCTCGTAGATTATCATATGATGAGAAAAATAAATTGCGTTGTATCCTCGACGGACTATTAGAAAGAGGGATAATTAGGGAGAGCATGTCCGAGTACGCGTCTCCTATCGTTCTAACGAAGAAGAAGAACGGAGAAATTAGAATGTGCGTAGACTTCCGCACATTGAATAAAATCACGCTCCGCGATAATTTTCCATTGCCATTGATCGAAGACCAATTAGATTTACTCGAGGGGAAAAAGTATTTCACGACGCTCGATTTAAAAGATGGATTTTTCCATATTAAGATGGACGAAACCTCAGTTAAATTTACATCTTTCGTAACGCCTTTCGGACAATACGAATACACCAGGATGCCATTCGGGTTAAAAGGCGCACCTCTTAAATTTCAACGCTACGTCACTGAGATCTTTAAAGACCTAATCAACGAAGGAGAAATATCTGTTTATCTCGACGATTTCCTGATCGCGACAGAGACTATAGAAAAGCATTTTGAAATCTTAGGGAAAGTATTTAAATTACTCACAGCAAATCTTTTGAATTTACGCTTAGATAAATGCAGATTTCTTCAAACCAAACTAGATTATTTGGGTTACACGGTAACAAGTGAGGGAATCAGGCCAACGGAACAAGGCCTCGAGGCAGTAAAAAAATTCCCTCTACCACGAAACATTCGAGAGGTACAAGGATTTTTGGGTCTGTGTTCATATTTTCGGAAATTCGTTGATGGAAGTAATTAGCGAGTATCTTTAAGACACAGGATTTCGATAAATCGAGACGATTTGTCATCAGGATGGCCGAGGTGGCCATCAAGGTGGCCATCAAGGTGGTGCGGGAAATTCGGGATACATGGTGTAAGGTTGTAAACTGTAAATAGCTGTAAAAGTTGTAAACTGTAAATCGACAGTCCGCAGGTATTATATTTTTCGTGTTGCGCCATCCGATATATTTGTTATACATATTCCAATAAATCGGGACGATTTGTCGTCAGGACATTATATTTGTTTTTATTGATTTATATGTTATATATATTTTTATTGATTTACGTTGTGTTAATGTTTTGTCAAATGAATGTTCTACACGTTGTGATTTTGTTAAAATAAAAATAGTCCTCTACGAGCGATCGACGAAATATCACGTCGTGTCAATTCCGTGTCATTTCTGTATTTCTGTGTCAACTCCTTACAATTTGGAAGGATATGTTTTAGTTTATTTATTACTTAAAATATTCTTAATGAGTTCCGATAAAGCTAGACATGAACAACACTGAAAAAATATGTATAGGAATACGTGTGATTAAGGAGGTTGGATAGAGAAGGATGAGGAGGCGAAGAAAGGTGAATTTATATAATCGAAAGTAAAATGCAACAAAATTATAAGAAAAATTTAATAAATGTACAGAACGGCGAAGTATTGTAATATACATATTATAAAGGAAATGATCCGCTCGTGAGATTTTGAACACTCACTTCTAATGCCATAGATCCTTCTGTTGTTATTAATCCATTTTCCTTGAAATGATTCAACAATGACTGTAAACTTTCCACTTTTTTAATTAGTCGCCTTACCTTTTGGTTTAATACTTTTTTTTTTTTTACAGTTATTAAGGTAATCATTGACAGTTCTATAAGCAATATCAGAAGTGAAGTCTTCTCTTGTTAAATCTTCTACGTAACGCGGATTACAAACACGCTTTACTGATGTTAATGATTGAGTATCGCTACTTTTTCTGAAATAAGAATTAATTTTTTAGAACAGATGCATAGTACATTAAATTTTCTATAGGCGCGAAAATGTCTAACACGATAGATGCGACCAAAATATCCCCCCAATTTAGTAATCTGATCTCGGCTCGGTATATCGATGTGAACCACTACAGACGCGACGTGGAGAGTCCAGGAGAGTCTCAGTCGCCGGCACAGTTCAAAGGCTCGCGCGTGGTCTCTCTTTACACGCGCTGTCCTTCTGTATATATGTTCGGAATAAATAATATAATATTAATTAATGTTATGTTATATTATTTTCTTATTTATGTTTATATTCATAGATTTTTCTACCTTTTTAATAATGATTTTTTCAATATTGTTAAATCTTGTTGGTTTTCCAATGTGATATCATCATCAGAATTCTCATTTTATTTTTTGTGTGATTCTGATTTACTTGTGGTATGGATACATCATTATTATTATCAGAGTTATTAGGCTTCATGGTCTGTCTTTGAACACTTTCACTACAAATGTATTGAACAGGTTTAATATCAAAATATATAATATTATAAGCACTATTTATAGTATAGAAGTACCTGTCAGAATTACCATGTATTATTGGAACAGCTTTAGGCGATATAACTTTTTTACCATTCTTAAAATAAATATGGTTTCACTTAATTACGTCCAATAAATAAACGTGTGTCTTTGAATGTTTATTCTAATCTGTCCCAATCAGCACAGAGACAGCTCAAAGAGAGCTGAAAGATGTCTGCCGCAAGACATTCAGATGTCCGAAAGACGTCGGCGAATGTCTCCGGACCGTCTCTGGAAGGGCTCCGGAAGGTCGTTTGTTACAAATTTGTCCGTCTTAAAGTCGTCTTCAGAATGACTGTTGGTCGTTTTTCAGGCATTGTAGAGACGTATTTTTTACACCTCACAGGCGTCCAATGGCATCTTTCAGACATCTTTCACGACTCTGTTGGGCGTCCAAAGACAGCTTTTAGACATCTTTCAAAGACGTCTGAAAGTTACCTTGTAAAGACATCTTTTTGGGCATCTTTTAAAAAAAAGTTATAACAAAAATTAGAAACTATTCATATACATATACTTTTCTCTATGCAATGCTTGAGGAAATATTCCAATTTGTCTTCGAAAGGACCGTATTACAATTCAGAAATTTCTATGCAGTTGGCGGGATTCGAACTCGGGATGACCGTTTACTTGATGATGTGCTTCCTCGCTGAGCCATGCGAACCTATTGTTACGTTTATTACTTTTTATTCTTATAAAAGTTCAAATCATATGAAATCATATAATTAGAAGAGATAAACTTCTATTAAAAAATTAAATGACACGCACGAATTCAAAGTAAATTAAAAGTAAACATTTTACTTCCAGTATTGAATAAAGATTTATTTTATATTTGAAACCAATATTTCATTCGTAATATGAAAGTTGTATGTCTTCCATATTCTGGAACAAATTAAATAAAAAAAAATATTCTATTTCTAATTTTAAATAAAGATTCATTTTATAACGAGAAAAAAATATTTTTTTCATAATATGAAATAAATATTATCTGTATATTAGGAAAAAATATACTTTTTCTAATATTAAATAAAGATTCACTTTATTATGAGAAAAAATGTTTTTTTCATAATACTAAATAACAATAAATAAATATTATCTGTATATAAGGAAAAAAATATTCCATTTCTAATTCTTACGAGCCAGGGCCGCGAGTAGCGCGTGTGGCTGGCGAAGGGTTTTTTTATTACCCTTGGAATAAGGTTACAATTTGTTAGTTGGAGGAATAGAATCAAACGTAGACGAACCTGAACAGTAGTTACTACGTGAACAGGGAGCTACTAGGATGGTGTAGGAAAGACGTGCAGACGAACCTGATGCGTAATTGCGTAATCAGGGAGCTGCTAGGAGGTTGTAGAAGGGCGCGGATAAACCCAATACAAGATTATGTAGCCGCTAGGAGGTTGGATAAAGCGCAGACGAACCTGATGCGAAATCGCGTAAACAGGGAGCTGCTAGGATGCGGGCGAACCTGGTGCATAACCAGGGAGCCACAAGGATAGTATAGTTTTCGTGGACGAACCCAGTGCGAAAGTGGGGAGCCACTAGGTTGGATAAATCTTTGTTTGGACTATTGGTTTGGCGCGAACGAACCTGATGCGTAATCAGGGAGTCGCTAGGATTGTTAGTAGTCCTCGTAACTAGTATAATTTAATTGATACAATCTGAACGGTAAGATTGTATCGTGTGGGCACGTTCAATTACTAGATTAGGATTTTGGTCAATAATTAAGGGTTTAAGAAAGTTGCACGATGTACCAAAATAACACAAATATATTCTAATAAGGAATGTGTATGTACAATGGTGGTGTCGCGACTGAATTGAATAATGTGTATGTATAATATTATTACCTAAGATGCTCGGTGTTGACGCACTGGCAATGCGGGGCCTGATAGTACTAATAATGCCAAATAGACTTTAAACCGAACTCGCGGAGTCTTTAAGGTTAACTTTGATCGAAGGGGAACTTTAGCCCGATCTCACTAGACGTGGATTCTAACGACTGCAACACGACGTGACACTACTCGTGTCTAGAATAGTACTAAGAGAGTAAAAATGAAAGGGTTTATATATCCCAAAAATAGGAGGGGTAGTCTGATTTTAATCTGCAGTTACATGGGACTGCACTCTCGTTTTTTGTGGGTTTCCATTAAATCGGGCCAGAGCTCGATCTTCGTCAAGAGGGTAGATTCTAGAAGGGCCTATTATCTAGGACGTTTCCTGCCAGAGACGATCTTGAAGAGATTCCCGTGAGAAAGTCAACGGAATTTCTTCTCATACCGTAACACTAATATTAAATAAAGATTCATTTTATAATTAGAAAAAAATATTTTTTTCATAATATGAAATAAATATTATCTGTATATCAGGAAATAAATATTCCACTTCTAATATTGAAGATATTTTATTAAAGATTCATTTTAAATATAAATATTATCATATAAATATATAATGTTTTGAAAATTAATTTTTTTATCATTCCAAGAAATAGCAAAATTAAAAACCAGTATATTATAGCCATTGTACTAAAAGACAGCTACCTTCAGCCGCAAAAACAACGTCTCCGGAAAAACGTCTCTCAGTCGCCAAAAAGATATCCATTATGGAGACGTTGTTTTTACGACTTAAATGGAACGGCTAAAACACACCTACTTTCAGCCGCAAAAACAACGTCTCCGAAAAACGTCTCTCAGTCGCCAAAAAGATATCTTTTATGGAGACGTTGTTTTTACGACTGAAATGAGACAGCTAAAAAACGTTCACCCTCTGCCGTGAAAACGACGTCTCCAAAAAGATATCTTTTTGGCGACTAAAAGACGTATCTTTGGGACATAAGACGTTCAGACGGGAAAACGACGTGAAACAGACATCTTTGAGACGACGTGTGCTGATTGGGGTTATTATTTTACAATTCGTTGGTAGGGAACCAAAAAACAAATAAATGTCAAAACCCAAATAAATATTAACAAATTAATCAATACTATGTAGAAATCTACATTATCTAGCAAGCAAGTAGGGGAATCTTTCCCCACTGACACGTCAATTAGAAAGAGAGCGCTATGGACCCCGGCTAATTGCTGTCTCTCTCTCACTCTTTGTACCGCGCGCCGCCATTGTGGTCTTCAACTCGCCCATACACGGCGCAGTCTATCTCTATATGTCTATGGTCGCGCGCCTCTGTGACGTCAGTGGCGTATACCTTTCGTTCGACTTATATTGTCATGAAGAACCACCCCTTAAATTTTTTCCCACCTGTAGTCGAACACCCTGTATAAAAAAATATGCAGATTTGAATACATACGTCGTCGAAAGCCACAAATAAAGCTCTTTGGTGAACTTCAAAGCTGCAATTCGAACCCTAACCCTAACCGGGTTCGGTACTGGGTACCTAGAATGAGGGTCGAGCAGAGACCAGATATGTTGATAGACGAATCATCCAATTTATGTATTTTTTTATCACACGTTCGTAGGACTCTAGAGTTTTGAAGTCGGGGAAAATTTTTGATTACGTGCACGTGCAATCGCAGTATAGAGGAACTTATGTTAGTCTTAGAAAAAAATATTAGATCGGACTGAAAAATCGAAAAAGGACGACCTCCAACTTTTACAAAATTCGCACGATCTTGAGAGGAATTTCTGAGTTGATTTTAAATTGTATATGTATCCGTAAGAATTTTCAAACATTTTTGGGAGGACATAAATTAAAGGTAGAGGATGGTACTTTGTCATGGGGGTCTTAGGTTTAAAAAGAAATCACGAGAGCATATGGAAAAATCAATAGAATCATATCGGCAGCTCGAATAATATTCACTCGATAAAGTTGCTTAAGGTGGACGACGCACTAATACCATCACCACTCACACATCGCTAGATCCGCATATACGTATACGCAAATGCAAGGGATCACGGGGGCCAAAACTGACGCTTCAATATTCCAATCAGCAGTTCGTAACTGGTAAATTGTGTTTCCTAAAAGTCCAATCTCGGGGGGAGCAGAGCCCAAAATGCATATTTGTACGCTATCGTGGAGTTATTTGTAATATTCGGCACCTATATGCCTTTTGATGCAAGTGTGACGTCACAAGATGGCCGCCATTGTCATATTTTGTTAAATAACGAGAGATTTAGCGTTCTTATCGCAAAAATCGCTCTGCTCCCCCCTAGAAAAAACATTTCCAAAGACGGTGGTATTCATATTTAATTGATTACTATTTTTTTTAAACACGAAAAACCAGCCCTCCTAAAACGGGATTTCGACCTCCTGAAACACCATCTCGACCTTACGACATTTATCACTACGAGTGCCACTGTCACTTTCCCAGCAAAATTGAACGTGACGATAAACTAAGGTCGATAATGTAGGGCGATAATACAGGTTTCTACCTCGTGGGAAGCAGTACGCTGTCGATTATTACAAATAACTCCTCGACAACGTAAAAATATGAATTTTGGGCTCTGCTCCCCCCTAGATTGGACTTTCAAGTAGCATAATCGACAAGTTCTGAACTTCTGATTGCAATATTCAGCCGTGAAATTGAGCCCCCGTAAACCCTTGCAAGTTCGCGTACGAATCTCGTGACGTCACGCTTGCTTCGGATGCCTCGTTGCAGACAGTTTGCTGTCGAATATTACAAATAACTTCACGACAACGTAAAAATATGAATTTTGGGCTCTGCTCCCCCCCAAATTGGACTTTCAGGAAACATAATCGATAAGTTCTGAACTTCTCATTGTAATATTGAGACGTCAGTTTGGGCTCCCGTAAACTCTTGCATTTGCGAATACAGATCTCGTGAAAAGCAGTACACTGCCGATTATTACAAATAACTCCTCGACAATATGAATTTTGGGCTCTGCTTCTCTCTATATTGGACTTTCAAGAAACATAATCGACAAGTTTAAAATTTTGAAGTTGTTCAAAATGTCGAAATCTATAACATACGAAGTGGGCACACCTTTTCTATATAATTACCGAGAAAAGAAATACAGGATGGAAAGTACGAATGAATGAGAGAGGAATATGATGATAGAGAGGAAAGGATGAATGAGAGAGAGAGAGAGAGTGAATGTAAAAGAAAAAAAAATATATTATTATTATTCTAAGATGGATTGTGTAAAAGGGAACGGGATCCCCTTGTAACCGGTAAGGGAACAAGAATAAATATACATACAATATACATACAATATACATATACATATTTATTTAAATTAAAAAATTACAAAAACATTAGTTGTATACATTTATTACGCATCCGCGCTGGTTTCTGGGGGACCCGCGGTCGTTGCGGTAGCCTCCGCGTGAATATGGGCGGTAGCCTCCGCGGTAACCTCCGCGTGATTCTTCCCTGTTTCCTCTGCGCGAATGCTGGCGGTAGCCTCCGCGGTACTCGTCGCGGTTTCCTCCGCGGCGGTGTCCTTCGCGGCGGTTTCCTCCGCGCTGGCCTCTCACTGCTCCTTCGCTAGTTTCTGGTCGCCGCCGCTGCCCGCGGTGTTACTTTCTGTACATCATGGTTTTTATTAACTTCTTCAGTTGCGACTGTAACATAAAAATATTTTTTATTATTATTTACCGAAAGCATTTCTCAATTATTATTGTACATTTACTTACGTAAGAAACTTTTTCGTCGTCCTGCTTTTTATCAGGACAATCCACCTCCACCGGATTGTCGTCCGAGTCGGAGGATGAGGGTCTCGTCCTGCATGTTGCACTGCTACTAGACCCAGCATTATATTATTAAATTATCGATGAAATACTGTATTACAATAATACATAATATACAAAAAATAGTAATGAATGCGGTTGATGTGACTTGCCATCACCCTTCCTGGAGTTTGTATAATAACAATAATATCTATGAATGTAAAGGAAGTAATGTAATATAAAATATATACATTACGTAGAATAAAAAAAAATATATATATCGAATACAATACTTAAATTTTTTGTTATGTGCAACAATGGTACTTATCGTAAAAGCAAGAAAAACATAATGTGCAAAAACATTTTGCATATCGAATCAATGCGGATTCATTGCACGAACATTTACTTCCTTATAGATTTATTTTACATAACGTAGATTTTTTATATTATATTACTTACTTTGCATTGAGATATGATTGATATTAGACAAACTCCAGGAAGAATGATGGCAACAAAAATTATGGCACATCAACCGCTTTGATTACTATTTTTATTGTACTATTTATTATATATTATTTATTAATATCATTATTGTTTTATAATTATTATCTTTTGTGTATGAAATGATAGATCCAGTATTTATTCTGTAAAAAAATAAGTATCATTTTCAATGAATCATGCAGTATACTTGAATCGGGCTCATGAGGCAGGAATCGGTTTCACGAAAATAAGCTTCTACATAAAACCGTGACATGGAAACAGTGAGGCGAAGAGTGACATGTGACAACCATGTCTAGTAACTAGTCTTCTCTCTCGCATTTCGTTTCTCTATTCAGCTACTGTTCAATTTTCTTACCTTCATCTGTCGACATTTCATATATTTCTTTTTACCGATACGTCATGTGCGATATGGCTCGTGATAGAAAATTAGAACCACACCACCTATCGGTCGAAAATATTACTAATCAGCTTAGTCTACCCTCCGTTCGCAAGACTATAGCGCGACGATCAACTCCGTCAAGGTCAAACTTTCGTCCGTCCCCCTTAAGGGTGTAGACCAATATTTGACCTCGAAATTAGTTTGAGCTCCGTCCAGTAGGGGAGCAGGGTACAGTTTTTATAGAATGGTTCAGAGGCACAGCAGGCGCACGTACCTACCATGGATATAGACAGAGAGTAGATGAGAGTGCTCACGCTCGGGTTTTGGCCGTGCCCATTATAGTGCTGCCCCCTAGTCTAGTTCTTAGCCAGGAACAGCTCCTGTTTCGACTTAGCCTGTAACAGAACCTGTTTCGACTTAGCCTGTAAGAGAACCTGTTTCGACTTAGCCTGTAACAGAACCTGTTTCGACTTAGGCCTGGATAGGGAACGCACAGTTTAATTGTTTTATCTGGTTTTACATAAAATATGTAATTAATATATAAATCTAATATACCAAACATTAATTAATATAAATTAAATATAATATTAATTATATAATGATAGAAGTATCTTCATTTTTTCCGACCATTCAGTTGCAAACTCTAATTGTAAAAAATAAAAAACTGAATAATTCGAAGAAATACAGATTTCATATCAAAGCATTAATTAAATGAAAAAATTAACTTGCACCGTATTGAATACACCTTCGTATCAAATAATTTGTATGTACATATTTTTTTGCCAAGTTCAGACTTTCACGAAATAAAGGAAATCCTGTATTAAAATGATTGTACAAAATATTTATTTCATAAGGTCAAATAAAAGAAAGGATTGAAGAAGTAGACACATTACGGAATAATTATTTTTATTTAAACAAAAGAAAAAGAGCAACATTCTAGTTCTGCTTCCAACAAAAAGGAAAATATACAAGGTACTACAGTAAAGTCATAATCTAGCTCCCATCACCAGTTCGTAGCAGGGAAAAAGATTGTCAAGGGAATCTATTTTTTTATGACTACGTCGACCGCGCCGAAAGTACAAAGGGACATTGTAGAACGTAGTAAAGGGCAGCATGTGCGGGACAACTTGAATTTTCCTACAGACAGCAGCGGATCTCGGTGATTTTCCTTGTTGGCTCCGCTTCTCCTGACTCGCATTTCAGCTACTCGGGCCACCGAAACAGCGAGTTCCGAGAGGCGTGAGGAGAATTTGAAGGTTCATTCTATTGAAATTCAATCTATTTAAATCTATTTAAAAAACAATATAGATTCTTTATTTGTTTAAACAATTTTATTTACTCAGAAATTTTTATTCATAAAAATCTGTACATTAAAAAAACATTTATGTAAAAATTCAATTTGTTTAAACAACTTTATTGACATACAAAATTATGTCTAAAAAGACGTTTACTAAAAAAAAAATTATTTGTTTAAAATTTAATTCATTTAAAAAATTATGTTTGTTAAAAATTGTATTTGCTTAAACAAACTGTATTGTTTGGAAAAATTGAATGTATTGAAATATATAATTATGAGATACATTTAAAAAATATATTTGTTCTAACAATTTGATTGCGTTGTAAATAATTCATTAAACTAACATTGGCGGATTTCTGTGATTGTCTTTGTTGGTTCTACTTCTCCTGACCAGTCCTGACTCGAATTTCAGCTACTCGGTCCACCCGCCGAAACAGCGAGTTCGGAGAGGCGTGAGGAGAATGGCGACGGTGGAGGGCAAGTTCACTTTTCTTGCTGGCAGCAATCACACCTAATTGTCCCTGAGCTATCCTCACTCCTGCGGGGTATACCCCGTGAGGGGCCTTAAACCTCGAGAGGCCTCGGCTGCCGAGAAGTGTAACATGATACGGGTCGGGTATATCGGTGTGAGACCAGGAGACCACACTAATGCAATAACAAAACTTCTTTATTTTTTATTATTTTTTTATGGAACTTTCACCATCATATTCTTGACATTTTTCTAATGAAATTGATACCAAAAATAATACAATTCCGATTATATGTATTTACGTGTGTAATGGACGATCCCGCGTAACTTCTCATTGAAATTATATGAACGGCAATTAATGTAAATCTGATGCGAATTATATCGTGTTTAGTATCATTTTAATCAGAAAAATGTCACAAATATATCGGTGAAAGTCTCATACAAAAATAAGTAATAATAAAAAAGTTTTTTATTGAGATTACATTGTGAGGACGCGGCGGGCCTTTGAACTGTGCCGGCGACCGCTACTCTCCGCGTCTCTTTCTTTCCCATACGCCATCGATCCTTGCGCTCGACACTTTGATCGCCCATTACACAAGTAAATATAATCGGAATTATATCATATTTGGTATCATTTTCATTAGAAAAATGCCCCGAATAATTTGGTCAAAGTCCCATAAAAAAATAATGAAAAATGAAGAAGTTTTGTCATTGGATTAGTAGTGGTCTCACACCGATATACCCGACCCGTATCATGTTTACATTTCTCGGCAACCGAGGCCCCTCGAGGTTCCCATTCCATTTCTACGTTCGGCACAAGTCAAAGAATAGTATCCCTGACGGATAAACGTCGCTGGCCGGAACCGTGGTTGCGACCAGGCTTGCCATATTGCCCGGGCAAAAGCGCCCCTTACCGCTGCGCCCCTCGCCTAGCTGTGCCGCTGAGCCCGTGGGTCCCACAGACGGAAGAGTGGGGCTTTGCTAGACGGGCTCAGCGGCACAGCTAGGCGAGGGGCGCAGCGGTAAGGGGCGCTTTTGCCCGGGCAATATGGCAAGCCTAGTTGCGACAGTTAACGATAAAATACTGTATTGCGCGGGATATACCCCGTGAGGGGCCGTAAAACTCTAGAGGTATCAATCGCCGAGAAGTGTAACATAATACGGGTCGGGTATATCTGTGTGAGACCACTACTAATCCAATAACAAAACTTGTTTATTTTTCATTATTATTTTATGGGGCTTTGACTAACATATTCGTGACATTTTTCTAATGAATATGATACCAAATATGATATAATTTCGATGATATTTACTTGTGTGATGAACGAAATGTTTTGGACGCAGAGGACAGCGTATTGAAAAACCTTGGAAGTGTTCCGGTGCGCCACGACTCTCCGCGTCTCTTTCCTTCCCGCACGCTGATGCACTGATACATACATTGATTACAAAATGTCACAGTACATGTATGAACTACAAATAATTTCTTCTATATTTCTTTATTTCTTGTAATAAATTTTGATAACATTAATCCGAGCAGATTGTCTATAATTTTATCGAGCATTACTAGGAAGTTCTCATTTACAACGTGCATTTATGAGACCAAAAATAGCCAAGTTTAACGTTTTTCATCTTTGTCGAACGCTTCCACTCTATGTCTCTCTTCCTTTCACATTTGCCGTCCACTTTCGTGTCCGAAAATTTAGTCGCTCATTACACGAGTAATTATATTCGTAATTATATCGCGTTGGATATTATTTTGATATTTAATCAGAAAAAGGAACAAATACGATGGAAAAAGTTTAATAGAAATAAATTAAAAATTAGAAAAGTTGTAATCATTTGCTTCCCGTTCATTTGTGTGAGTCTCATCGATACTCGACACTTCGCTGGCCCGGTCACTATTTCCAACGGGGACCCCCCAGTAGTAGAGACCCCATATTTAGAGTTCCTCACCCTCACACTCCACCAAATGCATATTGTGCTCTTCCCAATTTTATCCGAAGGAAATAGTAATAACGCATCATAATTAATTTTTCATGAGTTTTTATTAAATTACATGGACACAGACATTTCTTCTATTATATTTGTGTACACATACCTCACATAACTAGTCTAATACATTTTATATATTTAAGAATTACCAACATATGCGTGACAATTGCAAACGAGTGTTAAACAGAGCTGTAATGTAGCCCATAAGAGATCAAAAGAACGATCAAATAAAGAGTAAGCCACAATATTTTCGCTTACAACTATATTTAGAAGTAGTTCAAATATGTTTTTAAAATCATCTACTAAAAATCTTAAGGTCAGAAGGTGGAAAAAATATGTACTCATGAAAGAAAAAAAATTATGCCCCTAATGGTCTCGAACCATGTTGAGAAAGTTTCCCTCGGTTTCACAGTCGGATACGCTACAGTTACATCCATCGGCGCTGTCGGAATTACATTCGAAACATTTAGATATAATGCGTATATCGGTTTTCGTCGAAATTTGTTTTTATTTTTTAAATTAATAATAGCTGTAGTTAACAATATGAAAAAAATTGGAGACATTGTTGATGACAATACCTCATTATTAAATTAATGCTTTGATATGAAACCTGTATTTCTTCGAATTATTCCGGGTTTTTTATTTTTTACAATTAGAGTTTGCAACTGAAATATCGGAAAAAATGAAAATACTTCTATCATTATATAATTAATATTATATTTAATTTATATTAATTAAAGTTTGGTATATTAGATTTAACAGATAAAACAATTAAACTGTACGTTCTGATCCAGGTCAAAGTCGAAACACTAAGTCGAAACAGGTTCTGTTACAGGCTATGTCGAAACAGGTTCTCTTACAGGCTAAGTCGAAACAGGTTCTGTTACAGGCTAAGTCGAAACAGGTTCTGTTCCTGGCTAAGTCGAAACGAAACGAAAAGTGGCACGGCCAAAACCCGAGCGTGAGCACTCTCATCTACTCTCTGATATAGATATATAGGGATGGAGCGTGTCGCTGCGGGGGTTGGCAAATTTAGGAACGGGGACGAGGTAAAATTGACGCCTAATTTTCATTGGCTGTGTCCGGGCGCAAGCGCAGTACGTCATTATGTATGCAGCGATAACCTGTGAACATTGAGCATTTTGGAGCATCCTTGCCAAAAAGCCATTCATCCAGGTTGGACGATATCAATGTATCCTTCATCGCGTTATTTAATTTGCTTACAATGAGCAAACGTCTAGTTTGAGACTCATCTCGTTGTAAATCTACCAACAATCTGCTCACATCACTTAGGGTAGTAACTAGCGACAGCTTATTTGGTATGTTACCCTTCAGTACATCACCTAGCATTGGGCCCAATGCTGCCAAACAAACACATACTTTCTGTTGTTTTTCTACAATTTTTTTATCCCTTGAGATAAGTGGATCCAACAGGGTAGCTTGTATTTGTGGATTTAGTTTTGGGGGCTCCATTGTTACACAATTCTCCGGTATCGGATACTTCCTCGTTAACTCTTTCTTCTCTTCTTCCGGAAGCCCCTGCCTCAGAATATCTGCCCATCTAATGGCAATATCATCGAGAATTGGAGATGCCATTGTCCTTGCTGGATCCAAACGCTTTCCTATAACTTCCAGTAATTCAGGAGCCAGTGATTGTTTCTCCGGACCCTGTAGCTGAGGTTCCTGAATGACCTCCGCAGGTCTAATCTCCTCTACAGCTGGCTGATCCTGTAAGATTTCTGGTCCTTGTAAAGAACCAGAATCCGAATGTCTTGTTGATAGTAAATTTTCCAAAGGAAATAGTAGTCTCTTGTTAAATATTGTAAAACGAACAAAACGCTGTAATAAAGATTACATATATATAAGCCTATTATGTGCAAAAACTTATTGTACCCTATTTTTAATTGTATTATTGGAAAAAATATATAACATTTATTTTATCCTTATTAATTATTAAATATATAACACCTCTTCGTTTTATAAAAATAATGACTTTAAAATATAAATTATTTAAAATTAGTATGTTCTTTAATTCATGTTACACGTTTTAATTTCTTTTCTATATTCTCTAATTTTAGTTTTCTTTAATCCCTCCTCCTAGAATTTTTTTCAGACTACAGATTTATTAATTATTTGAAATTGTACATAAACATGAAATATGTAACTACTAATTGCATAAAATCAAAAAGTGTAGAAGATTTCTACTTTCTATTTCACTTTTAATCATTTAACAACGTTCGTTACAATATTTGGGACATAATTCGTATCGCGAGTGTCATACGTTATTATAGGACAAAGGGTTAACTATCACTTTACTATTTTCAACTTGTCAGATATATGTAAGCCTGTAAGCAATCTGTAAACATATTTCATACTTGGCGGTACAGAGTATGCGCAGAAATGCCACCAATCAAATTTAGGCGTAAATGTTACCCTGCCTCCTCCTCAATCCTGAACACCCCCCTTGCCACTGATGCTAGCTCATGCTCCATCCCTATATTCCTATATCCATGGTACCTACACGCTTCCCGAGCGGTGAGCTGTGCCACACACTTTCACTCGAGCACACCAACGAGCATCAACGTAGTGACGTCACGTGTGCGTGTGAGCCTAACTTACCGGCAACACTTGTCATCCTCCGTTTTACCGATACAATGATGGAATTGCCGGGTGACCGAATGCTAAGAACCGACATCAGCGCTCGTAGCGGAAAAATGCCGGAGCTGTAGTTTCAGCGGACCGTCCCTTCTGAGATATGCTTCAGTTCCTGACGTTAGGTGGGTTTAAATTCGTTTGATTTAACATAATAAACGTTGCAATCACATTGTATGTGTCCCCGCTAGCGCGTGAGCTCCCAATCGTTTCTATAAGGATCCTACTTCTCTCGATATTTAAGAAGATGTGTGTCTCTTGACAGTGGCAGCACTGTCGCGCCGCCCGATGCTTCTCGCGGCTCCGCTACATGCTGCCGAATAATGTAAATTACGCCTCGAAAACGCAAAAGTAGGCCACTTGGGCGAGTTCGCGAACTAGATTGATCTTTTATCTAGCGATTGTGACTACGTAGGGGTCCCAAATGTACATTAGCGAGACGAATAACGTCAGGAACTGAACCCTTCCAATCTCGTGTACGTATACAGTCGCTAGCGGTGTGTGAGTTCGAGTGTGTGAGTAAGGTCTACACCCTTAAGGGGGACGCACCAGTAGTTTGACCTTGGGGAATTGATCGTCACGCAATAGTCGTGGCAAACGGTCAGTAGAAGAAGCTGAATAGTAAGATTTTCGACCAATAGGTGGTGTGGTTCTAATTTTCTATCACGAGCCATATCGCACATGACGTATCGGTAAAAAGAAATATATGAAATGCCGACAGATGAAGGTAAGAAAATTGAACAGTAGCTGAAGAGAGAAACGAAATGCGAGAGCGAAGACTAGTGACTAGACATGGTTGTCTCATATCACGGTTTTATGTAGAAGCTTATTTTCGTGAAACCGATTCCTGCCTCATGAGTCCGACTCAAGTATACTGCAGGATTCATTGAAAATGATACTTATTTTTTTACAGAATAAATACTGGATCTATCATTTCACACACAAAAGATAATAATTATAAAACAATAATGATATTAATAAATAGTACAATAAAAATAGTAATCAAAGCGGTTGATGTGCCATCATTTTTGTTGCCATCATTCTTCCTGGAGTTTGTCTAATATCAATCATATCTCAATGCAAAGTAAGTAATATAATATAAAAAATCTACGTTATGTATAATAAATCTACGAAGAAGTAAATGTTCGTGGGCTGAACTTTCTCTTGGAAACCTCGAAATTTTCGGTTATTATATGTCTTATCTTGTTGATTTCTGCGTGAAACTCTCTGCATGGAAGTCCTAGACCGCGGAGACTACTTGGTTTTAAGTTGTGAGCTTGTAAAGTTGAGTAATTTAACATTAATTTTCACTGTTTTACCTCAGAAAGTGACAGGTATGGGCGCCGCCATATTGGTAAGCAGGGAGCTCCTTGTGTGTAGTGAGTCAGTGGCGACGCTAGATGGGAGTACTAGCGCGCTGATAGTAGCCGGGGTTAGCTCTGGGTTAGGTGTGGGTTAGTTCTGGTTAGATTGTGTTGGGATTTGGAAACTCAATGATTAAATAATACAGAATATTTTAATAAAATAGCTTTATTGAACAGCTCGGAAGGACGATCCTTTCTGTTCAGCTAGTTGACTCGAAGTGAGGATGAACACACAAAAATGTGGCAGGGTCGACTGAGAAAATCAGTCGCCCACTTGAAGTACGGAAAAACCCAAGGCTGAGTTGTTTATTGCCCTGGCCCTCGGGTATGACAAAGGCCAGGCCTATGGGTCCGATGACATCCGGTCTGTTAGGCTATGTTTAGAGAAACTGCAGTGTTTCTCAGAAGTGCCAAATTCCTTTTTGTTCTTTGGCAGTTACAATATTATTTCTAATAATCCAACACGCCCCCTCAAAAATGAATCTGTTTACTATAAAATATTTTATCCAAAATGTATTTTCTAATTAATACAATATATATAGTAGTAATACCTACTATTAGAATCATAGCACACAAGAAATAAAAAATCGTCCTTCTTTGCTTTCTCTGGGGAATACATATGGTCCAACATTTGTTGCAAGGATTAGGGAAACCCAGTAAAACCTAATCAGACCATTTCAAAATGTTTAACTATATATTGTAACGAAATCTCTATTTCGCTAAATAAATGAATACACTTTCACTAACTGTAATACGTTATCTTTCGGAGGAAGGCAACTTATCTTTAGCTATATCGCTTTTATCGCCTTTGACGTCTCGGACGTCCGCTTTCTCTCGCGTCTGTCTTCCGACTCTCTTTCGTTCCAGCGTCGTTTTCCTAACGACGCTGTAACCAACCTGAATCTTCCAACAATTCTATACAACGGGTATACCGATAGACGCGTAACATTAGTATGCCGGTAGACCCGTAACAATATATAAAATAAAACTATAATATAAATGAGATTATTTTAGTCCCATTTTCGTTCTGAATTCGATGAATTTGACTCCTGCCAATGGTTTTGTAAAGACATCAGCTACTTCGCGTTCTGTACAAACAAATTCAAGTTTAACAACATTTTTCTCAATTTGTTCTCTTGAGAAATGATACTTGATATCAATATGCTTTGATCTTTTATGATTGCCTGGATTATTTGCAATGCTTATACAGCCATTATTATCTTCATAAATAATAATTGGTTTCGAAATGTTTAAATTAATGCTGAGGGCCAACGATTTCAACCAGACAGCTCCTCTTACGGCTTCAAAAAGTGCCATATATTCTGCCTCCGTTGACGAAGCAGCCACAGATGTCTGTCTTTTCGTCGACCAGCAAATTGTACATTGTTCAAATAGTTGAAACAAGTACCCGGTCGTACTTTTTCTATCGGTTTCATCGTGTCCTCCCCAATCAGCATCAACATAACCACTTATAACATTGTTGTAGTTACCTCTAATATAATTTAGTTTGACGTTACTTGAGCCTTTTCAAGTTAAGCCAGAGTTCTTTATTATTTTTATTAGTATACCTGCTCAAAATATTTACGGCTACACTTATGTCAGGTCTTGTACATAACATGATATACATTAAGCAACCAATCAAACTTCTACACGGTGCTTCGCATTCTTCGTCTGAATTTAATGCTCTATAATCCAGTTTATTCGGAAGAGGCGAACTTACAGCTTTACATTCATTCATTTTGAATTTTTCTAAAACTGTTTTTATATCTGTACTTTGATCTAAAGTTATTGTGCCGTTAAGACAACCTTCGCTGGCAGCGCTACGGTTAGCCTTGCGATCCGTCCCAGCTTCGGTATACACTGCAAAGGAGCTTCAACGCTTCCAATGCCCTCGAATCTGAAATGTGCAACCTGCCTGGTAGAATCCAAGTCTTGCCGAACCGAGTGCACAAGGACCCAACATACAAATCCGGGATCACTCGCGGAACACTCAAGGCCAAAACAAAACTCAATTCTACAAATTATCGCGGAAAAACCTCGCGTCATCTCACACATTCCGTCAATCGCCTTTTTTCATCATTCGCAACCGTATCCACAACAACGCCCACTTGTCAATCGCGACACCGTGAATCGCTCGCCAGACTCGCGTATACATATACATATACACGGCGAGACTATCGTCTTCCGTCACGGTGCATACGATCGACATTACAAAAGTACAAAACACAGAGAAATCGCGAACAATTTCTGCTTATTCTTCCTAATTCTATAGACAACATCGCTCAATCTCGTGATAATAACATAGGTCTGTCACAATGAAACTGAAGTTTTGGGCACTTCACAAACCAAATCCCCCTGCAGAAAAGACTTTTCTATTACCTTGGAATCATACTGCTGTTTCATTTTAAGCGAGGAAATTTCTTGTTGCTTTCTAACAATTTTGTGAATAGAATCCATTTTATCTCTCAAATCTAAAGTAAAATCGCATAACGAAAGATCTTTAATTGGAAGACTTCCCGGCAAAAAATCGAAAGGCAAACAAATTTCCCGACCATACATATACAGTCTGTTCGGAAACCGCGCGTTTTCGACCGCGCGATTTTTGTTTTTGATTGTTCGACCGCGCGGTTACGTGTGAACAAATGCATAGACGCTAATGTAATTAGATCCGCGCGGTTCAAATCGCGCAGTCGAAAACGCGCGGTTTCCGCCGTGTCTGAACACGATCATAACATCGTTGATGGGGCTAATTTTAAACTTTCATGCTGAGCGGATCTATAAGCAGGGAGGAACAGGGGGACTAATTCGTCCCAATCCCTTAGATGCATAGACACAAACATGGAAACATATTGAAGAATTGTCCTATTTAACTTTTCTACAAGACCATCCGATTGTGGACGAAGAGGAGTCGTTCTAGTTTTCTTAGTGCCTAGCAAAATCATTAATTCTTTAAAAATATCCGATTCAAAAGTTGGCCCTTGATTAGAATGAATCTCCTGGGGGACTCCGTGACGACTTACAACAGGCATGGCCAGAAGTAGCTCACGCGGAGGCAAATTCATGGGAGACGCCTCCTTTTCCTGTCCGCGCGTCTCGCTCCCCGTGGCGGTCGTAATCGGCGGAGCTTATCAGACCCGTACCTACCGCATGACGTTTGCACTTTGCACTGTGTGTGGCGCGTTAGATCGACTCTCGTACCCATAGATTTCCACATCACCTATGAGGTAGTACTATGGTCAATGCGTTTTTTTTTGTCAGTGGTTTCCCCTATAGGCCTATTCCACTGTGTTGCTACCCATTTTCGGAAACGAACATTCACACAAATAAGTCGATCCGAACATTGAGAAAATTCGGATCGCGAAATTTTTTACAACAGGATATTTTGATTCACTTAAACTTTTGAAAAATTCGGCTCTTTTGCCTTCCCTCGTTTTCAAAGAAATGTCGTGCTGAAGATCGCACAGTTCTTGTTGAAACTCGATGGGTTGTTCTTCGATTCTAACTGTTAAGGGATTCTCAAAAAGAAGTAGATCATTTCTAATCGAATCGAAGTCAGTGAAACGATGTTCAAACTGATCTATCACGGATTGAAGAATATGCAAATGATCTTTAAAATCGCATTCCGTGCCAAATTCGTCAAAAATTAATTGGCAAGAGGGGAAAAAGGAAAATATTATTTCATTTGCATTGAAATGACTCTGAAAAAGTACTAACTTCCTAGGAAATGAATCGACATGGCTACACAATTCCGAAATAGCTTGATTGGGCGTTTATAATTTGAAATTCAATAAACTGAGGTGATTTGTCAGATCAACAATAAACGAGAGTTCGCACAGAAAACTCACGTCTGTTAGGAGAAGGGAATATACTTCAGAATTTTTAATCGAATACTCTTGCAAGAAAAGGACGAGTTCTTTTCTTATAGCAAAGAATTGGCCTAAGCATTTCGCTGCACTGAGCCAGCGTACATCACAATATAAAGAGACATCAGTGTAAGTGGCGTTATGTGTTTCCAGAAATTGTCTAAATTTTCTATGAGATAGAAATCTATTTCCACCTCTGATGCTATTAATAATTTTAGTTACCTTTTCCATTGCAAAAGATAATCGTATTTCTCTCCCGCATAACGCCTCCTCATGTATGATACAATGTATCATTGGGAAAGCGGCTTTTAAACTGCCCGCTCAGTCCTTTTACGGTACCTGTCATGGTTTTGCATCATCGATTACCACTGAATTTGTTAGCAATACTCCCACTGCATTGAAAAATATTAGAGTGCGCATAGAAATACCAATCGGCTAACAATGAGACCTCTTTCATTTGTTTTACATCACCGTGTAACCGTCGATGATCGGTTGGTTCAGTTGAGCTCTGAACAGGCAAACAGAGCGATCGTTTTTTCCAACGTTTATTTTATACATATTATACATTAGACTTAGACATACTTTCTCGATATCGCAAAGTGCTCGAGGCATTTAAGTGCGAGATCGCGAAGCGCGTGTTGTAGTGATTTTATTGTAGTGAATTTATTGTGATTGCGCGGTGCGCGTGTACTATTTAATAATGGCTAGTGAACAAATATATTTACGTGAGCTACTTCTGGCCATGCCTGAAATAGGATCATGAAGGTTTAAAAGAAAGTGCGAAATTATGTCGAAGAATTGACTATTTCCGAAAAGTAAAACAACGTGACAGAACGATGATAACTCGAAGTGTAATTTTATTCGCATTAATATAACAATAAAATGAACCAGCTTGAATAATATATTTTCTTCTAAAAGGGTAGGTGGCACAGCATTACACGGTGTAATGGAAGGGAATAAGTTTGACATGTTCAGAGATATTTACACCTTAAAAATCTTACATTCTGCTATACAATATCAACACAAAATCTAAGTGTGCAGATATTGCCCACTATTTGTAAGATACTGTACTATAAGTTACAGTATCTTAGAAGTCGTGGGTAATATCGATTGCTCAGGTCGCACCGCGAGGAGGTTGCTGCGCAAGAGACCCGAAAGAGAGTCTAAACGAATTCGAGATTCCTTTTGGATCACTTTCTTACAACGAAGACTTACAATCTTACAAACTAAGTTTCGCAGTTCCCTAAATGGAAAAGCCTCCTTTATCCTTCGTCATGGCGAATACGTCGAACCTTTGTTGCATGATGAGCGTCTGTAACAATCCGGCTGGTTTTAGATTATGCGCTTTATACCTCTGGCACTCAACGCAAGCGTGGACATAGTTTGCGCTTGGCATCATCGTGGTATGCTTAAAGAATTTCCTTCCACTCGTGCGAAGGTACTGTTACGTACTGAGTACTGAGACTTCGCCTACGTGACTCTCTTACTCCCTTCTTGGAACTACGTGTTCGTAGAGGAGGTCTGGCTAACCACGCCTGAATAAACAACTCTTTCCTATGGGAAAGTATATGCATCTTGGAGCAATGTCGTCATCCAGATGTTCTATACCCCCACTGCTATTTCTAACGGAATTTTCAACTATATAAAGGGCTCAAGCTTGTCCACAGTTGGGTTAGTACAAATCTGAAAACGAAGTGACATACATCGTGAGATCGGGTTCACAGTCCCTTTCGATCAACTCTCCAATACATTGCAAACCATTACTTCCGAGGCAAGTTAATGAAGTCACCCCAGCATTTCTCAGTGCGTCAAAACCGAGAGTTCGGGATTTCGTACACGCGGCAAAGCACTATACAATCTACAAGTCTATCCACATACAGTTAAAGAATATACTATACTTTATTTTAGACAATCTGAGAGCTTTTAAGTCTCATCTCCACATCCATTTAAACTCTAGTTATTAGCAATTACTCCCACAACAATAAACCTTTACCGCTCGAGGTTTAACGACAAATCTTCAAGTTACGAGAGCTGACTTTTTCCGAATACCTTACCTTCACCGAAATCCTGTGATACCCGATGGTAAAAGAGACATCGGCTAGTTCACAATTTCCTATCTAATGGCGACCCGGTGGTGAAAAAAGCTAGTCCACGAAACCCATCCTGTGACACCCGGTAATGAAACATTCACCGGCTAGTCCACGACAACCTATCCTGTGACACCCGGTGATGAAATAGCCACTGGCTAGTTTACGACAAATCCCGTGCATACAAACAAACCTCGGTCACGTCATATCGGCCAACCCTCGGCTCGTAACAGTACAACCAGCTGAGCTTCTTCCATGTCCCCATCTCGTCGTCTCGCGTAGTCGATTTTAGTGCTCCGATTGTAGTTTTCAGAGCCTCGTATTTTAGCTGTTCCTCTCGGGTTACTGCTGGTCCTGGTGCCGGTATGTCGACGGAAATCTCCGCGAGCTCCGCTCTGCTTTCTTCGATGTCGATAGCGGAGAATGCATTTCCGGCCAATGTGCGTTCGATACTGGCTTGACATCTTTGAATATCGTAATAGCAACGGTGAACGCGTTGACTTTGATGAAGTCTTGACAGCCATCGAAGCGTTTTTGACACCTTTGAAAAACTTCCTTGACTACCAGGTGGTGTACGATTTAATGATCCTAGGAGGTGGGAAAACTGGACCGTTGGATTGGAGATAGAGTCGGAGTTCTGGTCGTGAGTTTCGGCCTGCACGTTGGGCGTCAACATTTTGTAGGGTACGGGTTGAGATTGAAAGTTTCGCAATCACAGGAATAGCAATTTCTAAGGACACAGGATATATTTTCGTGAATAGGTTATAAACATTGGATGTTTCGTGCATTTTACAATAAATCTTTGTAGAAGGCTAGCAACGAATGGTTATAATAATTTGTTAGTACGAGGCTCCATCATCGGTCGTCTGGTTTATTTCAACCATACCCCCCCCTCTCTCTGGACGAACGGTGGTAGCTCGGACTTTCCCGTATTCTTAGGAACGTTCGGTGGCCGGTTTTATTAGCCGTCCTTTCCCATGTATCCAGAGGGGCGTCCAGGAATAACCCCTGTCCTCCCCTGGGCTGCTGGGCGTCCGATAGCATTGCTTCGTACTCTCCGAACCCGTGGGCGACCGTGGTCTTAGCTCGTCCTCTCCCACAGGTGCAGCCTGCTCGGTTTTGATGCGTCGATTCCCAAAAACATTAATGGGATTAATGTCTCCCGACATAGTTGAAGCATATCACTTTTCATTTCCTCCTGCTGGATTGTATGAAACAATTTAGAATGGTTGTGTGGTTTTAAGGGGGGCCGCGTAGTCGCGCGAGAGTGTGTGCCACAACTCACACATCGCTAGATCCGCATATACGTATACGCAAATGCAAGGGTCAAAATTTCGACGTATTGACGCTTCAATATCGCAATGAGGAGTTCAGAAGTGGTCAATTGTGTTTCCTAAAAGTCCAATCTGTATCCCTTCGGTATCGAAAATACTGATTTTTACGTTATCGAGGAGTTATTTGTAATATTCGGCAGCATACTGCCTGTCATGAGGCATCCCAAGCAAGCGTGACGTCACGAGATGGCTGCCGCTGACATATTTTCTTAAAGATATAGAGATTTAGCTTCTATGTAGAGAAAATAATACCGTACGGCTGAAACCAGGACATGTACAAAGACGGTGGTGAGTATTTTTAGTTTATTATTTACTTAATTAACAAGAAATACGAAAAAATTGTGAAAAAGCACCTCACGGTTCCGACATTTTTCACTGCTAACGCCACTGTCTCTTTCCCAGCAAATACTGCACGTTCCAAAGTTCCAATAGAATAAGGTCGATAATATAACATAGGTCGATAACACAGGTTTACCTATTTATTATCTGAAACTCTGGCAACAGGCGGCTATCTCGTGACGTAACGCTTGCTTGGGATGCCTCATGACAGGCAGTATGCTGCCGAATATTACAAATAACTCCTCGATAACGTAAAAATCAGCATTTTCGATACCGAAGGGATACAGATTGGACTTTTAGGAAACACAATTGACCACTTCTGAACTACTCATTGCAATATTGAAGCGTCAGTTCGTCGAAGTTTTGACCCATGCATTTCGTATACATATACTATATGGGTTTCATATGGGACCCAGTCGCACGTCCCGCTCCCCGTGGCGGTCCTAGTGCTCGGAGCTCCTCAGGCGCGTACCATACGCGTTATTGGTGGAGTTCCGAGCGCTGCGGCCGCCACAAGTGCTAAAGAATATATTTTTATTTTCAATTCGAAACATGAATATTTTTTTATTGATAATAATAATAATAATAATTTTATAATTTTATATTAATAATAATAATAATAGTAATTTTTTTATTGATAATAATAATAATGATTAGTATAATAATGCGCGTGTTTCGCCCCGCTCCCGCTGCCCCTGCTGCTGCCCCTGCCGCTCCCCCTGCCGCGGCCTCTGCCGCGGCCCTCGCCGCGGCCCTTGCCGCCACGACCCCCTCGTCGTTGACCCCGGTGGCGCTTCCGGTACATTAATTTTTGTATAAATTTTTTCACGGCCGACTGTAACATAAAAGTATGTGTTATTATTGTCAAAAAACCTTTTTTGTTCATTATTCTACATTTACTTACATATGGCAGCATGAGCTCGCCCCTTGCGCCTGCGTCTGCGCCTGCGGCAGCGGCTGCGGGTGCGCCTGCGCCTGCGCCTGCGTCTGCGCCTGCGGCTGCGGCTGCGGGTGCGGCTACGGGCTTCGATTCTGGAGACTGTAACAGAAAAATATTTGTTATTATTTTCTACACATACCATCATTTCTACACATATTTATTATACTATCTTTACTTACGGACTCCATGTCGGCCCAGCGGTCATTTTGTACGCGCATTTGTTTCAATTTTTCTTCCAGCTCCCACTTTTCCATTTTTCTGTAAAAAGAAAAAATCCATGAAGGATTTGCGACACCGCGATCGTATCGGATTCTCGAATAAAGATTGTGATTGCCTGCATGTGTGCAATAATTCGAATATATGTTATTTTGTTTTCGCGGACGAACAATCGAAAACGTGCAGTTCATACGGTCTAGGATAGGTACGCGCCTGAGCTGCCTCGAGGACTAGGACCATCGCGGGGAGCGAGACGTGCGGGGCGAGAATCGAGGCGGAGCGAGCCTAGATCGAGCTGTAGAGTCCTCTCCGTGCCGACCACTGATCTAATAAAAAGCAATCATCTCGACCCTATGCCTTCGCGATCTGACCCAACGATTGTGTACGCGACTCTTTCGAATTATTGCACACCTGTAGTCATTCACAATCTTTCTTCGAGAATCCGATACCATCCCGACAAAAACGTTCTCGCACACTTCTAAATTGTACAAATCACTATAACACTTCACAATTTATTGTATAGATCACTATAAAACTTCACAATTTGTTGTATATGTACTTACGTTTCGTTAGTAAAATACACGTTTTTACGTTATGGCAAACTCGAAAGAACTGAGGATTTTTCTCGAAAAAGGGTTGACGGTCTAAGAAACAATTGAGGAGCCGAGGGTCCGTCCCATGACCGTAGAAAAAATGTGTCATTTGTATAGAGTATAGGCGTTCGAAAGTCAAGCGATAGAACGAACCTACTAACCTAACCAATAGTAGATTATTTTTGTCAATTTGTGTGTTTCTGAAATAAATTCCAACAATTATTTTATATTCTTTTTATTCTTTTCTAAATTATATTAAAATGACAAAAATTGTGAGGAATAGTGAGGAAGATCGTGTATCATCCACGTCGACACGTCATATGAGGGGAAATACATCATGTAAACTTCACTTTTCTACCAAAAGATACAGTATAAGAAAAATAATGAAGGAAAGGTAAGTGAACATTTGCATTACTATCAACTGGCTAACTTGTATTTGGTAATTGAAATTGATAGTCAAGTCGATGTTCTATTCCATTAGAGCAGTAATACATTTTTCTTCCTGATTTTCGTTTTTTATTCGAACCTTCGAATAACGAATAAAGAAAAAAATCAATTGCAAAATTTGTACGGAACAAACAGAGAAACAGACAGACAGACAGACAAGAAAGCGAGCTAATAAAAACGTGGTAAAATAGCTTTCATTCGAATCAACTCTGCATGAAATAGTGCATCGACTTGACTATCAAATCTTTTATGTTCAATGTTCACATCACACACATTCGCTCTTGAAATAAATGCGCGCAAAATAAATGCGCGTAAAATAAATGCGCGACGGCGGACACGCGGGCGCGCGGTCAAGGGACGCGCGGCCGCGCGCCGCGGCAAGCAATGGAATATCATCCCTACCAGTGATGAGATATGGGGCGCTTTTTTTCGCGCATGCGCGACGATTCTAGCCTCACAAGGAGAGTGCAAGCTCTTCACCTCTCAGATTTGGAAAACTTTGCAGAGTTGTAGATTTCGTTCCCCTGATTACGAATATACCCCATTATAAGGGCCACTACCCAGTAATTTTCGAGATATTTGCAAATTACACAGTTGCAGGAACAGTTTTATTAAAGTTTAGTTCACTGTATTACCAAGTAATGATGTGGCGTAGCGGCAGCAAGCTGAACTGCTATGCCGTGGGCCCGGGTTCGAATCCCGTCGGAGTGTAACTTTTTTTTATTTTTTTTTTTTTCATATTTTAGATATATTTTTATTCGTCAAAGGGTTAATTGATAATGATACTTATTATTTTATAGAAGAAACACTAGATCTATTACTACATACACAGAAAAAAGATTATAATTTTATTAAAATAATTTTATATTAAAATAATACATAACAAAAAAAAAATAAATAAGAAAATAAATATTAATCAAAGCGGTTTGACGTATCCGAGCTCGTTTAATAGCGAAAAGAAAATTTAATTGTTGCTGAAAATATTATTGTATTGATTCTATATGTAAAATGTTTTTCTTGCTTTTTCGATAAGTAATAAAGTGAACTAAACGTTAATAAAACTGTTCCTGCAACTGTGTAATTTGCAAATATCTCGAAATTACTGGGTAGTGGCCCTTATAATGGGGTATATTCGTAATCAGGGGAACGAAATCTACAACTCTGCAAAGTTTTAACCAAATCTGAGAGGTGAAGAGCTTGCACTCTCCTTGTCAGTCAAGTACGAAGATCGGGTATAATCGGGTACCTTGGCCGCCCCGCTAATTACGCAAAATATATATATATATATATATATATATATATATATATATATATATAAATATATAATATTTACTCGGTTTCTTTATTTTAGGAATAAGGAAGGGAAGGGTACAAAAAAAACAGTTGATATATAACATTTAATAATAATAAAATTTTAAAATAATAAATCATACGATCGTTTCAAAAGCGTCTTCCTATCAGCAACGTTACTATCCGTGTTATAAACCTGGTGTACAGAAAATAATATTGGAACACCTCAATAAAGTATAGCTTAGTTTCTCACGGGAAAATCGCCGAAAAAAGTGGTTTTTTCCCTTCAAATGATAACATTTTTAGTAGATACTATTATGTAGTCACTATTAGGGTGACACTTTTTTTTAGACGTGTGTAGAAAGATATCGAAAATTCCTGTAACATTCGTTCATAGGTCACTAAAGACTACAACATATGTTTAGCGAGGGAAACTTACAAGGAGACTCCGCGTACCTAGACTCTGGGATCGCAACGAAATTTTGTGTGAACAAAGCTTAGACATCCTCATGAACTATCCAATTGGTTTTAGCCGCCAACGCGTTCTCGTTTTCGAGATAATCGATATTGAAATGCGACATGTGTAGTATATTCCATGAGTGAAAGCTTCTTGTCACAGCGGTCGGTGGCCGAGCGGGTTGATCGAACGTGTACCACTAGATTGATCGGGGTTCGCGTTCCGTGTCGGCATTTTTTTTAAATATTTTTTTTCACTTTCTTTTTTATTTTTCTACGTGCTACACATTATTTCTAATATAATAAATAACAAGTAATCTAGTTTTACGATGGACAAGATATATGTTTCCCTGCGAGGAAATTTTTTTTTGTTTATTTTTCGAAGTTTTTGCAATCATGTACAATAAGTTCACAAGAAATAATTAAAAAATTAAATATACCGCATTCCTCGCAAACCGTCTCGACCATTTGCACGCCAAATGTATTATTGTGCGTGCCGATGGCCGCTACAGGGCGATTACTTAAAAAATACTGTTTTATGATAATTTATTAGAGTCTTCGTATTTTGGCTAAAGGCCTCATTGTCAATAGCCATTCTATATCATTTATAATAATTTGCGTTATTAATAATTACCTATACGAAACTTACTTACCTATACAACGAATATGTTAGATTTTTATCAAACATATATATATATATATCGTCAAGCGTTATTTGGAATAATTTACTACTAAATAATTGTTTACCGAATGAAATCATTATTACATTCACGAATAAATCCTCATATTTTATTTATTATTTTTTATTTGTTATTCGAAATAAAATGTGCTCAAAATTTTGGGACGGTTGCCATTAGGAAATTATGAGTAGAGATAAATAAACCGTTCTAAAGTACTATAATGAAGAACTTTTTATTCCTATTTTTTATTATTTTTATTTTTTTTTTCAAAAAATAGTATTCCTCACACATAATTGTCCCTGGCCGGACCCGTGGTTGGGACAATTATCGATGAAATACTGTAATGGTGTAATGACTACATGTCGTCAACGTCGTTTTGTGTTTTGCATTTTTAGAAGTAAGCAGGCAGCAGTAAAAAGGATTGGCAAGAGAGTAGTCGACGAAAACGCAGCTGAACAAGAAATTATGAATCAATCGACGGAAGATGTTCGCGAGATAATCGAAGAGTCTCTACCCATGGACACCGACACAGACTGTTTCGTCATCGAAACAGCAACGCGGGAGGAGACTCGTGCAAAATCCATCACGGAATTGAGCATCGTCGACCTACGGCACGTCTTCGAAGAGATAAAAAAGATTGGGAATCATTCAAGGACTTTTGAATGTTCAACGGCCCATTTGGAGATCATTGGCACGAGGCGATCGGGCCTGAAAACAACAATGCTGGTAGAATGCAAGATGTGCAACTACAAAGCGGAGATAAATAGTCAATCCGCAGAAACAAACGAAATGGAATTAAATTCCAGTGCGATCGTCGGTGCACTGACTACTGGAGGTGGTTACGCACAAATGGAGGAAATGTTCTCAGCAATGAACATTCCTTACATGTCCAAGGAGAAATATCGGAAGGCTCATGACCAAATTGTGGAAGACCTTATCAACGTTGCAGAAGCAGAGATGATGGCAGCGGCTAAAGAGGAGAAACAATTGAAGGATTTAATGTTTTAAATCGTACAACATATGTCAATCAACGTTTGTGTATCGAGAACAACTGATTACAAAACATTGGAAACTATTTTAAGACAGTGGACATTCGATCTCACAAACATTCACACGCATTCACACATCTTCGCACACGTTCACACTCAAAGATGCCGCAATGAAATGAGTGCCGAATTCGAGATCTTTGACAGCGAGAAGAAAGCTCGCTGTTTCGATTCTCGGCTCGAACCATTTCCCGATCCATATTCCCACACAATTAGCCTTGGAAAGAGGCGATGTTTTGCCTTCCGGGATTCCATTTATCCCCGTCGTGGCTGACGGAAGTTGGATGAAGAGATCCTACCGTACGGGAAAGTACGACTCCATGTCCGGTGTAGGTGTAATAGTTGGACACTACACCAAGAAAGTTTTATTTATTGGAGTAAAAAATAAGAGATGCAGAATTTGCCACAATGCTTCTAAAAGGCAGGAACAGCCGAAAAAACATGCATGCTTCAAGAACTGGAGACGAAATCAAGCGTCAACGAAAATGGAGAGCGAAGCAATTGCTGAGGGCTTCGAGACCAGCATAAAAAAAAGAGGTCTCGTGTACGCGACTCTAATTGCTGATGGAGACAGCAGCGTGTACAAGACGATCTTGGATAGTGATCCATACAAAGCGGAGATGGTTCGTGTGAAAAAGATTGAATGCACGAACCATTTGCTACGGAACTTCTGCAATAAAATGAAGGATATTGTGAAAAAGACTCCACCCGGCAAATACAGAAAAGCCGTGGAAAATAGTATTCGCAGAATGCGTACGGATGTTGCGAAAGCTGCGGTTTATAGATCGCAGGAAAAGATTCAAATTATACATAAAATCGATAATTTAAAAAAAGATATGGTGAATGTTCCTAGCCACGTCTTCGGAGAGCATAAAGAGTGCCGAAGATTCGGATATTTCTGCGACCGCACCGCAAATAAGGACGAAGAAAACATGGTGCCGCATCTGATGGAAATCGGAACATATCAACAGATTGAAGAGATCTTCCGTCCATTGATGGCTTATGCTGAAAGTCTGTTATATAACAGCAATAACAACGCAGTGGAAAGCTTCAATGCGATCATTGCCAAATATACTGGCGGGAAGAGAATCGATTGGAGTCAGAGGGGATCCTATACCGCTAGATGTAATGCTGCTGTCATACAATACAACACCAAAGAAGTATTATCCCGCCTAATGATAGCCAAGGGAAAGGATCCCCCGAAATGTCTAGAACGACTCGAGAGACAAAGGAAAGAAAAATGCGTAAAAAAAAATAAAAGGCAAAAGTGTTTACCGAAGAGTAACCGAAAGCCGTTTTACCCGACGAAGGACAAAGATTACGGACCCAGCGCAGAGAAATCGGACATGGAGGAACATGTGTTCAATGCAGAAAAGGACAGACACATGGAGATTCTGCAGGATTGGCAGAAGAATAGAAAAATTATTGAAAAGGAGACCACAGATCAAGCAAAGAGCCAGAAGTGGCAATTGCACAGATCTAAATTACTCACGGCATCGAACTTCGGGATTGTGTGCCGCCGACTGAAGAAAACACCGTGTGGTAAATTGGTAACGTCATTGCTATACCCAAGAGTGCTGAATCTGCCCAGCATTGAATATGGCCGGCAATGTGAAGAAATTGCCCGAGAACAACTCGCGAAGAAGGAAGGTTTGAAAATAAGGAAATGTGGCCTCTTCATTGATGCCTCAATCCCATTTTTGGGAGCAACTCCAGACGGCGTGATCGACGATAACGACGGTATCGTCGAAATAAAATGCCCAAAAACGGCAGAAAAGTTATCGCCAGAGGAAGCGATAAAAACAGTTCCGCGAATAAGGAAAATGTTTGAGGATGATGCAGGTACTGCGCTACGCAGAACGCATCCATATTTTTATCAAGTGCAGGGACAACTGCACATAACAGGTAAAAAGTATTGCCTGTTTTGTCTCTGGACACCCAAGGGCTTGAAATCGGTAAGAATAGACAGAGATGACGAATTTTGGCAGCATGAAATGCAGTCAAAATTGTCGAGATTTTATATTCACTGTATGCTGCCGGAAATAGTGGACAGCCGATACAAGAGAAGCATGGCTATTCGAGAGCCCTCTCGTCTTGAACAATCAAGACCAATAGTAATCAGCTCGCGAATCATTAGAATCGCTGGAGCTTCCCGACTCAATGTCGGGCGATTGAAAATTGTTGATCTTTCAGCTCGCGAATCATTAGAATCGCTGGAGCTTCCCGACTCAATGTCGGGCCGCACACTATTTCATAGTGTGCATAATCAGCGATTGAAAATTGTTGATCTTTCAGCTCGCGAATCATTAGAATCGCTGGAGCTTCCCGACTCAATGTCGGGCTGCACACTATTTCATAGTGTGCGGAATCGCTGATTATTTCAGCGGTTACAATTTCATTATTTTCAGATTCGTCTTCCTTTGATGCTGTATGGATTTATCAGATCGACGAGGAGTCCAAGAACATACGACTGCACATCTCAGACCCGGTATGTATACACAATTATACGAATTTATATATTATATGTTTCAACAACTTATTAATTTTTTGTGTCACGTTACAGATAAGATTCATGCGGACTCTTCGGATTTATCAGATCGACGAGGAGTCCAAGAACATACGACTGCACATCTCAGACCCGGTATGTATACACAATTATACGAATTTATATATTATATGTTTCAACAACTTATTAATTTTTTATGTCACGTTACAGATGAGATTCATGCGGACGACCCATAGAGAGACCCATCGGCCATATAATTCGGCTCAAGAGCACGTTTAGCCATCTTATCCGGCTGTACCCTTTATTTGTATTTGTATTTATTAAATGTGAACAGTTTAAAATTATTGTTCTCCATGTTTTTATGATCAATATCATCCTGGCTCGTGTCACACACACATACTAGCATGTAATTAATAAAGAGCATGTGCAATAATACAGTAAGTTCTATTTTCCTATTATTTTTATGTTCGATTTATTTTATTTCCCCATTTCCCACAAATAAAAAATATGTATTTTCTACTTAAAAAATAAAAATAACTATTAAATAATAGATTTTAGGTTTAAAAATCGAAGTAAATATCAATTTCAAGAAAAAAAAAATGTCGATAGCGGGATTCGAACCAATAACCTACTGATTATCTGAGTCTTCTCGGAACATATTTTTGGTCCTTCGAGCCGGATCGCGGCCTATCAAGAAAACACTGCGATAATGTCTGTACGCGCACTGCACTCGATAGGCCGCGATCCGGCTCGAAGGACCAAAAATATGTTATGCTCCCCCCGTTGATCGATCAATTGTAAAAAAACTGACAGTTAAATTCAATCTTACTTGATGATTAAGTTGATGTCTTGTCACCAATCGATGGTGATTCTGCATTTGGTAAAGGGGCGAGGTTTTTCACGTTGCGTTTGTAAACCCCGGTAGCAGTTCGAACTGTTACTGCCCTTATGATGTCATCAGCTCCTGGATGCACTTGTTCGACACGACCCAAGTGCCAGCATAATGGTGGGAGGTTATCATCCTTCAGAAGGACGATAGTTCCCGTGGAGATATTGTGGGACCCTTTGGTCCATTTTGAACGGGTAGTGAGGTGATGAATATATTCTTTGTGCCACCTGGCCCAGAAATCTCGCTTGACCTTCTGGATGTGTTGCCAAGTAGACAAGCGATTTGACGGTGTGTCGCTGAAATCAGTCTCGGCCAAGCACGTTAAAGAGTCACCAATCAAAAAATGGCCCGGGGTCAACGCGGAAATGTCGTTTGGATCGGACGAGAGAGGAGTGAGAGGACGCGAATTTAGAATCGCCTCTATTTCAACGATGAACGTGTTGAATTGATCATAAGTAAACAATTCTTCGCCAACAACCCGTTTGACGTGGTGTTTGAAGGACTTGACTGCTGCTTCCCACAATCCACCAAAATGAGGTGTTAATGCTGGGATAAAATGCCAAGTGATGCCTTTGGGTGTGAGGAATTGTTGTAACTTCTCGTTAGTCGATAAGTTCTTATACAGTTCTATGAGTTCGTTGTTCGCTCCAACGAAGTTTGTGCCATTGTTGGAATAAATATTTCGGCAAAGTCCCCGTCGTGCAATAAAACGCTTGAATGTGGCAAGAAAGGCTTCAGTTGATAAATCAGCGGCCACCTCGAGATGTACAGCCTTTGTCGCGAAACATGTAAAAACCGCCACGTATACTTTGACTCGAGCTCGATTTCTATGACGACGTTCTTTTATAAAGAATGGACCACAATAATCCACGCCACTGTTGATAAAAGGTCGGCCTTCGGTAACGCGTGCCGTGGGCAAATTTCCCATAATGTATTCGACTTGTGGCGGTTTCATTCGGAAACATCGCACACATTGTCGAACGATCTGACGTGTGGTATTTTTCCCGTCTATCGGCCAATACAGTTGTCGTACGTCATATAATGTAGTTGTAATTCCGGCGTGATGATTGTTTAAGTGAGATTCGTGGATGATAAGTTTTGTGATGTGATGTCCCCGAGGTAACAATATTGGATGTTTCCGTTCATACGGTAACATGGCATTTTGTAATCGTCCTCCTACGCGAAGGATTCCATGATGGTCTAGGAATGGATGCAGCGGCTGGAGTTTATTTTTATTTGACATCTTGCCAGTTTTAATTTCTTGAATGTCGTGTGTGAAAGAAATGGCTTGTAAAAGTTTTATTATGCGACGATTAGCTTCCTGAAATTCTTCTACAGTCAAAGGGTCCGAGCAGCGATATTTCGGCAGGAAACGCAAACAATACGCGACGATTCGTCTGAGCTTCCGAATACAGGAGTAGCGCACAAGGATTTCATCGCTTTGAGTGATCGAACTAACGAGACACGTCATTTTTCGTAACTCCGGTATATCATTGCTAATCGCGAAACGAGAGATGGGCCATGTTGCTTGTTTCTCAGCGAGCCAGTTTGGCCCGTGACGCCAAAAGTTATTTTGTTTGAATTCTGCGGGTGTTATTCCTCGTGAAATGAGATCGGCCGGGTTGTCGGATGATTTGACGTGACGCCATGAGTTTATGTCGGTTTTCCGTTGGATGTCGGCCACGCGGTTCGCAACGAAAGTTTTTAGAGTCGAGGGTTGTTTGGTCAACCAATTCAACAATATGGTTGAGTCGGTCCAGAAAAATATTTCGTCTAAGCGGTGTGTGAGAGCGTTTTGCACTATTTGATATAGTGTGGCCATTAATGCGGCGCCGCACAATTCTAAACGAGCAAGGGTGATTTGGCTTAGTGGTGCGACGCGTGATTTTGCGCAAAGCAAATTGGTGTCGATGGAACCAGAATGAGTGATTGTTCGTATGTACATACAAGCGCCGTATGCTCTTTCGCTTGCATCGCAGAATCCGTGGAGTTCGATTCGTTTCGCGTTTTTAAGTTTCGCATGACGATTAAATTCAACGTCGTTCAGCAACCGTAAATCTTTCTCGAAGGTGATCCATTCGGTATGGAGGTTGGCAGGAAGCGATTCATCCCAATCTATTTTCAATGCCCAGAGTCGTTGCATTAAGATTTTTGCGACGATTGATGATGGGTCCGAGCAGCCCTAGTGGATCGAATATCCTGGCAATAGTCGACAGAATGTTTCGTTTGGTAACTACGTTAGTTACCACAGACTGCACTAAGTACCGAATGGTATCGTGTCGTACGTCCCACGATATACCCAGAGTTTTCATCGAAGCCTCGTCGCCCAAGATCTTTGGATGAATCAGATCTTTGTGTAGTCCCGCGAGAAGTGCCGGTTCGTTTGATGCCCATTGTCGAATGTTGAGACCACCCTTTTTCAATAATGTAGTAATCTGTCGTTGTATGACCTTTACTTCTGTGATTGACTCGGCGCCAGTAAGTAGATCGTCTACGTATAAATCTCTTTTGAGAAGTGCAGAAGCTTCCGGAGTGTTGAATTGCTCGTCGTTCGCGAGTTGATGCAAGCATCGTATGGCGAGATAAGGTGCCGATGCGAGTCCGAACGTGACGGTATTTAATTCGAAAGTTGCTATCTGGCCATTGGAATCTCGCCACAAGATTCGTTGGTACACGCGGTCTTCCGGTCGAACAAGAAATTGGCGGTACATTTTCTCAATGTCGCCGGTGATTACGTATGCGTGCATTCTAAAACGTAGCAAAAGTGCGAACAATTCATCCTGTAGCGTGGGGCCGATCATTACACGGACTTTCGTTGTTGAACTTGACATTTTTATGACCGCGTGATGCGGCAGGTAAAAACCAGGCGTTTCGGTGGACTTTACTTGTCTCATATGTCCTAGTGTGACATATTCGTCTAATACTTCCGTGTATCGTTGCTTTAATTCTGGATCGCGTTCCAATTTTCGTTCGAGCGACAATAACCGATTCAAGGCGCGCGATCGCGATTCTCCGAGTTGTTCTTTCTTTTCATTGAATGGTAAAGCCACGATATATCGTCCGGACTTATGACGTTGCACGGTTGCGGCGAAATGATTTTCGCATTCCTGGTCTTCGGACGAACGGAAATGTTTCTCTGGCCCTTCCTCGACTTCCCAAAATTTTTGTAAATCAAATTGTACGGTCGTGGCAAAGGTTTTGCGGCTCGATCGTGACGTAGCAGGAATTCCGCCTCCCAAAATCCATCCGAATTGAGTTTTTTGTAAAATTAACTCGATATCGCGCTGCCTCGAAAGAATTAGTTGTCCAACACTTAGACACGATAATGCTGGACCGGTTCCGAGAAGCATGTCGATATTGCTTGGACGATGAAATTCCGGATCTGCTAAGCGTAGATTCGCCGGAATGTTAAGTGTTGTTCGATCTATTTGGCAATCGGGTACCGGGCCCGTTATTTGCTGAATCATGCAGAAGGTCAGGGTGCGTGTGTACCTTCCCAGTCGCGATTTGATGGTGGCCGTTACGAGTTTGGTAGTCGTCGTATTCATTTGACTCAATGCTTCAATTTTAGCAGTTTGTCGGGTTGTCGGTAATCGCAATCGGTTGACTAATTCGTCTGTTATGAGATTGACATTCGAACACGTGTCTATCAATGCGCGGCATAGTTGTGGTTGTTGATTATGATCTAATACGTAAAGCGTCACTGTTGTCAATATACCGTTTATTAGTCCATTTGAAATAAAAGTTCGATGTTGTAGCGTCTGTTGGTCGATGGTAGTCTGTGTCAGTCATGCTTCCTTCTTGTCATTTTGCGGTTTCGCGTTCTGATGGAGTTTAGTGTTGTGCTTTCCTTTGCACACACGACATCGACCTGCTAGGCATGCCTCGATTACATGATCGGGTTCTAAACAATTCGGACACAATTTGGCGGTTCGCACGACTGTCCAACGTTCATTGACCGGTATGTTCGTGAGTCTCGGGCAAGCGTACGATTTATGATCAGCTGATTTGCAGATTCGGCAACCTTGCGTCGAGATAGTTGTTGCAAATGTTCGCGCCTTGGCATGTGGTGACGATAATTTTCCTCTAGACGAAGTCGCGATTTCTCTACTCCGTTTTAGCGCGCGAGACCGGTAGTCCGTGGTTTTTCTCAAGGGTTCTGGTGAGACGTGTATTTTACGTTTCGCATTCGTGGCTACGGAGTACGATTTACTTTGATGCGAAGCGTTACGTAAATGTTTGAAAATATCTATCACGTTGGGCATGCGTGTATCTGTTAGGGTTTGTTCCCAACTCTTGCGTGTATCAGGCCCCATTCTGTCGATCGCCACGCTCGTGATAATGTCATTTGCAATGTCCTCCCAAGATCGACCGAGAGCTTGCAAGGATCGAATATGAGATTGCATATGGCTAATAAGGTCGCTAATTGACTCCGGCGAGTCGTCCGGCATCGCGGGAGAGTCTAATAGCAATGAAGTATGGCGAAGAATGAGCGCACGATGGTTGTCATATGTTTCTTCTAGCTGATTCCACGCGGCTTTGTAATTTTCTTCACATATGGTGAATGATTCTATGGCGGCTTCGGCCTTTCCGGATAGCGATAATTTTAGATAATTCAAACGTTGGATGTCAGTAAGTCCAGTATGCGAATGAATTATGCTAAGAAATGCGTCTTTAAACGAAATCCATTTTTCAAGACGACCATCAAAATGCGGGAGATTAATTTTTGGAAGATGAATTCCGACTATGCTCGAAGACGTAGAAGTAGACGGCACGGGTGAGTCAGTCGCGATTCTCGCGGCTGAAGGTCGGGTGGCATTCGCATCGAAGGAATTCATTAGTGTAACGGCGCTAGCGATAGCCTCGTCGTATAAATCGGTTACGGATCCACGTTCAATCTCGGTTTCGTCAAAATCTTCGTGTTGACCGAGTTCGTCTTGAATTTCGTTGAATGTTTCGAATAGTTTCCGTAAGCGATCAACACGTTCGCGAATTTTGATCCGTTCCTTCGCAGAATCTTCATATTCTTCAATGTATTTCGCGAAGTTAGTTAGTTGAAATTTGAAGACCCGTCGTTTGGCTTTTAAAGCGCGAATTCGTTGATTTGTGTCGTGTGAAGTAGACATATTTGTTTCGGAAATGCGAAAGGAAAGAATTGACGAAGAACCGGGCCGATTGGTAACTCAAAAACAACGTGCCTACCTTGACTTGATGGTGCGTGGCTACTGCGGACTTGGATGATTCTCCAGTAAGGACGACAGTTTATGTTGTACAGGCTGGTTGAAACGGCTTCTTCTTCTATCGACGGGCCGATTGTGTGGATGATGCAAGAAAACACTGCGATAATGTCTGTACGCGCACTGCACTCGATAGGCCGCGATCCGGCTCGAAGGACCAAAAATATGTTCCGAGAAGACTCACCGCGTCGCGATTTGAATCTTCGTGAACTGATACCCGCCAACTTAATATTAGGTATCCCTTTTTATAATTATTTAAAGATATAACGTTTAAATGCGTTTCGTCCCAGACCTGTTATAGGACTCCTCAGTAAGACTGAAACAGGCCCTGTCTTAAACGCGGGGAATTCGCGACGTTTTCCCAGGAAACAACAACCTTGTCGCCTTTCTTAATGAGGAATGCCGAAAAACACGAAGCTCGAATAGCCTTGTTTATTCGGTTGTCAAGTAAACGAAAACTTGATTTCGAAAAGAAAAGCGTTTTCGACGTCGATAGTCGTTGTTTTTGAAGGGGCTTTCTTCATCGTGAAGAAAGCTCTTTCATTGTCTATGGACAATGCAATGACGTTCATTGGTGATCGCAAGGCGATGCGTTGATTGGGTTTTGTCGAACGCTGCATTACCGGATCAACGCACCCTTGATGACTCGTCTTCCTCCACGGTTGGCTCGAGCAACCTTCGAGTGGAGGGAGAGAGACAGAAAGAGAAATCAGACGACTCTGATATTCTCGAAACAAATTCTTTGAACCGAGGACCGTGTGTCCCGTTCTGAATTTGGTTCCTTGCGACGGAACATTATCAGTACCTTCCCGCTGCGCCCTCGGCCACTCATCTTCTTCTTGACTCCTTAACGCAAACTCTTTATATAGTAAAAGCGAGTAAAGCGATTTTCAAATGCAATTTTCGCGGAAAATCTTGAGTAGTGCGCGCTACTGCTTTGCAAAATTACATATGGAGACGACATCTTCAAATACTGCAAGTTTCAGGAAAATCGGTGTTACCTCGACCGCGCCCTCCCCTTGTGAGCGTAATCAAGTACGAACGATTCGTACTACGCTGCATAATTCGTAAAGTTCAATAAAACATACAACACTTTTTTCATTAGAACCTTCGAATAACGAATAGAAATTTTTTTATCTTTGATTCGTTTTTCGAAATTATTATTTGCAAGGAGAATGTTTTTTATTTTTTTTATAATATGCATTTTTGCATGTTATATTATATTATATATGTGAATGTAGAATAAATGTTAAGTTTTTTCGTATAAACGCAACTCTCGTTCGAGTTTCGTTTCATAGATATTAGCGAGAAACTGCTGGTAATATTACAACGAGTCCTGCGTATACCTACGCGCCCGTAGCAGTGTATGTGTTAGCATGTATTGGTCGGCTGAATCGGGCTCATGAGGCAAGAATCAGTTTCACGAAACTAACATTGATACGGCAACAGTGAGGCGGAGAATGAAATATGGCAACCATGTCAAGTCGCTAGCCTTCTCTCTCAGTTTCCTTTTCTCTTTTCCACTACAGTTCAATTGTCTTCCTCAGTGAACCTTTCATATACTCTTTTTGAAACAGAAAATTAGATCCGCACCATCTATCGGCCGAAAATCGTACTAATCAGCTTCGTCTACTGACCATTCGCACGACTATAGCGTGACGATCAACTCCGTCAAGGCCAAATATACGCGCAGAACCATCGCTAAGAGTCATTGCAGCCACACAACATCGTGTAGTTCGTCGAGTGTTGCAGCGATAAATGTTTTCACTGCGATTATCTTTATTGTAAGCATAATCGTTGTGTACATAAATAAAAGTACCTACCTTTCGCTTTCCCTGCGATTTTTTCCATCTATTAACAATATAATTACTTTGAGAACACAAAATATTATCGTCTATACCAGTGATGAGCTACCCGCGGCGTGTTGCGGGCCAAAAGTGAAAACATAAGACTACGCGCGGGCCGCAACTGGCAACGAATGCAATATTAAATACTTTGTTGCGTCGCCAGCTCCAATTTCAGTCTGTGTTTACGCTACGGTCTCCTAATGCCTCTTTAACGAATTTATTAGTGTGTGGGAAGTATTTGTTATATCATACATAGATATACAATAAAGCGTTTGTTTTATTCCATCTATTATTTTTTATTATGAGATAACATATGTATACACAATAATACATAGGTACATATTATATATATACAGGGTGTCCCAAAAGTACTTCAACTCCGGGAAATGGGAGGTTCCTGAGGTCATTTCAAGCGTCACTTTCCTTTTGCAAACTGTTGTCCGTGGCTTTGTTTAGGAGTTATTAACGAAAAACACGGACCAATCAGAGCGCGAGCTCGACGCTCGTTGGCATGTTCAGCCAACCGCCTGCCGGCTCGCCGCGCTGAACGTGCCAGCGAGCGTCGAGCTCGCGCTCTGATTGGTCCGTGTTTTTCGTTAATAACTCCCAAACGAAGCCTCGGACAACATTTTGCAAAAGGAAAATGGCGCTTGAAATGACCTCAGGAACCTCCCATTTCCCGGAGTTGAAGTACTTTTGGGACACCCTATATATACAGGGTGTCTCAAAATTCCTTCTGCTCCCGGAAATGGGCGGTTCCTGAGGTCATTTGAAGCGACATTTTCCTTTTGCAAAATGTTGTCCGCGGCTTTGTTTAGGAGTTATTAACGAAAAACACGGACCAATCACAGCGCGAGCTCGACGCTCGTTGGCATGTTCAGCCAACCGCCTGCCGGCTCGCCGCGCTGAACGTGCCAGCGATCGTCGAGCTCGCGCTCTGATTGGTCCGTGTTTTTCGTTAATAACTCCCAAACGAAGCCTCGGACAACATTTTGCAAAAGGAAAATGGCGCTTGAAATGACCTCAGGAACCTCCCATTTCCGGGAGCAGAAGGAATTTTGGGACACCCTGTATATGTCATGGCAGGCCGACCCCTTTTTCGATTCGACATTCCAAAAAGATGCGTCAACGAGCTCACGGGTGCTGTAGAATTAATCTTAACACGTCTTTTCCCGTCAAAATCTTATTGATTTCTGTTTATATCAAAAGACTACTCTCGTTGACAACGCAAATCAATCAATATCTCAATGATATTGTCATGTTTTCATATACACTGTAGCCATCAGGAACGTGTCCATTCTACCACCCGTGGTCACGTTCAACAAGGACCTAAACCATTTTCCTAAAGGACCTTGTCTCGCATTTCTTCAAAAATAAAACGAACGTAACAGTAACACAAATTTATAAATTACAATCAATAAAACAAACATGACAATAATAATAATAATACAAATTTACAAATCATTGCCTATGTCAACACGCCCCGACATATATATATCTATAAAGTAAATGTCTATATAGAACCATGCTGGACTTGTTTCCTCCTCCTTCCTCCTTTGCTCCCTCTACTTCATGAACTCTTTTTTCCTGGTAATAGAATAAAATAGAATTTAGCAGTTTTAAGTAATATTAAGGTACATAGGCATATATGCGGTATATATAGTATATACAATGTCCCTAATTAGAATGAAACGTAAGGAATTCAAAATCTGGTACTGAAACCCGTTGGAACCCCAAGTAAGTATTGTATTGTCCACCATCGTCTCGACAACGAAATAGTCCAGATGATTCGTGGCTAGAACAGAAACAAGAAAAAAATTAATAAACTCCGAAAAAATGTTGAATATACTTCAAAGTATAAAAAGTAAAGTTTCTCTCCTCTACTTACATTGCCAGTTGATGCTCATTCTCCGAGTCGTCCGTCACCATCTCAACGATTGCCACGTCTGTGTGTACCACACTTGTGGCAAATTCGTGGCAAACAGTCCAAATGATTCGTGGCTAGAACGGAACGAAAAAGAAAATAAATAAAATACGAACATATAAAATTAGGACGACCCGCGTATCAATAGATTTCCACATCACCCATGAGGTATTATTGTTGATGCGTTTTTTTTTGTCAGTGGTATCCCCTATAGGCCTATTCCACTGTGTCGTACACTGAGACATTTCCATGACATGACATTCACATGATCCTTGAGCTGTAATTGTAATATGTTTACAATTATGTATCACCAGCTGATCGAATCAGTGGGTTTGCACTCGTAAGTGCAACTCGACGTCGGACAGTTGCAACTGTATTATAATATTAAAATTTTTTTTTTCAATCGCTGATGGAATCAGTGAGTCTGCACACTTATTTGCAAGTGTGCAGCTCGACGTCGGACTCAATTATGTATCACCAGCTGATCGAATCAGTGGGTTTGCACTCGTAAGTGCAACTCGACGTCGGACAGTTGCAACTGTATTATAATAGTTTAATATTTTTTTTCAATCGCTGATGGAATCAGTGAGTCTGCACACTTATTTGCAAGTGTGCAGCTCGACGTTGGACTCAATTATGTATCACCAGCTGATCGAATCAGTGGGTTTGCACTCGTAAGTGCAACTCGACGTCGGACAGTTGCAACTTTTTTTTCTGATATTTCAGTTTGCTCATCTAGAATATACTGAGGCTCCCGAATGGGCATGCCTCTAGTATATCTGCTGTCCACGATTTCGGGCAGCATACAATTTATATAAAACCGCGACAATTTTTGGCTCCATTTCATTTTGCCAAAATTCGTCGTCTCTGTCGACACGAACTCACTTTACTCCTTTTGTTGTCCATAGACAAATGAGACAGTACTTTCTGCCCGTTATATGCAATTGTCCTTGCACTTGGTAGATATACGGGTGTGTTTTGCGCAATGCGCTACCCGTACTGTCTGTAAATATTCTCTTGACAGGTTTTATTGTAAGTATTGCCTCTTCTGGCGTTACTTTTTCTGCGGTTTTTGGGCACTTTATTTCCACAATACCGTCGTCATCGATTACACCATCCGGTGATGCTCCCAAATAGGGAATCGATGCATCAATGAAAAGGCCACATTTTCTAATTGCGATGTTTGCCCTTCTCGACAATTCTTCGCGAGCAATGTCTTCGTTCTGCTGTCCATACTCTACAGCAGGAACGTTTAGCACGCGTGGGTAGAGCAACGTCTGCACCATCTTGCCACACAGCGTTCCTTTGCGTCGGCGGCACACTTTGCCGAAGTTGGACGCTGTCAAAAGTTTAGACTTGTGCGCCAACCACTTTCTGCTTTTGCCTTGTTCAACGGTATCCTGCTCAATGTTTTTCTTATTTTTCTGCCAATCGTTTAGCATTTCCATATGCTTTTCGGTTTGCAGATCAAACATGGATTGGTCCATATCTGGCTTCTGAGCATTTGGTCCGTAATCACTGTCTTTCATTGCACGGAACTGCTTGTTCGTGCTCTTGGTGGTCCTTTTCTTTTGCGCATTTACCAAGCTTGTGTTTTTGTGCTGGTTCTCTGTCTTTAGTAAAAGTTGCGGCGGCTCTCTTCCAAACGCTCTCTGTAAGCGGGACAATACTTCTTTTGTGTTGTATTGAACAACAGCAGCTGCACATCTTGCAGTGTACGATCCCCTTTGGCCGAAATTTATTCTCTTTCCGCCAATGTACTTCGCAATGACGGAATTAAAGCTCTCTACCGCGTTATTGTTGCTCTGATAGAGGAGGCTTTCAGAGTGCGCCGACAGTGATCGAATCAATTCTTGCATCTGTTGATACACTCCAATATTCGACAACGTTGGAACAATGTTTTCTTCATCATTCTTCGTCGTCCCATCGCAGAAGTATGCCAGTTCCTGGCAGTGTTTGTGTTCTCCAAACACGTGACTGGGCACATTTGCCATGTCCTTGTATACATTTTTTATCTTTTCTGATGTTGGCAAATTCTGACTGAATCTATACTCAGCAGTTTTCAAAATATCCTTGCGCATCCGCCGAATATTAACTTCTACGGCTTTCCTGTAGCAGCCGGGCGGAGTCTTCTTCACAACATCTTTCATCTTGTTGCAGAAGTTGCACATCAAATGATTCGTGCATTCAATTTTCTTGACACGAATCACATTTTTATACGGATCGCAGTCTAAAATTTTCTTATAGACACTGCTATCGCCGTCAGCAATCAGTGTCGAATAGATCAATCCTCGTTTTTCGACACTGATCTTAAAACCTTCTGCGATGGCGTCGCTCTCCATTCCGGTGGACGTCTTGTTGCTGGCCCAATGTTTGAAACATCTGTGTTTCTGCGGTTCTTTTCCCTTCACCGTCGCATTACGACAAATGGTGCACGTTTTATTTCCCACTCCAGTGAATAAAACTTTCTTTGTGTGATAGCCTATTATCACGCCGACACCAGAAATGGAATCATATTTTCCTGTTCGGTAGGACCTCTTCATCCAGCTTCCGTCAGTCTTCAAGCCCGATCTCTTCGTACTTCTTATTTTCATAGGGCTGGTCGAACAGCCTAATATTGTTGAATGCTCGCCTATCAGCTTTATTTGCTCGAAGACGTGGTGCATGTCAACAATGCTGAACCCGTCCGAGAGGCAGAAGTCTTCCTTTGGGTTCTGCGTTGTTTCCTTTTCTACGACGTAGTATTCCATTTCGTCGGTGGCATTTTCCGTCTGCAGTCCGCCTTCTGTCGTCTCTGCAATTTCTTCTGGCATTTCTTCCTCCATTTCTTGTTCCATTTCTGGTAATATTTCCTCTTGCAGTCCATTTGACGCCGGCGCTGCATTTCTTTCTTCAATTTCTTCGTGTTCAATTTCACCTTGTGATTCGATGATCACCTCTTCGGCGTCAGTGCAGCACCACATTCCCTCTTGACGTTCCGGCGCTGCAGTTTCCACTGCCCCTGTATCTTCATGGGGATGGCAAGTTGGGATACCCTCCATGGCAATCCTCGCTAAGCGCTTTTCTCTGTAAACGGAATACAAAAAAACGTGTTATAGGGATATGGTCCTAAGTCTCCCCTTTACAGACATGTTTTTAAATCACTTTAAAAATCGCGAAATTGACATTTTTTCATGTGAACGCTGCATCGTCTGTCGCCGAAGTGTCACTTTCCTGTTCCTCTTGACTCTTCGTTTTGGGGCTGGGATACTTCTTTCTTGAAGACGACGTGCGCCCTTCTTTCTTGCTGTCTTCACGGGTGTTTCCCCTTTCGAACAACTACCGAAACTCCTTTCAGGATGCACCTCCAATTACCGCAAAAATCAATTTGCAGTAATATGGGAACCGGTACATCGCTTTTTGTGGACCGGCCGGGAAAGGGGGTACCCTCCTGGGGACGTATCCCCGCGAGGATACCACTTCCTCCCCCGAATACTTTGGGCCGTATCTTCCACAAATGAAAGGAGTCAGATGGTTCATACAGAGACCACACCCTCGTCTTCCGTGACGAAACGTCCTCTTCGTAAATCCTGTGGCGGTCCTGTGGGCGTAGCCGCCCAGCCAGCTCGTACTGCACGCCGGTGGCCGTCGCATCGGCTGAATATCGCGATGCAGCGTTCACTTCAAATGTCCATGTTTTTAAAAACAGGCCCGTAAAGGGGACACTTGGGGCTATATTCTCCATAATGCAGAGTCAGAAGAGGAAACTACGGAAGGAGTTCCCCCCCCCCCCATGAACAATAAGACCTTATAAATAAAAAAAGAAAAAAAAACCATGCGTGTGTAAGTTCAAAATGTGTGACATCAAATGCCCATCGTATTTATACAATACCCGCCCAATAAACAGATTAAGAAAAGTATTTATCATTTGTGTCACTATTCTCTCTTATATTTGTACACCTTACTATTATAAGAATGTTACGAGCCAGGGCCGTGAAGTAGCACGAGTGGCCGGCGAGGTGTTATTACTCTTGGATTAAGGTTTTAAGAGTGCAGACGAACCTGATGCGTAACCAGGGTGCTGCTAGGAAACGGACGAAGCTGATGCGATAATCAGGGAGCCGCCTAGGATGGTTAAGAGTGCAGACGAACCTGATGTGATAATCAGGGAGCCGCCAAGGATAGTGGGTGGGCCTCGTAACTAATATAATTTAATTGATACAATCCGAGCGGTAAGATTGTATCGTGTGGGAACGTTCAATTACTAGATTAGGATTTTGGTCAATAATTAAGGGTTTAAGAAAATTGCACGATTTACCAAACAACACAAATATATTCTAATAAAGAATGTGGTATGTACAATTGGTGTCGCGACTGAATTTGAGTAGTAGTATATGTTTGATATTATTACCTAAGATGCTCGGTTTTGACGCACTGGCAATGCGGGGGTCTCGAAATCAACTTAAGAAGAGCCTAACAGATTTAATACCGGACTAGCGGAATCTGTACGGTTATATTTGATCGAAGGGGAACTTTAGCCCCATCTCACTGGAAGTGACTTTACGAGATGCAGCACAACGTGACACGGTTTGAATCTACGAGAGTACTAGCCCCCGAGAGTAAAGACGCAAGGGTTTATATATCCCTAGAATGAATGGAACACGTTGTTCATTATCTGTATCACTTAGGGCCAGACTCTCGTTTTTTGTCACTTTCAATTAAATCGGGTCCGAACTCGGTCTTCGTTAAAAAGGGGTTAACTATGATATGAAAAGGTTATCTAGGGCGCTTCCTTCCGCAGACGATCCTGAACAGATTCCTATGAAGAATTTAATAGGGAACTGTTCTCTATCCGTCACAAGAATATAAACTTCTTGTGATGTATGAACATTTATTTTCATATATAAATATAAAATATTAATTTTTTAATAAAAAATAATAATAATATCATTCCCATAACGTCCGTAAGAGTTTTGTCGGCCCAATCCAGTATTTTTCATTTACCTTAGCCTTAGACTATCGTCAACATTTCATTTTGGAAACGCCCGACAATCTAAAGCACAGTAATTTTTGTATGCGTTCATTACAAAAAGATATATCGAATTTATATTTTACGTATTCCATAAAACATTACACATGTATGAAACATAAATATAAAATACATATATTGAAAGTAAAAAATAGTTTGGATGATTATATTAAAACAATTTTATTTTAATCAAAAATATCAATGGAAATTAATGTATTTATAATTAAAAATTATTGTATATGAAAAAAATATGTATTTGTGTATAATTAAAAATGACTATTTTTTAAATTATTTTTAATATAAAAGCTATCCCGCGTTTGGTGGTGACATTCGCCCTCGACGAGTTTTTAATCGAGCTTTGTCCAATCGATAGCCTACCCAAAAAGACCCCGCTCTGCCAAGTTACAGCCCCATATCTCATATGTAAGGGTAGTTATTGAGGAGAGTCGAAAAACCAGTTTTTGGCCCATTTTCCTCATTTATTGAGAGTTCAAAATTCTGAAAATATTCTAACCCAATTCTGATATTAGGTATCGTTTTCCGATTTTTCCATTACAAACTCTGGTTGTAAAACACGAAAAACACGTACAAAATCGAAAAACGCAGTTTCATATAGAAATCGAAAGAGCACTACTATAGAATTAATTTATCAATGAGATATTATCGTAAGTATTATGCGTTTAAAATAGTAATTTTTAAAAAATTAATTGAGGATTTAATTTTAATAAAAATTCTTATAGTAAATTTAATTAATTGAAATTTGTTAATACTAAACATTCCTACGTTCAGAGAAATATTTTCCACACTTTACAAAAAACGAAAATAATACTAACAATAAGACGTTATATTCGAATATAAAGTTTGGAAAATATTTCTCTGAACGTAGGAATGTTTAATATTATATAATATATTTTTAAGATTCAGGAATGATAAGTATAATGTAGGAAACAGACGTAAAAAGGAGAGCTCGAGGACACGGATAAAGCTAAACACATGCAGAAACAGCTGATCGAGGTTCTTCAACTCTCCTGCGCCCGATAGACGCGTGTGATCGGGCGTGTGTGTAAAGTCTATACGTATGTATGCGTGAGCGTCGACGGTATTGTCACCGCGCCATAGCCAAAAACAAACGCTAGCGGCCGCGGAGCAGCGGGCGTTGAGGCCGTTTACAGAAGTCATCCTATATCCAGAGTTGGGCAAAATTTTTATCTAAATAAAAATTTACAATAACCAATAAAAGATAACAAAATTTTTATTCGTTATTCGAAGGTTCGAATAAAAATATTATCTTTATTCGACGAGGTTCGAATAAATAATTTTATCCGACGAATAAAGATCCCTAGTAGCACAAAATGTTTTATACACATTCATATAATATTAAAAAGAGATTCAATCTGTTTTTAATATTCACATATACATACAATATTTATTTTACATTAAGTAAAAAATATATTTTTTAAATATGCAGAAAATTAGATATTTTATGTTACGAGAAAAATATTTTTTTCAAAATATAAAATGAATCTTTATTTATTTAATAAATGTGCGGGCCGGCCGATAGTAGGGTTCGGATCGGGCCGTTGAAAGTCGGGCGGGCCCGATTCGGGTGTGCGATACTTCTGACTCTGACACGTCGCGTCGCGTCGGGCGGCTCGAGAGATTCGAGCGCCTGGTGACTCGACTTCGTCGCTCGTCGGCCGGGTGCGGAAAGAATCGGACAAGTTCGGACGAGCGAGCTATCGCGCTACCCGAGATTCAACTCTGCGTTCTTATGTTCTTAGTTCTTATGAAATGGAAATAGGTAATGGTAATAAGTAATAATGGTACTTCTTTCATAGCTTATAACTTAAAACGTAACTTTTAATATACTTTGTTTTTTATAATTATATTAGGTATTGTGACCGCGTCGATCACATATCGATACCTCGTGCGACGAGAACAACAATATCGATTCCCACCACGACGACTTGCGGTATCACGCGCGATCCTTGTCGTAGAAAAGGAGCACAGGATAAATCCACTTGTGAGATGCGCGCGCATCGATCCCCTCTCGATAGCGATCGAAGGAGGTCGATGCGAGCATCAGATTGATCACTCTGCGCCTGGACTAGCTCCGATAAGCACGCACGAGTCACCGCGAGTCAATTCGCGATTAACGCCGGTCGCGTATAGCCCAGAGAGCATGACTTTAAATATAGAAGCTCGCGTTTAACGAGTAGATCGTTTTTCCTACCGATCATTCGGTATAGCCCAGAGTGGCTGACATTAAAATATAGAAGCTCGTGTTCAACGAGTCAATCGTTTTTCCTACCGATCATTCGGTATAGCCCAGAGTGGCTGACATTAAAATATAGAAGCTCGTGTTCAACGAGTCAATCGTTTTTCCTACCGATCATTCGGTATAGCCCAGAGTGGCTGACATTAAAATATAGAAGCTCGTGTTCAACGAGTAAATCGTTTTTCCTACCGATCATTCGGTATAGCCCAGAGTGGCTGACATTAAAATATAAATGCTCGCGTTTAGTAAGTAAGTCGTTTTTCCTACCGATTGTTCGGTATAGCCCGGAGCGGCTGACATTAAAAATTAAATAGTTCGCGGAAAGTGCGCAAATTGGTAAAAGTTCGTGATCGCGTGCGTCTCTTGCCAGGAACACGGAGCAAGCTGGCAAGGATTTGTGATTGTGCATATGTGATACAGAATAGATGATGGGAATACATCCGTCAAGTAAGATTTCATGTTACGCGCTATCACCGATCCTCGTTAACTTGTAACACGTGAGAAATCTTGCGCCTTGCGCCGTGTAGTAGGCAAACAGTGTGGCCGCGAGACCGTCGAGTGGTCAGACGTAATTCTCAGCAAGCGCGTCGAACTTCCACGAATTTCTACCGTAGACAATATACACGGACGGGTGCGTCTCGTGACTCCCGTGAATCAAGGCATAGGATCTTGCGTGCATCCGATTCCACGAAGCTAATGAGGGTGTCCGGGGATCGAGGAGTCGCTCAGGCCACGTAAACGTGCCCTGCCGACGATTCGCTATCTTCCGCATGCGCTTTTGTGAGTTTTCCAAGGGATAGGTGCCGCTTGCTCCTCCCGTATATTCCGGCAGAATCGAACTTGCATTCCGTGTTAGTGTGTATGATGGTCAATATACATTCTCAAGCGATCACAAGGGGCTTATAGGATCGTCCGGGGATCGAGGAGTCGCCCAGGCCACGTAAACGTGCCCTGACGACGATTCGCTATCTTCCGCATACGTCTTGTAAGTGTCCTAGCGAGTAGGTGCCGGTTTTTCCTCCCGCGCAGCGGCAGGAAGATCGGACATTCTATTTCGTAGTGGTCGCGACCGTAATCAAGCTTTAAGTGGACACAAGGAGGTCTCAAGGTCGTCCGGGGATTGAGGAGTCGCCCAGGCCGCGTAAACGTGCCCTGCCGACAATTCACTATCTTCCGCATACGTTTTGAGACCGTTCTTGCGAGTAGGTGCCGTTTTCTCCTCCCGTGCTGCGGCAGGAGTAACGTTGCATTCTATCTCGCTGTGACACCTAACGCGAGAGCGAGTCAGAGACGGTCGCGAGGTATTCAGGATCGTCCGGGGATCGAGGAGTCGCCCAGGCCACATAAACGTGCCCTGACGACGATTCGCTATCTTCCGCATACGTTATCCTGGATGTCCTAATAAATTAATATCATATACACTTTCTGTGAATTCCAGTCGGATCACTCGTCGCGCTTCGTCACGCTCGAAACGTGGCAAGGTGAACACATTGTATTGTTGTGTACGATTCCGCGTGCGGAGTCGGTGCGTTGTAAACATACTGACAATGGGATTTAGTCGCGATTTCTTACACGCAGTTCTTGCGTGACGTCAGATCACCTGGCGTACGGAATAGATACATTATAAATCTACAAGGGTACCAGAATATACACACGTTAGCTACACCCATACATCAAGTTCTTCAGCATTTACTTTCTTTCGTTAAAACCACTCCGCTTTCCAGCACCTGGAGGCACGAACCCCGTTTCGTCCTACAGGACATAATAGTAATACCGGATACGGTAACCAATCCGATATACTAATCAGATTTAACCATCCGATAAATAGAGAGTACATAATAGTTTGGTTACAGTATATGTATTCGGCAAAAATGTGCATAAACTTTATTTGTATTAAAATTTTAAAAAAAGCACGTTACACGTGAAAAAACTCAAAAAACGAATTTGTTCCGAATGAACTTGCATATGTATCGATAATATCATTAAAATATCCTTACGCAGTTACATACACCTAGAAAGTATAAAAATACGGTAAATTATGATAATTTTTTTAGGGATTGCTGTTTTTATTAACTGTTACATAACTTAGTAATTGAATTGAATTGAATTGGAAGGTGAACCGGGCACTCAGTCCTATGGGACCATTGTACCCGGGCCCGTTGAAAGTTGAGCTACCGACTTAAATAATGCGCTCGAGCAGGGCGGCCTCTCTGGCAAAATCCAGGAGTGCATCCACCCCGTCGGGCTTAAGACAAAGGACACCTTGGTTTGAGAGCCCTAAGAGTTTACTTCTTAGGGGCTCAGTACCTTTGCAGTACCATAGTACGTGGAGAGGGGTTTCGTCCTCCTCCCCGCATCTTGGGCAATTACAATCCATCTGGATACCAAGCCTGGCTAATTGTAAGTGCTTACCGGTGTACCAGTGGCCCGTGGTGATTCCCACGAGCCGCCGCACTTTTAGACGGTCCATATGACACAGCTTGTTGGCGAGGTCTTTACTAGGCCCTTCCACCAGAGCTTTAGTGTGTCGCATGCCTGGTTCGGAATTCCATAAATGGGCAAGTTGGTTTCTCGCCCATTCTTTATTCCAGTTTTTAATTACACTGGGTGCCAGTTTTAGAGGTCTGTAGATAGCTGCGTTCTGGCAGCGGGTGCCTTCACGCGCTAGTCTATTTGCCTCCTCATTTCCCTTGATTCCAGAGTGACCTGGAACCCACAGAAGGCTAACGTGATTACGATCAGCTAGCTCTGTTATGGTTGTGACACAGTCACGGACAAGCTTAGATCTGGTCATAACTTTGCCCAGCGATCTAATTGCCGCGCGGCTGTCGCTACATATATATATGTGTTTGTTCTTGTAGCCTTTGCTGAGGTTGAGCTCAGCGCAGGCCAAGATAGCACATACTTCAGCTTGAAAGACCGAAGCGTGTTGCCCAAGTGCTAGAGATAAGCTAGTCCTTGGGCTGACACCGCAGACGCCTGCACCTGCTCCGGTTCTATTCTTTGCGCCGTCTGTAAACCAGACCAGGCCTTGCGGAGAGAGAAGCTCTCCAGCATTTGACTCCCAATCACACCTATTAGGGAGGCGAGTTTGGTGTTTAACCGTAAAGTTATAGTGCGGCTCACATCTACCCCACCACGCAACATGATCCATTGAAGGTCCTGTGCGTCCAGTAGGGTCGAGTGGCCGTACCTTGACTTGATCCATCTGTTATCAAGTGGAGTCTTAAGGCAGAACTTCTCGCTAAGCTCTCCGCCACTATGTGTGGGGGTGCGAGATTAAGGAGAACTCCCAGCGCCAGGGTGGGCGTGGTGTGAAAAGCGCCCGTGATACCCATTACCGCCAGACGGTAGGCCCTTCCCAATAGTCTTCTGTGTGTGGCCTTCTTCATGGAGGTCCACCAGACAAGGGAGACGTACGTCATCTGTGGTACCATGATCGCAGTATAGATCCATTTTACCACATGTGGTTTCAGGCCCCAGGTCCTAGCAAACATCGACTTACAGGCCCAGTAGGTATTAATAGCCTTCTGGGATAGCCTGGCGACGTGCCTTTTCCACGTGAGCCTTTTGTCTAGGGTGACACCTAAGTAACGCACCTCATCCGAGATTCGTAGTTCGGTGCCGAAAATGGAGGGGGCTTTGAAGTTAAAGCGTCGCTTCCTCGTGAATTCCATTTCCGTTTTGCTCGGGTTAACCCTGAGGTTGTGGTTGAGGCACCAGTTTTGGGTTAGCGTAAGAGCTGTTTGCATTCTCCTAGCTAACAATAGAGGATGTTTCCCCCTGACTGAGAAGGATACATCGTCAGCATAGCCTTGGACCACGAAGCCCTCATCGACCAGCTCTTTCAGGAGCCCGTCGACCACCAGGGTCCACAGTAGGGGGGAGAGGACTCCTCCCTGAGGGCATCCCCTGCCGGCCCGGGCATACACTGTCGAGCCGTTCGCCTCGGTCTTCATGGTACGGTTCCTGAGCATGCTGCTGATCCATCCGCTCAGGGGTTCCCTAATGTTGAAACGATCGATAATGTTGATCGATCAGGATCGATTCTTTGTTTGCTAGCGCTCCTTCAATGAAACCAACTAGGTGGTGGAGCGCCGTCTCTACTGATTTGCCACTTTGGTAGGCATGCTGATTGGCATGCACAGGCGTTTGGATCAGCGCTGTTTCTCTAATAAATCTGTCGATAAGCCGTTCCATCGTCTTGAGTAAGAAGGATGTGAGGCTTATCGGCCGGAACGATTTGGCCTAGCTGTAGTCACTTTTTCCTGCCTTAGGAATAAAGACTACTCTGGCCATTCTCCAGGAGATAGGGGTGTAAGCTAAGACGAGGCAGGATTTAAAAACCTCCCTTAGGCGATCAGACAGGATAGCCCCGCCTTCTTGTAGCAAGGCGGGAAAGATGCCGTCCAAGCCAGGGCTTTTGTATCTATCAAAAGATTGTAGAGCCCAAAGTACTCTTTCTTTCGTGAACACCTCTGAGGCAATTCTCCAGCGATCTCCCATATTGTACCTGGTACCAGCCGAAATAGTCGGCTGCCCCTGGCTCAACGGGGTGGATCCTGGGAAGTGAACCTCCAGAAGATGTTCTAAGAGCGGTGTATTGTCGTCACCAATGTTCCCATTTGGGAGGGTGATGTCATTAATTGAGGTGGTTAGGGGCCCACTTGTGAAGACCTTGCGTAACCTAGCCACAAGGGGGAGGGCCTCCGTTTCTTCATAGAAGTTTCTCCAGGCCGCTCTTTTAGAGGATTTTATGAGCCTTTTGAAGTCTCTCTGGGATTCCCTGTAGGTACACCAGGCGTCCTCAGAGTTGATCTTCATGGCCCTGTTGAACAGCTTTCTAGTTCTCAACCTGGATTTATTGAGCTCATTGCTCCACCAAGGGACTTTTTGCTGTTTTTCCTTGACTTGGCCGGACAGGCGAGTTCATACGATTGGGTGACGGCCGATTGAATGTCGGCAACAGAACACTCCGTCTCGTTGGTCGTCCTCGGGCGCACGAACAGCCCTCCCAGCCTGGTGGCTAGCTCCTATTTATAGAGGCACCAGTCACAGGCCCTGGGGTTCCTGTAGGGGCCCGTCGGAACGGCGCATGCCTCGCCCTCCAGCCTAAAAGAAATGAGTCTATGGTCCGAGAGGGTAATCTCGTCGGAAACTCGCCAATTTTTAATTGTTTGAGGCCCCCTAACCGTACCGAGAGTGATGTCAATCACTTCTTGCCTGCGAGAGGTCACAAACGTGGGTCTATTACCTCTGTTCATAATCTCCAGATTATGAGCCGATAGAAATTCTAGAAGGGCTGTGCCCCTCCTGTTGCAGTCTGAGCTGCCCCAGAGGGTGTTGTGCGAGTTAGCGTCGCAGCCAATAACCAGCTGGAGTCCCTGAGCTCTGCAATCTTCCACAAGCGCTCTGAGTTCCCTAGTTGGTGGTGGTTCCTCGGCGTCGTACGGCAGATATGCCGAGCAGACTACCAGTTTGGTCAAGTGGCCATTAAGTTTTATTTTTATGAGGGCAGCCGCAAGGTCCCTTGAGCAGTGGCTTCTTAGGCCCACGGCATTCAGCTTATTGTTAATTAATAAGCATGCCCTGGGCCCGGCCGCTGTGGTATCCTGTATCACGGTGCCCCAGTTTGATTTTAGTCCTCCTACATGCCCCATGTGTATCCATGGTTCTTGTATGAGGATTATATCTGTATGCAGCACTGTTATGCGTCGTCGGAGTAAGTCCGTAGCCGCTTTACAGTGCTGCAGGTTGATCTGCGAAAATACGGTTCCGTCGGAAGTCATAGAGGCTTCCGGCGTGTGCCTTTTCGCGTGGTTCGGGTTAGGAGGAAGTTCCGTGAAGGCACTAATCTCCTAACCTCTACTTGGGTGGAGCCCGTCCCGGATTTCCTCCGGGCCTGCTCCCCGAGCCCTTTCACTGATGGGCACCGAAAGAGTGTCTGTTTGCCCTTCCGGGTCTCCTCGGTACCCAATCTATGGGTAAGGGTAGCCCCGGTGGGTCTACCCCTGCAGGTTCCTCTGACCGATTGCCCCCGTGCTTTGGTGGCCCCCCGTCCTCCTTTGGGCACTGGGCCAGTCCCCGCGCGGTCTCCCACTTCAGCGGATGGGTTCCGCACGGTCGCTGGCGCCGGCCCACAGTGGTTGGAAATCGCCAAAACGTGGCCAAAAATACATTTTTCAACTTAGTCCAAAATGAATGAAATTTATGCCAATAGCTTCTTAAATGTTCAACTAAATAGTACCCTAAATATGAATTGCTCAAAGTCACCCATTATTGTTCTAGAGCAGTTTGAAAACAAGCAAAAATTTAAGTCTAAGATAGTTCGCATTTCTTCCCGAAAGTTGACGTTGTTTGCCTCATCATACTTTTTTATGGGTAATATGTTTAGACAAACTAACTACATAGCGTTAAAGAGCGTTCTTTCAGCTATGCGTATGTGTAACTTTTAACAATATATATATATTTTATCAGTTTGAAAATTGTCTCTTCCTAAACAACTACATTCCAGTTTTTGTTTTTCTTTAATGGCAAGTACAAAGCAGAGGTCACGCCAGGTCACAATAAATTTTGGATAGCATATTTGCTGAAGAACTCCTGAAGATTTCTACATAAAAATATCTTGCGGCACCTTGCAGAATGAAAAGTTACAATAATAAATAGACACCGCGCTGGTAAAATTCTCCATACCCGAACACCTACTTTCCCGACTTTTTTTCTTTAATGGCAAGTACAAAGCAGAGGTCACGCCAGGTCACGATGAATTTTGGATAGCATATTTGCTGAAGCCTCCTGAAGATTTCTACATAAAAATATCTTGCGGCACCTTGCAGAATGAAAAGTTACAACAATAAATAGGCAACGACCCAAATCGCCAAAACACAAGCAGTACTCCAATTTAGTTAAAAATTAATACTCAGGGTTTTTTCGGGTCGCTGATTATGAATTTGATTTCAAAATGAATAATTATAATAAATTAAAAGTTATAATAACTTTTTTAAAACGCAAAAATAAAAAATTTGATTTATTCGTATATTGTATTTGGATATACACTTATCATACATAAATAGTCAAGAAAATTTTTATTTTTAAACAATGCTACAGTTCTTCTCATACACGAATCGTTATGTTTCGAACTGCACCCCTTTTTCATTAAAGACACCATGGTTTTCAGTATTTAACTGCCGGATCGGTGACCGGGGTACAAGTTAATAACCCTTTTTAAGACTTGGGAAATCCATGTCATAAACCGCGACCCCCGAACGAAATGCTAGTTGGCAGTATTCGGAATGGTTATTTCAATGTTTCAATATAGAACTAACTCAGTTCATAGAAATATTTTGCCGGGAACAGTTCACTGCGATCCGGTATAGTGCTCTCTTTGAACAATTTTGCCAACGCAGCATTTTGTGTAATATTTTGTGTGAAATCTTTCATTAATATCATTTAGTGATTGTGTGAAAGAATGGCGCAGAGAAATGATCCGCCAATTTTTTGAGTAACTCATCTGCCATATTGAATCCGCCATTTTGTTTTTTAAAATTTTGAAATCAGATTCATAATCAGCAATCCCAAAAATATGGGAATACTAAATTTGAACGAAATCCGACAATTTTTTGAGTAACTCATCTGCCATATTGAATCCGCCATTTTGTTTTTTAAAATTTTGAAATCAGATTCATAATCAGCAATCCCAAAAATATGGGAATACTAAATTTGAACGAAATCCGACAATTTTTTGAGTAACTCATCTGCCATATTGAATCCGCCATTTTGTTTTTTAAAATTTTGAAATCAGATTCATAATCAGCAACCCCAAAAATATGGGAATACCAATTTTCAACTAAATTGAAGAATGTTTTCGATTTTTGGCCACGTTTTGGCGATTTCGAACCACTGTGCGGCCGTTCGGTGAGGCTGGCGTTGGACACCTCTGCAGCGGCGGCTTCAGAGGGGGTAGGGGTAGCTGTTGTGATAACAGCGGGCTTGGAGGGCGAGTTTGACAATTTATCCCCCTCGTCCCTCCTGGTTGCCACAGCGGCGGCTGTGACCCCCAGCCCGCTGCTGGTATTTCCGGGTACGTGGCCTTCCCGGGGACGGGTAGTTCCCTCTTTGAAGACGGCCCTTACCAGATCCACGTGGGCCACGTATCCCCTAGATCTTAGGACCTTCAGGGAGTCCGCGTCGATGCCTAGGACAAGGTGCGTCCGCCCGTCCGCGTCCCTCCGGTCCCACACTCTCCAGAGGTTTGTGCGGAGGCCCGGATTTTGCTTGGCCAGCCTTAGAAGCAGGACCTCACTCTTTGTGGTGGGGCCTGGAATAAAGGTGCTGACCTTTTTCGGCCTAGGGAGGCCCTCCCTTTCCTTAAGGGTCAGGGATGCGCCCTCCCAGGGCCTAATTTTAGCGAGTGTGGTTGACAGCCACACTTTTGAGTCAGGGTTCGTGCAGGTTATCCAGATGATCCCCTGCACCGTCCTGCACTCGTCGAAGAGGGGGGGTGCCTGGCCCTCGGGGATGGCGTCGATCTCCGCCCCCAGAGCCCGGATGACACATTCACCCTGCTCAGGTGATAGCAGTTCCTCAGGGTAGCCGGCCAGCGTAATCGCTACCCTTCTACCCGAGGCCACGGCCTCACTGCAGCTAGAGGGGCCTGGTAGGAGGCCCCCTTTTTTCTTAAGAGGCTGCTCGGGGGTGTCGCCTGCGGGTTGTCGGTTCCTCTTAAGGCCCCGACGCACCCCAGCGTCCCCACCTGAAGCAGTCTCGATAACCTTGGATGGGTCAGGTATTTGGTCCCCCAGAGCCGATTTGGCTCTGCGTGTCCTTTTCCTGGCCGCACCGCTGGTCCTTGACTTTGGGGCGGTCGCATCAGCGGGCGGGAGCTGCCCGGCACCAGGACCGGTATCTGCCCCCGCATCCGCAGAGGACGCCACATTGGCACTGTCGACAGCGGGCCTGACTACGTGCGGCTCTACTGTCGTAGAAGCCTCCTCAGCCAGGCGCACAACTGTGACTTCCAAGTCGGTTGGCGACGTCCCCTCCTCAGAGGGTGTCGTCGCTTCTCCGACCTCGTTATTAATATTTAGGTTATTTATATATTCATCAATCTCCATATAAATCCCACGAGAAGTCTAGGAATTAAAAGGTCCGCCCCCACAGAGCCTGACATGTGGGGGTAAGGCTAGAGAACCACGGGGGGTCGCCCGGTACCCCGTGGGCATCGTTTATAACACCATGTAACCCCTGGTGCCATTCAGCCCTCGGCACGATAGCTCCCACCTTGGCTTGGGGGAGTTGGTCCGCGGCAGGGCTTTCGGTCACCCGCTTACGGTTTTTAGGCCGCTGGGGGTCCCTATAGCACCTACTAACCTGGGCTGTCGCCGGGTCGTCCCTCCGCAGGCCTGGTTCTGCCAAAAGCAAAAACCGGCCTACGTGGTCCAGGCCCTGGGTCGCCCAGGCTGACTCTCCTATCCGCCACCTGGAGACGCGCTCGGTTGGCACTCAACCCTCCTGGGGGGCCTCGCGCGCAGGGCCCGAGGCGTACACCCTCCAGGCCAAGTAACTTATTAATTAACAATCATTAAACTTACATAAATTCTTAAAAGAAAATATACAATAAAATAACAAAATAGAAGTGAACTGAAAATAAAATCGGTAATTGTGCATAAAAGAGCCCCCCCCCCCCCCCCCGGCCGATATATGTTGTCAGGGTGAATATTCTGAACAATTTTTTCCATGCATGTAATCGTTGCTCGGCCTTAGTTTTTGAGATATTTGCGAAAAACTGCAGATACTACATTGAAATTTGCCTATACGTGCTCGTCCGAGCTGTGCGTATGCGTCAGCATGATGCGGCCGCTGGTCCACTGTTTCTCTACGATTGTCGAACGATCTATATACCGCGCAAACTTTTTCAGTCGAATCAATTCTTCAGAACAAATAGCAGGCATTGAAGAAGCAGTAAAATATTATAAAATACATATATAGCAAATGACATGTGTTTGAGTTAGGTTTGGCTAGATAACTGAAGTTTTTGTTAATCTGGAAGTAGAGTTACATTTGTCTGAGTTAGGTTTGGCTAGATAACTGAAGTTGTTGTTAATCTGGAAGTGGAGTTAGTTTAATAATAAACCGTGGGGAATTAAAGCCAAACCTAACTCAAACTAATGTCATTTCCGCTCGTTCTTAAAATAAGAATTCGTCTTAAATAAATTAAAATAAATTAAGAAAGTCGTCGTAATATGTACTAATAATAATAATAATACCATTATTACTTATTACCATTATGTACCTTTTCTATTTCATAAGAACTAACAAGAAGAACATAACAACGCAGAGTTGAATTTCGGGTAGCGCGATAGCTCGCTCACCCGAACTTGTCCGATTCTTTCCGAACCCGGCCGACCAGCGACGAAGTCGAGTCACCAGCCGCCCGAAACGCTCGGTCCGACCGACGTAAATATCAGAAATATCGCGCACCCGAAAAGAGCCCGCCCGACTGCCTGCAGCCCGACTGGACGATTCGGGCGCCCGATACACGAGCCGGCCCGCACATCCCTAAATTTCAATATTAGAAATGGAATATTTTTTTCCTAATATACAGACTATATTTATTTCGTATTATGAAAAAAATAATTTTTTCTCGTTATAAAATGAATCTTTATTAATATTATAAATAGAATATTTTTTTTTAATATGCATTAAATACTTTATGTTTATGTCAAATCATATCAAATCATGTAATTAGAAGAGATAAACTTCTATTAAAAAATTAAATGACACGCACGAATTCGAAGTAAATTAAAAGTAAACATTTTACTTCCAGTATTGGATAAAGATTTATTTTATATTTGAAACCAATATTTCATTCGTAATATGAAAGTTATATTTTTCCATGATAAACATAAAGTATTTAATTAAGAATAAAAGATGAAAGATAAAAGATGAAAAAATTATTCGAAGTTCAAAATAAATCCGCTTTGAATAAAAAAAATTATTTGTATTCGTCGGATAAAATTATGTATTCGAACCTCGTCGAATAAAGATACTTTTTTTATTCGAACCTTCGAATAACGAATAAAGATAAAGTATCTTTTATTCGAATCGTTATTTAAATAATTTTTAGTATAAATAATGCCCAACTCTGCCTATATCGATCATAATAAAGGAACCTGTCCATCTGAGAGTTTCTGTCGATAGTTGCTATCGAGACTCGCGAGTACTCTCAATGTACCGTGTACACAGACGAATTCGACTATCGAGAGTAACACGCTTCTTAGAATTCAAATACATATTGAAAATGTATCAATTATACACTCACCTGCCCCGCAAATACGCTTTTCGGAGAAAACCGCGAGGCTCCTGAAGACTTCGACTATCCCGAATTAAAGGAGACAGAGTACCTGCACGAGCCGGATGATTATTTTACACCAAAGATTATCCCTTGGAAGTTACAGAAGATCCTGTTCCCCCCCATTAAATTTCCCCAATTAGACACGTCTCTTGTAAACGACCCCCGTCTTGTATATTATTTATGTAAGGAATACACCATCCCCGCGCCAATAACACCGTTTTAAGCACACAAACAAATACACTAGCACTCACACACAATGTAATAAACACATACACACATTCATTTGTAAATTTATCTTATATTATATATTTTTCTCTTTTAAACACGTCTCTCACATTTTTCTCCTTCCAAGAAAAACCTCTCCTCTCCTTGCGAATTAAAGACACCCAAAATTAACGTAACACAATTGTCTAACGTAATAACATACATAGCATCGTTTCTTCCGATGTTCAAGTCAACATGGGTTAGTTACACATCTGCCGCCATGTGGTGAAGACCGCTCGGTTGTATAACTCTTTAATACATGTTTAATTGTTTTTTGTTACACAGCAAGTAAGTGTGTTATAAATTTATTTTTCTATGAAAATTCATGGCTGTGACACTATTGTTGTTCAATTAATAACTTTTTTTTTTTGTTTATTCTAGACGCATAATGTCGTTCTGAAGATGGTCTATATTGAGATCGAAACGTTAATGATTATTTAGTGCAATACTGCTGTTTTTCTTGAAATGATCGAACCTTGCGCCGAAAGCATTTACATATTTATTCCAAATTACGATCGATAAGAAATCACCTTTACAAACATTACGTTGTCGCCGAAAAAGTGACGATCGACGACCGATGACGCTACAAAAAAAAAAGAAGATCGGGCTAACAATCGATACGAGCGTCGATAGACAATATTAAAACAATACAGTCATGTTCATTTATTTATTATATCAGGTCATTAAGTATGAAACTTAACAAATAAAACACAAATTTCGAACACATTTGTTTAGTTTCATACTTAACGATCTGATAATTCATGTATTATTTGGAAAAATGATACACAGAGGTATATATTTCCAGAGGTGCCGCGGCGCGGCGGCGGGATTCGAACCCGCGAACACGGAGTCCGCGCGCTCTATCCACTGATCCACTGCGCGCCTGGAAACCCGTATGAACCGGGTTAACCGGGTTAGTTGGATTATAGTTTCTTTGTCTAACCCGGTTAGTCGGGTTATTCTACGGTTACGGGGAACCGAACCCGGTTAGGGTTAGGATTCCTATCCCTGGTACGAACGCGTTCCTGTGCATCAGTAAACTGAAGAAAACAAGACGCAAAACAAAACAAAGAAAATCATTGTTTCACTCGCTCCCACTACCGTCAAATGTATCTCGAGTCCGCTCGAGCGCTCAAGCCTGCTGCATTGATCCGATATAGATCTACACAATACAGGCATACGTGAAATAGTTGTAAAATAAAAAATTGAACTTTATTCTTTACAATTCTGACCAATTGGAATTTTTAAAAAAATTTTTTCTTTGTCACATGGTCAATTAATTCTTGCAACGTCTCTAATCGATATCTTCAAATTGTTGATTTTACAGACGTGTGAAAAAAAGTGTCACCCTTTTTTCTGTAAATTATAAAACTAGAAATAACAAACCGATGAAAATGAATTTTTGGGAGCTTATAGTGAACACAGAGTATCTAATAAAAATATTGTCATTTGAAACAAATGCTATTTTCACTATTTACTTTGCACTTGTTTTAAATAAATGCAATGTTTTCATAGCAGAAAAAATTATGCCTATCCACTGATAATTATCTTAATAGATATATATTTTTTGTAATAAGTTTATAATTGATTGTTTAAATTTTACTGTCTTAAAATAATATGTATTGTTTACTTATTACTTATTTAGTACTTTTCCAGATAATTTGAATTTTTGAATCACCGATGTCTTTGGTTATAAATTTCTTCGTATTTCTTGAAATATTCATAATATAAAGACTAAATGTCAAGAAATACGAAGAAATTTATAACCAAAGACATCGGTGATCTGGAAAAGTAACGAATAAACAATTTTATTTAAACAATTACATGAGAAAACAAAATTTAAACAAAAACAAACATTATCAAAAAATACATAAAACATTTCAATGAACCTTTTGAAAGGATATTTTTAAATCATAAAGATGCTTTCATTTTTTTCAAACAGAATTTTTTGTACATAAATATATAGAATATTGTATACGTAAATAATTGTAAATATTGTAAATATCTTTGTAAATTCTGGAAATGTTTTTGTTAGTAATAAATATATGAAAAAATATGTCAAACAAAAGTTGTTCCCCAAAGGGGTCTTCGCTCGCAGCCAATGGTAATGCTTTGACGTCACACACTTTAGCCAATAATCGGACGGTTTCTTGTTGTTTGTCATTTGCCGATGGTTATTGTCGAATCGAAGAGTCGTGAATATCCGTTGGCTATAGCGGATCACCCGTTGATTGGCTCGATGCTATGTAAATCGATTGACAAAAAACGATCGGCGTAGATTTCGTGGTCGACGCCGATCGCGAGGAACACAGTCGCTACACCACGATCAATCAAACGACAACGTAAGTACTCTAAAAAAATTTTTTACTTGATCGCGTTATACGGGAGTGTTCTACAATGTAATCATTATACGCGTCGGGTACATCGGTGCGAGACTAGAAGACCGCTACTAATTCCCATGATATTTTCACGTGTAATGAAAAAATGTACGCGAAATGATGTTTGATTTCACTACGTGAAATGTCGCCGATTTCGTCCGAATTGCCCACTGTGCGCCGCGTCTGTCCGCGTTTCTTTCTTTCCCATGCGCTCGAAACTATCATCGTTCATTACACATGAAAATATCATTGGAATTAGTAGCGGTCTTCTGGTCTCGCACCGATGTACCCGACGCGTATAATGATTACACTCCTTCTGGGACAATTAAAACTATTATTTATTATATTTGTTTCACAGAAAAAAAAATAATGGAGATTGATCGGCACCGAAGGCGGCACCGAAGCCGGTGCCAGAACATGCGGCGGAGGAATTACGCAGGATGGTAAGTTACAAAAATAACATAAAACGTTAACTTTTTAAGAGTGTTCCAATATTATTGACATTTTTACATTCATAAATTTTTATGTTACAGAAACAGAAAATGCGGAAGCTCCGCGGAGAACTGTACAGGAAAATCGGCCGCGGCGGACGACGCGACGGCCGTCGTGGCGGTCGACGCGGCGGTCGACGTGGCGGCGGTGGCCAAAATGGCCACAATATCAACGTACATATTTTTTAATAAAGAAATAAAAATTTTAAAAAAGCATTATTTATTATTGTAGTTTAGTTATTATTATAATTGTTTAAAAATTTATTATCATTAGAATAATATCGTTGCTAACCTTATCAACAACGCGTTACTAGGGATTTTGGAAGGTTCTCGACTCCGGAGCCTTCTAGAAAATTCGACAACGGCGCGATTCGTCTGTCCTTCAGGGTGGTGTCGAGGCGCCCCTGGATCATCTCGTTACAAAACTATATTATTCTAATGAGATAATAAATTTGTCAACAATTATAATATACAGGGTGTCCCAAAAGTACTTCAACTCCGGGAAATGGGAGGTTCCTTGGGTCATTTGAAGCGACATTTTCCTTAACAAAAATGGCGTCCGCGGCTTTGTTTAGGAGTTATTAACGAAAAACACAGACCAACCAGAGCGCGCGGAGGAGAGTGTTGTCTTGCCGCGATGTCGTAACAACCAACAGGTTCTCGATTATGTCCCGATTTCGATGAGCTTTGGATATGTTGTAAAGACCACGATTCTGAACAACATTTCCCTTTAGACTTTTTGCCTCGCGTCTTCATTACTCACTTTTTTTGATCCAATGCATAGTTCTCGAGATATTTCAATGTCTTCAGATAAATCGTCCACCCTGTGTATATTGTTGTATACTATGTATAAAGTTTCATGCATGAGAAGTGAGCATCCTAGTACGTACGAAAGTCCTGAGCACGGATATAAGACTTACAAAATGGACGTCTCTGGGAAATCCGAAAATTTGGTCCCACGGACCTCCTTAGGACGTAAAAAACGGATGTCCATAGGACGTGCGAAATTTAAGTCCATCGGACATCCTAGGGACGTCCGCAGCGGACATCGGACGTTGGGACGTAAATTGGACAAAAAACGGACGTCCGATGGACGTTCGGTGCTTTCTGGCATGCACATTACGTAGCAAAAATATTTTTTGCATCACAATAACCTGAAGAGATATTTAGGTGGCCTTATTTAAACGGACCACCCCGTATAGTCGTCGAACACTAAAGATGTTCACACTCGCACTTTGGCGCGAAATAAGTAAAAAAGAAGATAACTCGAGAGGAGATATGTCTTATGGCTCTTATACTATAAGAGGTAAAGTGAATGAGACGAAGTGGAACAAATTAAGAAGTGTTCGTGGCTAAAGACAATGGTAGACTGATTTTATTGGCATAATTTCAGTGGCTTATCGGGCCCCGCATACCAGTTCTTATCGGCGCATCGTGGGGGTATCGATTATGTCTCAGGTGTATTGTCTATCGGTTACCTGTTCTAACCGACGCGACGTGTCGTGGGGGGTATGAATTATGTTTCAGGTGTCGCATGGTTACACTAGCGCGCCATTCTCGAACGAGTGCTAACTCCGGTCGGATAATAAAGTAATATGATTGGAAAACTGCGTGACAATTTCCACCTATCCCTCGTCAGATAAGTAACACGTACTCATGTTACGGGTTATATTAAGATTTCCACTTGTTACCTAAATAAATTGTTGATTATTTTACTACTCTAAAGCCACTTTTCCAGTTTTTGAATCAATTCAGAACATATTCAGTTAGCCAGAAGAAAAACATGATTATTAAAATTTTAATAATTTCCAATTGTTGAAAGTTTTGTAGTTATAGATGATATTAAAGTTACAGTTGGACATATTAGACATCAATCAAACTATATGGTAATTTTCGACTTCTAATCTACGTCTTTTAATTGTTGTTTCGTTTTTACATACTTGTCGACCACTGTGCGTCTTTCCCGAAACTGCTTTCTAATGACGAGGGACAACAAAAATTGTTATGTAAAATTATTACCCAGTTATCTGACATTATTCAACCACAGTATTCTCGATTTACAACAACTAATGTTTGAGTTATCAATAAAAATGGTTAGTTATTAATACGGCATGGAGATGATAGTAACGCAATATTTTTTTTAACTGATTTATTAAGCTGAATTGCTGAAGCCTGTCGAAAATACAACGCCGAGCAGACCAAATACAAGTTGGAAGCCTACCTTAAAGAAAGCTCCAATGACAAAAAAATACATAATCTACTTGGCATCATCAGAGAAACAAGAGTAATACACAATTAAAAAATCTTTCTGCAGATTCCTCCCACCCTTCTGTATCCTTGTTGGCACGGAACCTTGATGATGTACAAGGATTCGAATATGTTAGCCAGGGGGCTCGATAAGGCTACCGACAAGCAGCCGATAAGGATGGCCAGCAAAACTGCCGGCCTTGCAAATTTCGTTGAATTCCACATGTCGATTTCGCCGATTTCGATGCAATCGATTCCCAATTGGCGGGATACTTCCGTTGGTATTTCTTATTCTTCGGTACACTGATAAAGTGCAAGCTTTCGCCCAGTGTGACGAACTATTTCAGTCAAGGGTTGCACACTTTAAGACCCCTTCAGAATTGGAAATGTCCACGGTTCAATGTTTGACTAACGCTTAACAGTTGTGGCATTGCGTTTATAAAGCAGTTTTCCGTCACCTTGCTACTCCCCGCTTCTACGTGATTCCGAGTTTTTAATTTTACGATTGAATCGTGACAACACTTTTAAATGAGTTGCTGACAATGAGAGCCGACAATAGATAAGCCACACCACACTGCTTGGCAATTTCCACCGAAAAGCCGGACAAAAGTCGATTTCACGAAAGAATTCATGCCAATACATTCCAATGAAGTTTCATACACGTCCACATGTACGGGCTATATGTATTAAGAATTGCACCTGTTACCAGAGAAGATATCCTCTCTGCTGTTACCTAAATAAATATTTCATTATTTTACTACTCTAAAGCCACTTCCCAGATTTTTAAACAATTCATAAGATATTCAGTTCGGTAGAAGAAAAACATGATTACAATTAAAATTTTAATCATTTCCAAAATTGTCGAAAGCTTTGTAGTTATAGATGAGTCTAAACTTACAGTTGGACATTTTAAACATTAATCGATCAAATTATATAGTAATTTTTGACTGTTAAACTAATTTTTTAAATTTTTGTATCCTTTTTACATACTTGTCGACCACTATGTGTCTTTCCCGAAACTACTTTCTAATCGAAGAGGTACAACAAAAATTGTTATGCCATAATGTTACCCAGTTATCTGACATTACTCAACCACGGTATTTTCGATTTGCAACAACTAATGTTTGAGTTATTAATCAAAATGGTTAGTTATTAATACGGCATGGGGATGATAGTAACGCAATATTATTTTAACATAAGTTTTTATTAAGCTGAATTGCTGAAGCCTGTCAAAAATACAACGCCCATCGGACGAAATACAAGTTGGAAGCCTACCTTAGAGAAAGCTTCCATGACGAAAAAGTACATAATCTACTTGGCATCATCAGAGAAACAAGATTAATAGATAATTAATAAGCCGGATTGCAAATTCTTCCCAACAGTACGTATCCGTCACGGCACGGAGCCGTGATGACATCCAAGGATTCGAATATGTTAGCCACAGGGCTAGATAAGGCTACCGAGAAGCAGCCAATAAGGATGGCCAGCAAAACTGCCGGCCTTGCAAATTTCGTTGAATTCCACATGACGATTTCGCCGATTTCGATGCAATCGATTCCCAATTGGCGGGATACTTCCGTTGGTATCTCTTATTCTTCGGTACACTGATAAAGTGCAAGCTTTCGCCCGGTGTGACGAACTATTTCAGTCAAGGGTTGCACACTTTGAGACCCCTTCAGAATTGGAAATGTCCAAGGTTCGATGTTTGACTAACACTTAACTGTTGTGACATTGTGTTTATAAAGCAGTTTTCCGACACCTTGCTACTTATCGCTTCTACGTGATTCCGAGTTTTTAACTTTACGATTGAATCGGGACAACACTTTTAAATCGCTGACAATGAGAGCCAACAAGAGATAAGCCACACCACACTGCTTGGAAATTTCCACCGAAAAGCCGGACAAAAGTCAATTTCAAGAAAGAATTCATGCCAATACATTTCAAAGAAGTCTCATACACGTACTGTGAACCACAGGTATAATTTGGATAAATATTACGTTTAGGGAGGAGGCAGCTCGGATGACTTTGACCTTCACATATGTTGTGAAGGTCACGTTTCTGAGTAACCTCTAAATGATTCTAGCCGTTACACGTTTTTTATTAAAAAGTTATGAACAAAAAAATGTTTGCAAAATATAGCAGTTATTATAAGTATGAAGGCCAAAACGACTAATATGTGCGTAGAAATGAAGCAAGTATTAAGGAAAACAGTAATTTTGAGCAGTAAAACGATAATGGACAGGGGATTATTATATTAAAAAATTGGGTGTGGCTGTGTCGGGGTGCACGGCCCTTGGTTTAACGTGAAACGTTTTTGTCCTTTAATACACTTATTATTACTTAATTCGATCGATATCTACAAACTCTATAGAATATTCTATATAGTTTCTATATACTCTATACAATCACCTAGCGGTGATTCGTGTGTTTGTCTATAGAGTTTGTGTACATCGATTTAAGTAATATTAAGTGTATTCACCGTTTTCATGCGTACGGTCCGCTAACTTCATGCGTTACATTTTCGTTGCACGTTTGCGTAACGGTCCGAACTTTGCATTTTCTGTGCTGGTACCCGATTTTAAAGACGTTTCACGTCAAGAAATGGTAAATTGTTGAAATAATACAGTTCTGAAAATAAAACTCGAATCCAGATATTGTTGTGGTCAGGGCCGCCGCGTGGGTAAGAGGCGTCCGTACGCAAGAAGAAATTTGGCGCCCCTTGGACGATGCGCCCGCGACGATGCAACCGCACGCGGCGGCCCTGGTTATGGTATCGTATCTGCTGATACAATCTAACGAATGTATAATAGTATGCGTCACCAGTCGCAGTGACGATCGGCAGTCGAAATGACGAATGAGTTCGACGAAAGAGTCGATTTAGGCAGGACATACCTGGTCCATTAGCTTTATTCGTATCTTTTGATTAATAGTATCTTTTGATTATAAAAGAACTCCACTCATATCATATTCTCAACAGTTGACAAAAGGGAATCCAGCACCAATATCCTTGGCCTTGAAATATATTGTCAAGATCAACATACCGAACAACTTTTGCTACTCAACACGCCTATTAACAGACAAGGCCACCCGTCGCGTCGATGCCAGTACGCACGGCTACGAGGAAAACTACCGTAGTTGGGCGTTATTCAAATGAAATTTCACAGAAATAATGCAGCGCAAAAGTTCGAATAAATGTTGCGAATAAAGTGACTTTATTTGAAATAACGAATAAATTTTTTATCGGATGAACTTTTATTCGAAAAGCCCAGCGAATAAAGGTATCGAATGACATCGCCTCATCAATGTGTATGAATAAATGCGTGAGTGCAGTCTAGAGAGTGAAGCGAAGAATCGTGGCAACAAATGTGTGTGTAAAGATAATAATGAAGGTCCCGGTCCTAGATCGGTCACCACTAGGCGTTATTCTGAATAATCTACTACTGAATAATTGTTTACCGAATAAAATCATTATTACATTGTATTAATATTTAGGTACCCACAGTTACGATAGAATAGCAAAATTATAACAAATACACATGGAATATTTTTTGTTCATGAAAAGAAAATATCGATGGTATTGTACTGTTTGCGTTAAAAGAATCACCGTTTAGTTATGTATTGTATATGTCATCAATCGTCAACCGAGATTTCGTCTCGTCGTATGGGCAGTAACTGAACAGCTCTGCCCTACTGTTCCCACACAGGTGGGAGTTGGCTTATCTCTTGTCGGGTCACATTGTCAGCGATTTAACGAAGGTTTGTCATGTTTCAATCGTAAAATTTAAAACTCGAAATCACGAGGAAGTGCGGAATAGCAAGGTGACGGAAAACTGCTTTATAAACGCAATTTTGGTACCGAGAAATCCAAAAAAATCCGTAGATCGAGCAATAACACGAGCCACAACTGTTATTCGTTAGTAAAACATCGAACCTTGGACATTTCCAATTCTGAGAGGGTCTCAAAGTTTGCAACTCTTGGATGAAATAATTCGTTCCACCAGGGGGAAGCTTGCACTTTACAAGTGTAGCGAAGAATAAGAGATACGAGCTGAAGTATCCCGCCAATTGGGAATCGATTGCATCCTTGAACATCATCGACGTAGCGCAACGACGACGCGACGCGACGGTGCCCTCCAGGAACGATAAAAGTGGCAAAAAGTGCAGAAAGATTTTGTAATTTTCTATTACTCTTGCTTCTCTGATGATGCCAAGTAGAATATGTATTTTTTTGTCATTGAAGCTTTCTTTAAGGTAGGCTTCCAACTTGTATTTGGTCTGATGTGCGTTGTATTTTTCACAGGCTTCAGCAATTCAGCTTAATAAATCAGTTAAAAAAAATATTGCGTTACTATCATCCCCATGCCGTAATAATAACTAACCATTTTTATTGATACAACTCAAACAGTAGTTGTTGCAAATCAAAAATACCGTGGTTGAATAATGTCAGAATACTGGGTAATATTTTGACATAACAATTTTTGTTGTCCCTCGTCGATTAGAATGCAGTTTCGGGAAAGACACATAGTGGTCGACAAGTATGTAAAAACGAAAAAAAAATTGTTTGAATTGGTTTAGAAGTCAAAAATTATCATATAATTTGATTAATTAATGTAAAAATGTCCAACTGTACGTTTAGTCTCATCTGTAACTACCAAGCTTTCGACAATTTTGGAAATGATTCAAATTTTAATTGTAATCATGTTTTTCTTCTACCGAACTGAATATCTTATGAATTTTTTAAAAATCTGGGAAGTGGCTTTAGAGTAGTAAAATAATGAAATATTTATTTAGGTAACAGCAGAGAGGATATCTTCTCTGGTAACAGGTGCAATTCTTAACACATATAGCCCGTACATGTGGACGTGTATGAAACTTCATTGGAATGTATTGGCATGAATTCTTTCGTGAAATCGACTTTTGTCAGGCCTTTCGGTGGAAATATCCTACTGTGTGGGGCGGTTTATCTCTTGTCGGCTCTCATTGTCAGCGATTTGACGTGTTTTCAAAGTGATTATCGCGATTTTAAAGTGTTGTCACGATTAAATCGTAAAATTAAAAACACGGAATCACGTAGAAGCGGGGAGTAGCAAGGTGACGGAAAACTGCTTTATAAACGCAATGTCTGTAGCGAGAAGTCCAACAAACCGGTAGATCGAGCCACAACTGTTAAACGTTAGTCAAACATCGAACCTTGGACATTTCCAATTCTGAAGGGGTCTCAAAGTGTGCAAACCTTGACTGAAATAATTCGTCACACCGGGCGAAAGCTTGCACTTTATCAGTGTACCGAAGAATAAGAGATACCAACGGAAGTATCCCGCCAATTGCGAATCGATTGCATCGAAATCGACGAAATCGACGAAATCGACATGTGGAATTCAACGAAATTTGCAGGGCCGGCAGTTTTGCTGGCCATCCTAATCGGCTGCTTCTCCGTAGCCTTATCGAGCCCACTGTCGAACATATTCGAATCCTTGAACTACATCAAGGTTCTGTGCCTTCCAGGATACAGAAGGGTGGGAAGAAACTGCAGAAAGATTTTTTAATTGTGTATTACTCTTGTTTCTCTGATGATGCCAAGTAGATTATGTATTTTTTTGTCATTGGAGCTTTCTTTAAGGTAGGCTTCCAACTTGTATTTGGTCTGCTCGGCGTTGTATTTTCAACAGGCTTCAGCAATTCAGCTTAATAAATCAGTTAAAAAAAATATTGCGTTACTATCATCTCCATGCCGTATTAATAACTAACCATTTTTGTTGATAACTCAAACAGTAGTTGTTGCAAATCGAAAATACCGTGGTTGAATAATGTCAGATAACTGGGTAATATTTTGACATGACAATTTTTGTTGTCCGTCATCGATTAGAAACCTGATTCTGGAAAGACATGTATCGGTCGACAAGTATGTAAAAAGAGTACAAAAATGTAAACAATTAGTTTAGATGTCGAAAATTACTATATAATTTGATTAATTAATGTAAAAATGTCCAACTGTAAATTTAGTCTCATTTATAACTACCAAGCTTTCGACAATTTTGGAAATGATTAAAATTTTAATAATCATGTTTTTCTTCTACCGAACTGAATATCTTCTGAATTGTTTAAAAAGCTGGGAAGTGGCTTTAGAGTAGTAAAATAATCAACAATTTATCTAAGTAACAGCAGAAAGGATTTCTTCTGTGGTAACAGGTGCAATTCTTAATGTATTATAGGAGCTTTATTTAAACAGATGTTTATCGTTTCACGGTCTGTTACAATCTAATTCTAAATGCTCATTACAAACGAACGTCGGTCGTTAATAACAAATCAATCGTCGGCTCATAACGACGACCAGCTAGACGAGCGGACGATCACTAGATCGTCCCAGCTGGTCGCCGACGATCGATCGACACCAATACCAACGTATCTAACAATCTAACATCTAATACCTACAGTTCGGCCAATCCTGACCATAATGACCGTCCTCGGTCATCGATGGTTAGAATGTAACACATAAACTAGAAAATAACGACTTTATACCGACTAAACAATACATAGCTGACGCAAATATAATGCAATAGTACAATTCAAACTTATTTTCTACTGGGTATCGTTCTCCTTTTCGCTTCCCGGCCCGATCCAAAATTTCATTTGATCGGGACCAACAACTCCCGTAAATGGCACACGTGACACTTGCCCAGATAGCACCCGGACGTCCGATGGACGTCCAATGTACGTCCGTATCGGACCTCTGTACGTCCTGGGGACGTCCGAATCATGTCCGTATGTCCGAGATACGTCCGAAATATGTCCGATATACGTCCCAGGAATGTCCGAATGAGGTACGATTTAAAAAGTGTGATGTACATAGGACGTCCCGTTCGGACCAATCTGGGACGTACGTGGGACGTATCTGGGGACATACGGACGTTATTTGGACGCTCCTGGTACGTACTTGGGACCAATTCTGGGATATAAGGACGTTATTAGGACGTACGGCTGGACATATTCTGAACGTTAACAGGACATTTACAGGACGTTTATAAAATATGGTTTATGCATATTAAAAACTACTAAACAATATTCATTATTAATATTTATCAATATTTATTATTAATATTAATTATTACAAGGACATGGTTTAGGTACATAGGTAATATACTTAGGTATAATACAAAAATATATTTATTGATACCTATAAAAGTGTTATAACTATAAATATATACATTTATAACTAAATACATAATAAAATATACATCGACGAATAAAATAAAAAAATATATAACTAAAAGCAAATATAATATAATATTTATAATATTTATAACTAAATACATATATTCATAATTATAAATTATTTTAATATAAACTTAAAATTTATAACTTATTTAAAACTATATAAAAGGTCAAAATAAACTGACCAGCGTGTACAATCAATTTAAAAAGAAAAACACTGGCAAGTTTCTTCGAAACAAAAATGAAACAGCATTACAGTCGGTGTGAAAAGTATTCGTACACCTTTTAAAAACGAATAACTTTTTCAAAATTCGACCCAACAGCTTGAGTTTTTTTGAGACGTTAGAAGGATTAGTTTACTAGCTAATATGTAAATAATTTTTTTTTTATTATTATTGGTCGTAATTGCGAAAGAAAAAGTAAAGGTCACGATTTTTAAATTTTTTATCTGTGCCTGTAGTGAAAATTTATAAGGTACATTTGGTAGGTATAAGTAAGTTATATACATGTACAAAGTTTCATCGAAATCGATCGAGGTTGTTACGAAATATAAATGATTGAAAATAGCAAAAATTGTAAGAATCCGCAATTTAAATGATTCGAAAACCCTAAATTCAAAGATTTTTACATGTTACAATGCCCATAGCTTTTTATGCGTCAACCGATTTCAATGAAACTTTGTATATGTATATAACTTACTTATACCTACCAAATGCACCTTATAAATTTTCACTACAGGCACAGATAAAAAATTTAAAAATCGTGACCTTTACTTTTTCTTTCGCAATTACGACCAATAATAATAAAAAAAAATTATTTACATATTAGCTAGTAAACTAATCCTTCTAACGTCTCAAAAAAACTCAAGCTGTTGGGTCGAATTTTGAAAAGTTATTCGTTTTAGAAGGTGTACGAATACTTTTCACACCGACTGTATATCTGGTCGATTGTCCTACTGCATGTACCTGAAAACAATAATCATGGTTTATACATGTATATAATAATTATTTATTGAAAGAAATTAAGCAATTATCATAAAAAAGCATAAAATCTTTTATTTACGTACCTAGCTCGTAGCGTCGTATGAGCGCCGGAGGCGAAGGCAACACCGATTCCAAGTTGTAAAATTTTGCGTTTCCCTACTAGACTGTCCTCAGCCACTTTCGCCTTGGTCCTTGCCCTTACATAATCATCTGAAAGCATTTTTAAATTATACATATGTAATTATTATAGTTTCACCATAGTATAAAATCTTTATCTCACCAAAAGTGCCATTTTTTAAATATTTAATTGCGTATTTTGGCCAGCATTTGTTCACTTCCTTGTACGCTTTCATGCGGTAACGAGGGCCAATGGTAATAATTCCCTATCAGCCACGAAGAGGGTACTGCCTCCACCGTGCCGTCTTTTACAAACTCCACGATTTCACGTCGTCGCAGGATCTGCAAAATTTATAATTGAATAATATACAAGAAATATTTTTACAGTGTATGCCGCGGGGTTCATCACACACACTTTAAATCGGAATAACTTTTTTGTGAATTGACCAAACCACTTCAATTTCTCTGTAAGGCTAGAATTAGTTTAGTAAATGACGTGTAATAAATAAGTTGAAAAAATGCATTTGGTCGGAATTGTGACAAACCATAGTAAAAATTGAATTGTACAACTTTTTCAGCTAGGCCAATAACGAAAATTTAAAACATGTGTTTTGTAAACTCGTATAAATTATATAAATTCTGAAAATTTCATTGGAATTGGTTCACAAATTATAAACGATCAAAAGTAGTAAAGATTGCAATTTATCATGATTTTCGGCCTATAAGTGCCATTTTTATTACTTTTGTCCGTTTATAATTCGTAAACCAATTAACCAATTTCAATGAAATTTTCAGAATGCATATACAGAATGCCTTACAGAGAAATTGAAGTCGTTTGGTCCATTCATAAAAAAGTTATTCTAAGTTAAAGTGAGTATAATCAATGATGTGCGTAACTATATAAAATAATTTAACTGAATGACGTAAGCGAAAACACTAACGGTAACAAATAATAACAATGAAAATACTTACTTGTCTAAATATGAAGTAAATCCGATAATATGTATTACACGATGATATGGTAACGATGAATTTATCACAGGAGATTTCTGAAGCACGTTCTTGAAGCACTCGCACAAGACTGATTTGTCATACAGCAACGCAATGGTGCGTTCTTCTCCCGCATTCGATCGTCGCTTGTTTCATCGATCGTCGCTTTTCTTACCGATCATCGCTTGCTTCGATGGTACCGTACAGCTGTACGACACAGCTGAACACAGCGAAGCAAGGACCGTATACATATATGTAAATAAATAAATATATGTATATAAGTAAATATATGTATATAAGTAAATATATGTATATAAGTAAATATATGTATATAAGTAAATATATTGTTATAAATAGTTATAACAATATATATACATATAAGTGTATGTATATAAATAAAAAAAAGACATTGCTATAAATACATATATGTATATTGTTGTATATAAATATGTCTCATGCATGAGAAGTGAGCATCATTGTCCGTACGAAAGCCCTGAGCACTTTACTGTGGACAACCAAAATTCAAGTCCAACAGAAGTCCCTGGGACGAAAAAAATGGACGTCCCTGGGAAATCCGAAATTTTGGTCCCACGGATGTCCTTAGGAAGTAAAAAACGGATGTCCGTAGGACGTCCGAAATTCATGTCCAACGGAAGTCCCTGGGACGAAAAAAATGGACGTCCCTGGGACGAAAAAAATGGACGTCCCTGGGACAGCCGAAATTTAGGTCCCACGGACGTCCTTAGGACGTAAAAAACGGACGTCCGTGGGACATCCGAAATTTAGGTCCCACGGATGTCCTTAGGACATAAAAAACGGATGTCCCTGGGACAACCGAAATTTAGGTCCAATGGATGTCCGAGGGACGTCCGCAACGGACGTCGGACGTATGGACGTAAATTGGACAAAAAACGGACGTCCAAAGGACGTACGTGCTATCTGGGTGGTGTCCCTCTACATCTGTTATGACATACCTGTCCTTGTCTAATACCTTCTTAATCTCATACGGGCCCTTAAATTTAGGCAACAATTTTTTATTTAGTTCTGGTGTAGTATCCTTGTTGCGAATTACAACGAATGTAGGCTAGCCCTACAAAACGCTGTACTTCTTTGACATTTCTCGGTACTGGATAATCGACTACAGATTCGATATTTTCCTTCGCTGGCGCGATACCATTTTCAGATATGGAGTATCCCAAATAAATTATTTGGCGATAAAAGAATGTGAATATTTATCTAACCTAAATCGTAAATTAAACTTTCTCGCCAAACGAAATATTTCTCGGAAAATATCCAAATGTTCGTCAACCGTTTCAACCGTAAAAATCTTTGAAAAATACGAGGTGCATTGGTTAGTCCAAATAGAACATCTTTGCAAAAATAAATTTCTTCGAGTTTCCTCTCTACGCTAATATCTATGTCTGGATCAACGTTGAATTCACATGACGGCTCGCGGAAAACGGGTTTTCGACATAATCAATTTTTAAAATTTGTTGAATAAAATTTTCCGTGTCCGGGTCCTCAAGCTCACTTTCCTTTACTTTGATTTCCGCGAAACTTTCCAACACGTTATCTCTATCGCTGGCGACCTAATAAAATCCCTGCCTAATAACGCAAAGTGTGACATATGTAGTTGTATCCGGTACGACAAAATATGTAATAGGAACACGCGCGCCGTTTACAACAAATTTCGGTTGTAAATGCGCCAACGACATTAACTGGTGAATAATTGACGTCTTACGCCGTAAACGGTTGAAACGCAGGTTGTCGCTCCGCCTCGCCGTTGTCCTGGGCTGTGCAGGTAATCGGTACGCTGAACGGGGTTTCTGGACTATGGGGTTGAACCAAATGTGTTGTCGTCCCCGGTTGCGTAGTCGAGGTCGTCGTCGTCGAGGCAGGGGCCGATTGCTGCCGTCGTGACTGTGCTGTTGATGTCTGCTGCGGGCAATCCTTCGCCCGGTGTGATTTTTCCCCGCATCTGAAACAGGAACCACAGTGAACAGGACAGTGCAGTCCTTCTTCCAATGCCCTGATTCGTTGCAGTTGAAACACCGCATGACCTTTTCCTGCGCGTAGTCCTTGGAGGTACGGCCGCGACCGCCGCGCCGCGCCGCGCCTGTGTTCCTCGTAGTCGCCAACCTCCCTGGAACCGGCCGTTTCTGTTCCTTAGGCTCCCGATCGTTCAATTTTCGCAATTCGACCGCGACGGACCGAACAAACATTTCGATATCGTCGAGATCCTTCTCCTTTTCCTTCTCCTTCGCATTGTTTATTTGAAGTAAATACTCCATAATTGTCGTGAAAACGCTCTTCTGCTCCGCCATCCTCCTCTTTTTCCTCGTACGTTCCGAGGAAGCGGGTTGGGGGCGCGATATGCTTGGCGTTGGTTCATCCAGCGTAGGTTCATCTAGCGTTGCTTGATCCGGCGTTGCTTGATCCGGCGTTTTTGGATCGGCAAGTCCGCTATGGTCTACTTCAAATATACCTTCGTCCGAGATAACATTGTCTATAGACGACAATGTCGGCCGCTTATCGTAGCTGCGGGCGAGAAACGACATTTCCTTTTCATACTTCCAAGTACGAATAATCACCGCTGGCTGTCCGCTCTTTGTTGTTGTTTTCCTTTTAAGCGCTCGCCTATACGCCTCACGTAGGTTGGTCCACGTCCTTTTGCATGCGCCCACTAAAAAACAATAATCGTGATTATTTAAATATATTTTGTCAGCTCACATAGAGCAGTTAACTGGCAAAATAATATGCAATTTACATATTATATTGTCTGTTTTAATTAAAAATATAGTTGTTTATAATTACCTGACTTCTCCATCCTTTCCGCAACCTTCAGCCAAATGAATTCTTTGGCCTTTGCATCGCTGTACTTCGGATGCCTCAAATCGTACAGCATCTTATACTCCCGCACTATCTCAATTAATTTCTCGGAATCCATTTTTCTGCTCTTTTTATATTGTAATAGTAAAGATGTTGAACTACAAATAAATAGGATTTTGTATTATCTCCAGAAGGCTCATGAATTGCTTTCAAAGTTGGGGTGGAAAATCCTATTTTATCAAATCAGCCCTTTACAGGGTTAGGTTTTTACTTTTAGGGTGGAACAACTCAGGTTATCCTTACCCGAACAAATTTTCAATTACAAATCCCACCGTACCTCGAATAAGCGTTGGAACTATTTCCAATCGTGATCTTATCGTATTTTATCAAATAAACTTCGACGTGAGTTTTCGAGAGAATGTCCCGTAACCGCGTCAACGCGTCCTTTATATATGTTCGTCGCTCTAATGTTTTACATGCGTTCCGTTTGTCTGTTTTTCCGAAACTTCTGGAAAAAGAAGGTCTCATGTCAGCTGTTTGTTTACGCGAGCCCAAAAAGTAGCCTCCAAACCGTTCATCACATTTTGGGTTCCCCTTCAGAAGGCAAACCGCTCTTCAATTTTCGGTTCCCTTTCAGAAAGCAACCCGCTCCTCAATTTCTCAATCCTCAACTCTGTTTTACTACCTGCAAATGATTTTTTTGGAATTAAATTAAAAACACCTATTGTTTATGGTGTCCGGATAACAACTATCGCAAAATTGGCAGTATAAATTGTGTGAATAAAATTTGTATTATATAAATATTTAAAATTTTATTATATAAAATATTTAAAAGTTAAGATCGTCTTTCATATACCGTACGAAAAGCACATGCAGCGCCGCCGGCTGAACATTCTCGCCCAGAATGTCCCTTCGGTCGAGGCAATACAGGGGCGTGCTGGCGCTGCGCTGTGCCGCTGCAGGTACAGTGTGCGCGTCCCCATTGAAACTAACAGAAGAAAGTGTAGTGATGGGCACTATCGAATAATTTCAACTATCGAATACTTACTATTTAGTCGCGATATACTATCGACTAAATTATTCGATAGTTTTCAATCGATAGTTTCCTAGTTACTCCCTCAGATGGCGCTGCTGCAGCAAAGTAGGGAGTAACTAGGGAATTACGTCAAGCTCCCTACAACCAACCATGGAAAGAATGGACAGGATAATTTCTACATAAGGATTATTTATACATACATAAGGAATACAGGATCATTTTTACATAATAAATCTATCTCGCTTGTGATTAGTTATTATATACATATACCATCGTAACTGTATATAGATCGAAGAGAATATAATTCTCAACAAACTAATATTAAATTTGCCAATAGTGTACTAATTCTAACTGCAGCTACAATATATTGGCTCTCGATATTATTTTCAATGATTTTACAACAGACACATACAAAATTTCAAAGTTATCACACTTATTGATTACAAAATAAATAGTTTTTGTTAGTCTACCGTAGGGCTGCCGTTTAAGGGTGTAGATCTCTCTCACACACTCGAACTCACACACCGCTAGCGACTGTATACGTACACGAGATTGCAAGGGTTCAGTTCCTGACGTTATTCGTCTCGCTAATGTACATTTGGGACCCCTACATAGTCACAATCGCTAGATAAAAGATCAATCTAGTTCGCGAGCTCGCCCAAGTGGCCTACTATTGCGTTTTCGAGGCGTAATTTACATTATTCGGCAGCATGTAGCGGAGCCGCGAGAAGCATCGGGCGGCGCGACAGTGCTGCCACTGTCAAGAGACACACATTTTCTTAAATATCGAGAGAAGTAGGATTTTTATAGAAACGATCGATAGCTCGCGCAATGCGGGGGACACATACAATGTCAATGCAACGTTTATTATGTTAAATCAAACGAATTTAAACCCACCTAACGTCAGGAACTGAAGCATATCTCAGAAGGGACGGTCCTCTGAAACTACAGCTCCGGCATTTTTCCGCTACGAGCGCTGATGTCGGTTCTTAGCATTCGGTCACCCGGCAATTCCATCATTGTATCGGTAAAACGGAGGATGACAAGTGTTGCCGGTAAGTTAGGCTCACACGCACACGTGACGTCACTACGTTGATGCTCGTTGGTGTGCTCGAGTGAGAGTGTGTGGCACAGCTCACCGCTCGGGAAGCGTGTAGGTACGTGCGCCTGCTGTGCCTCCGAACCATTCTGTAAAAACTGTACCCAGCTCCCCTACTGGACGGAGCTCAAACTAATTTCGAGGTCAAATCCAGATCTACACCCTTAACGGCTCGCGACGGCCTATTTTCGATGGCTACGCCCCTCGACCCGGCCGCGCGTCTCGCCCTCCGTGACGGTCCTAAATAGTACAGTAATGTCTCGAAATTTGTCAAAACACTGTTGTCTGGGCCGACAATTTTCGAGACAACTGGCTCGACTTTTGATTTATGACTGCCTGTATAGTCTACCGCGCCGAGACATCAATCGAAAGCCGAACGTAGAGAAGGACAGAATGATTGTACTGATCGCGTGGCCGAAGCGTGCGCCGTCGCCAGCACAGTTTAAAGGCCCGCGTGTTCTCACAATGTAATGCCAATTAAAAATGCTTTATTTTCCATTATTTTTTTATGGGACTTTCACTGGCTTGTTTCTGGCATTTTTCTGATTAGAACAAGACCAAACACGACATAATTTGGCCCATATTCTCTCTACATGTAAAGCATAATTTATAATTTATGAAACCACTAAATAAAGTTGAAATTATATCGTGTTTGGTATCATTTTAATCAGAAAAATGCCAGAAATAAGTTAGTGAAAGTCCCATAAAAAAATAATGAAAAATGAACAATTCTATCATTGCCATATTATTCTGAGAACACGCGGGCCTTTGAACTGTGCCGGCGATGTCCACTGTTCGCGTCTCTTTCTTTCCAATGCGCTGTTGTTCGTTGCCTTCGAAGCTTTGATGGTCGATAAAACCACTTAATACAGTTCAAATTATATCGTGTTTGGTGTCATTTTAATCAGAAAAATGCCAGAAATACGGTAGTGAGAGTCCCATAAACAAATAATGAAAATTAAGAGATTTATAAAATCGATTCCTCGAGTCAATGTAGTGGTGTTCACACCGATATACCCGAGCCGACATCAACATCGCCGAACTGCTGCCCGGCGCAGCGTTGACAGGCGGTGGAATGGGTAGGCACTACGGCAAATTTCGTGTACAGCTCTCCGACAATTTTCGCGACATTATTGTACTCGGAGCCGCTCAGGCGCGTACCATAGCGTAGGCGCTATTCGTAGCGCTTCAAGTCTACACGCGTGTCCATAGGTTTCCGCATTACTATCGAGGTACTCTCGAGATATCGCACAATAATTTCGGACAACAGCTGTAGAATTTCGTATCTCGTATGAATTTATTTTTCTAATTAATTTTCTACTGTTGTTGCCCGAAATTATTGTACGATATCGTGTACACTTTCTTGATTTCGCCCTGCCTCCAATTGTGATGCTTCAAGTATACTAAACGCCTTATCCGACCTTTCATCATGTATTCTCTTGCTACTCTTCCGAGGTGTAGGTCTTACGGGAGGAGTAATATTGTTGTAGTTAATATTATTTTATCCACGTGTTTTGGATGTAGCTGTAATCTTCTATTATAAATTCGAAATTTTTGTGTCAGAATTCCAAAGGCGTTCTCGGATACCCTTACTGCACGCGCGTACCGATAATTATAATGCGTTTTTGAATTATCATTAACTTGAGCTTTAGCATATGGTCTTAATAAATAATTTTTCAATGGAAAAGCCTCATCGCCAAGTATGACATGTGGCATTGCAACATTTGTGTTTGGTAATGGCTTGTCTTCTGGTAGATTTAATTTTCCGAGTGCGAGATATTTGCTTAGTTTTGAATTAGAAAAATTCCTCCGTCACTATTTTTAGCATATGCTCCGATATCTACGGCTATAAATCTGTATCGTGCATCAACTAGTGCCATTAGCACAACGGAAAATGTCTTTTTATAATTGAAAACATTGGTCCAATATTTGGTGGTGCTGTAATTATGACGTGTTTACCGTCAATTGCACTCACACAGTTTGGAAAATTCCAAGTCGACCAAAAATCTGCTGCAATCGTAAGCCATTCTTCTCGAGCTGGAATTGACATATATTCTGCCAAAAAGTGCTTGATAATTGCATTACGAACTATTGAAATAGGCAATTTATGTTTCGCTCTCTTATTGCCATCTTGTAAACACATATTAGTACTACGCGTGTCAAGTAAACATCCGCGGATGTCTAGCGTTCTTATTGTAACTGTCGCGCTCTCAGGAGTCAGTCTGACTGACGGGAACATATTCAGATGAGAATAGCCGATTTTGATGAAACTAATGTGAGCTATAGTTCTTCGAAAAATATTTGACACGTATTTTTTTTATCGGCGAACATCCACTTTGAAGGGGTGAAAATCTGGGTTCTGTAATCTCTACATTATTTAATTCTACATCACTAAATTCTAAGCTGTCATTATTAATATTTACATCTTCACTTGCCCTTATCTCGAGTCCTAATTTTTGTCGTTTTCCCTTCCTCCCATAAGGGTTACGAATTTTTCTTTTCGGCCTTCCTGGTCCTCTTTTGGCAGTTCCATCCCCCACTATCTTTGTAGTCTCTCCATTTTTACTACCAGTAGGAGTAGTAGGAGTTTCAGTGGTTTCAAAATTCTCTTCATCGTTTACTCTTTCTTGAACGTGTTTTTCCTTGTCAATTTCTTCTTCTTCTGATGAATATTCTTCCTCCGATGAAATATCAATTAATTCTCTTCTTTGAAGTTGTGTAGCTTTTCCTTTTACCCACGTATATCCTATTTTATTTTCTGCAAATTTAACGTGTTTAGTAATTATGACTCGATTTGTCTTTCTGTCCCATAAACGATATCCTTTTGTCTGTTGTGCATATCCTATAAATACACATTCTACAGCTTTATCACTTAATTTATTCCTATATCTCTCAGGTATCCATGCATATGCCAAACATCCATATGCCCTTAAATGTTTAATACTTATTTTTCTACCTGTCCAAATATTCAACGGTATCTCGTTATCTATGCTGGAATGACTAACCCTGTTTTTGATATACGCTGCAGTCATTACTGCCTCTGCCCAAAAAGTTTTGGGTAAATGCGCTGATCGTAACATTGCTCTAGTCATTTCCAAAAGAGTTCTATTAATTCTTTCCGCGACTCCATTCATCTGTGGTGTGTATATATTCGATTTTTCATGTTTAATGCCTATATCTATAAAGTATTGTGTTAAGTCTTTGTTGCAGAATTCGAGTCCGTTGTCTGTTCTAAATCTTTTTATACTTTTACCCTGTTCTCTCTCAACTCTATTTACATATTGTTTAATTTTATCCTTGACCTCGGCTTTACTTTTAATACAATAGACCACTGTATAACGTGAAAAATCATCTGTTAAAGTTAAGACGTATTTACAATCACCACTAGAGTTAATCGGCATCGGGCCGCATACATCAGAATGTATGAGTTCACATACTTCTTTACTCTGTCTATGTTTTAATCTCTTACTTGGAGCTCTAGTTGCTTTTGCTACATTACAAGCGTCACATACGTATTCATCTATTTTATTATTGTCCAAACCTCTTACTTTGAAAACCTTTTATGCCATATTTGATCCATTTTGATGTCTGTATTAAATGTTTGTACCGGAACTTTCGTTGACCTTTTACAATCTTCCTTAATTATTTCGGTATTTACAATATATAAATCATCTTTCCTATAGGCTACGCAGATAACTTGTTTATTTTTAATATTCCTGATAGTAATTTTTCCGTCTTTGATGAACAGTTCCTTTCCTTTTTTCTCTATTTGAGATACTGATAACAAATTTCTCCTTACATCTGGAACGTAATACACATTACATAACGTTACTCTTTCCTTTCTTGTTCCTATTAATATGTTGACTAAAATATCTCCTATGCCTTTTGCTTTTAACGGCTCTACTTTTTTGCTTTTTGGGATCTGCTGCGGTATTTACAATTTCTGAATTAATGTTTCTGAAATTTGTAAACCAATCGCACAAACCAGTTGCACACGTGATGAGTGCAACCACTGTCTAATAACCAGCTGTCAGGAAATACATTTAAATTGTTCAGACTTACCAATAGTGTGTCTTCTTGACGTCTTACTTGTTTCATATTATTGTACCTTTTATTGTCATAATTTTTATATGCATTAGAGTAGCAATTCTTTGCAAAATGACCTATCTTGTTACATTTAAAGCATTTTACAGGCTCATGCTTCCCTTTTTCGTTCTGCTGATCTTCGTTTCGTCTTACATTCTTCTGCGTGTGTCCTTTTGCTTCCGGTTTTCTTACATACAATATCTCATTTAATTCTTCAACGTTCTGTGTTTCTTCTCTCGATTTGCGTCTTTCGTATTCTTCAATCAGGATTCTTTTAATTTCCGCAGAGGTAAATTTTTCATCTGAAAGACTTGCCAAAGACATATATATTTAAATTTTCGTACGTATCTGGTAAACCAGCTAACATTATATACGCTGTGTCCTCGTCGGTAACGTTCGAACCCGCTTCTCTTAAATTCCTAGCAACAACTTTAATCCTAGATAAATATTGCGACATACTTTCATCATGTTTCATTTTTATATGATATAATTCCTTTTTTAATGACAAGATGCGCACCCTGGACCTAGGTTGATGAATATTTTTCAAGATTTCCCATGCCTCATGTGCGGTAGCACAATCTTCTATATGGATTTGTTGCTCAGGTTCTATATTCAGTCCTATAGCGGCGAAAGACTTATTTAAATTTACCTGATGCTGTCTTCTTTCTGCTTCTGGAGCATTCGGTTCCAATACTTTTTCGGTTGTAACATAATCTAGTAATCCTTTTCCTCGCAGTAACCAACTTATTTCAGTTTTCCATTGCTGATAATTCGAATCGGAAAGTTTCGTAATACGTACATCAGTCTTGGATTCTTTATACATTTTGTCAATTATTGTTTCACACTTTATCACAATTTTTTTTTTTAAATAAAACGACGCAACTTCTTTCGTTTTTCACTTTTGTGTTCAAATTGACTTTTTTAATTATATGTGATCAGTGCGCATAGCTAACCTGGGCCCATAACCAATTGTGAGAGATTTTATATCAAACAACATAAAGATTATGTAATAAATTATATTTGTTCTGAACACAACGATCATACATGAAACACAGCAATAAACAAAGTGAGTATACGAGTACTAGTTAAATCAATATTTTTCTGTCGTACAGGAACGATTCGCAATTTTTATAAATAACATTAATTCTATATACTAAGTGTCTTTAAACAAATGGAGCAAATCTATTCACAGAAAACAGCCCTCAAAGTTGGGAGTCAAAACCATATTTTTTGAGATATCTCGGAAACCAGAGGTCGAAAAAATTTGAATTTTTTTTTAAATTGTGTGTTTTTCAATGGGAAATGTAGTCGTGCAAGAAAATTTTAACAAAAGTTTATTGTTTAAACAATATATTAAAAATTGTATTTTTTGCAGTTTCTCTTATTTATTGTTAGTTCATTTTAATGTAAACTCGGGTGTGTTATCTTTGATCCAAAATAGAGGATACGTGTTTCAGGATTTTCTTTTTTTTTCCATTTAACAATAATAATGCATAATGAAAGATAGTGTTGCACCTGGCGTGCGGAGGAAGGAATTCTGGCTTGTTTTATCGAAATATAAGCATTTAGTATAAACGTGTATAGTATTTTAAACAATACCACTTGGTTATACAGTATTTTATCGATAAATGTCTCAAATATCTGGCGATAAATGTCGCTGAACTATCCCCACTCCTGCGGGGTATACCCCGTGAGGGGCCACGATGCTCGAGCGGTCTCGGCCGCCGAGAAATGTAAACATGATACGGGTCGAGTATATCGGTGTGAGACCAGGAGACCACTACTTATCCAATGACAAAACTTCTTTATTTTTCATTATTTTTTTATGGGACTTTGACCAAATTATTCGGGGCATTTTTCTAATGAAAATGATACCAAATATGATATAATTCCGATTATATTTACTTGTGTAATGGGCGATCAAAGTGTCGAGCGCCAGGATCGATGGCGTATGGGAAAGAAAGAGACGCGGAGAGTAGCGGTCGCCGGCACAGTCCAAAGGCCCGCCGGCACAGTTTAAAGGCCCGCCGTGTCCTCACAATGTAATCTCAATAAAAAACTTTTTTATTATTACTTATTTTTGTATGGGACTTTCACCAATATATTTGTGGCATTTTTCTAATTAAAATGATACCAAACACGATATAATTCGGAACTAATTCGTTGCATTCTCCTGATTAAAATGACACTAAACTCGATATAATTTGGACTGTATCTAGTGGTGTTATCCGTGGGGCTATTCGTAGGCTTTGCTCAGTTTTCTGTCTGCTCGAAGAAACGGCGGCGAGCACCGACTGCCTAGGCCCAGTAGCACGAGCTATCTCGGTCGCAGAGTAGTGCAATAAACACGACCGGGTCACCCGACACTGGGTCAGGTATATGGGTGTGAATCCACGACAAAATCAATTCCAAAACTTCTTTATTTTCCATTGTTTTTTTATGGGACCTACATCAAATAATTCGTATCATTCTCCTGGTTAAAATGACACTAAACACGATATAATTTAGACTGTATCTAGTGGTTTTATCCGTGGGGCTATTCGGAGACTTCGAACAATTTTCTGGCTGATCGAAGAAACGGCGACGAGCACCGACTGCCGAACCTCCTAGAAGTTAGCCCCCCACTTGTTGAATTAAATAATTTTAACAGTTGTGCTGAGTTGTGCTAGGTTTGTGCTACATTGTGCTCGAATATTAAAATTATAATATAAAAAATAAGACAGAAAATTGAGAAAAATGATTTTTTGAGTAGCCCCCCACTTTTCATTTTTTTCAATTTTCTCAATTGTGCTAAGTTGTGCTAGGTTGTGCTAAGATTGTGCTAAAGTATTACTTTAAAAAAATTATAAATAAAGAAGTTATAGTGAAAAAACGTTTTCGACATCTAATTAACTTTTAAGTAAGAAACAGTTATCCAAACAGCATATAATCATATATCTGAGTTGTGCTAGCCTAGCACAAGTCAGCACAACTTTTAGATTCCCCAGCACAACGATATAAAGGGCACTTTACTCTTGTACGCGACCCATCGCGCTAAAACTGTATATCATTTTCCGACTTTCTGGTCATCCGACAAGGATCAAATCGCATATCTGAGTTGTGCTAGCCTAGCACAAGTCAGCACAACTTTTAGATTCCCCAGCACAACGATATAAAGGGCACTTTACTCTTGTACGCGACCCTTCGCGCTAAAACTGTATATCATTTTCCGACTTTCTTGTCATCCGACAAGGATCATATCGCATAGATCATCAACTCAGATATGCGATTTGATCCTTGTCGGATGACGAGAAAGTCGGAAAATGATATACAGTTTTAGCGCGAAGGGTCGCGTACAAGAGTAAAGTGCCCTTTATATCGTTGTGCTGGGGAATCTAAAAGTTGTGCTGACTTGTGCTATGCTAGCACAACTCAGATATGCGATTTGATCCTTGTCGGATGACGAGAAAGTCGGAAAATGATATACAGTTTTAGAGCGAAGGGTCGCGTACAAGAGTAAAGTGCCCTTTATATCGTTGTGCTGGGGAATCTAAAAGTTGTGCTGACTTGTGCTAGGCTAGCACAACTCAGATATATGATTATATGCTGTTTGGATAACTGTTTCTTACTTAAAAGTTAATTAGATGTCGAAAACGTTTTTTCACTATAACTTCTTTATTTATAATTTTTTTAAAGTAATACTTTAGCACAATCTTAGCACAACCTAGCACAACTTAGCACAATTGAGAAAATTGAAAAAAATGAAAAGTGGGGGGCTACTCAAAAAATCATTTTTCTCAATTTTCTGTCTTATTTTTTATATTATAATTTTAATATTGGAGCACAATGTAGCACAAACCTAGCACAACTCAGCACAACTGTTAAAATTATTTAATTCAACAAGTGGGGGGCTAACTTCTAGGAGGTGACTGCCGAGGCCCACTAGCACGAGTTGCTTCAGTCGCCGAGTGGTGCAATAAACACAGCACCCGACACTGGGTCAGGTATATGGGTGTGAATCAACTACCAATCCAATTCCAAAACCTTTTTATTTTCAATTGTTTTTTATGAGAACTCCATCAACTATTTCGTGGAATTCTCATGATTAAAATGACACTAAACACGATATAATTTGGACTGTATCTAGTGGTTTTATTCGCAGAGTTATTCGAAGCCTTCGAATAAACCCACTTCGAATAAAACAATTATCTGTATTCGTCGCTCAAATATCTCGTCGAATAAATTTATTTATTAGATACTCGTCAAATAAAGATACATTTTTTATTCGAACCCTCGAATAACGAATAATTTATGTTATTCAAAATTTTTATTCAGATAGACATATTGCCCAACTCTGCGCACACAGTGGCTTAGATCGAGAATGGCGATATTTTACTAGAACTCTAGAACCATAAGAAATATGGGGGATGAAAAAATTATCAAATTATCAAAAAAATTATTTCTATCTACTGATAATTATCGTAATAAATATATATATTTCTAATAATTTTTTAATTGATTGTTTATATTTTATTGTCCTAAAATAATATTTAAAATTGTTAAGTTGTAACATATTTAGTATGTTTGTAGATCATTTAAATCACCGATGTCTTTGGTTATTTACCTTGTATGTCTTGACATTTATTTTTCATCTTGAAATTTATAAATTTATAATCAGAGAAATTTATAATCAAAGACATCGGTGCTTTAACTTATGTACAAAAATACTAAATAAAAAAGTAACAATTAAACAATTTTAAATACGTGATGTCAGGAGATACGTATACAAAAGATACAAGGGTTCATGGGAACCCAAACTGACGTCTCAATATTGCAATGCGAAGTTCAGAACTTGTCGTTTATGCTTCTTGAAAGTCCAATCTAGGGGGGAGCAGAGCCCAAAATTCATATTTTTAACATTGTCGAGGAGTTATTTGTAATAATCGGCAGCGTAGTGCTTGTGACGAGGCGTCCGTAGCAAGCGCAGTTTCGCGAGTCGCGTATACACAAATGCATGGGTTTACGGGAGCCCAAACTGACGTCTCAATATTACAATAAGAAGTTCCGAACTTGTCGATTATGTTTCCTAAAAGTCCAATCTAGGACTGTACAGAGCCCAAAATGCATATTTTTACGTTGTCGTGAAGTTATTTGTAATATTCGGCAGCATACTGTCAGCCACGAGATTCGTACGCGAACTTGCAAGGGTTTACGGGGGCTCAAATTCACGCCTGAATATTGCAATGAGAAGTTCCGAACTTGTCGATTACGTTTCCTAAAAGTCCAATCTAGGACTGTGCAGAGCCCAAAATGCATATTTTTACATTGTCGAAGAGTAATTTGTAATATCCGTCAGCATACTGCATGTCTCGTGGAGGCTTGTGAAAAAGGCTACCTAAGTGTACTTCGTCCAAGAAAATTAGAACCACACCACCTATCGGTCGAAAATCTTACAAATCAGCTTCGTCTACTCTCCGTTCGCAAGACTATAGCGTGACGATCGATTCCTCAAGGTCAAACTTTGGACCGTCCCCCTTAAAAAAACGATAACTTTTTGATATTGGATTAGACGTTCGAGCAATTAGTTGACTACATGATCTGAAAAGAAATTTTTTCAAAAATTGCAATTGGTCGGAATTGTAGAAAAAATACTAAAAGTTGCATTTTACAACTTTTTTATGTGGGTTTATATTGAAATTTTAAAAAATTTTTTTTGTAGATCTGTGTCAATTGTATGCATTGTGAAGGTTTCATCGAAATAGGTTGGCGTGGGAAAAAACGACAGGCATTGAGAAAATCGTGAAAAATTGCAAATTTTTCCATTTTTAAACGTTTGTACCTCATTGCAACGTTGGCCGATTTTAATGAAATTTTCAGAATATGTTTAATCGATACTGATCTACGAAAAGTGTTTTCTACATTTTCAATATAAGCCCACATAAAAAAGAAGTTGTGAAATATAAATTTTAGTATTTTCTCTACAATTCCGACCAATTGCAATTTTTGAAAAAATTTCTTTTCGCATCATGTAGTCAACTAATTGCTCTAACTTCTCAAAAAAGTCAAAATCGTACGGTCCAGTATCAAAAAAGTTATCGTTTTTTTTAAAGAGTGTCCTAATATTAGTGCGAGTCTCTGTATAATGAAAATTTAATTTGTACGTTTAGTAAGTCATTGCATTCGATGAAGGTTTGTGGTCATAATGAAAAATGAATTCGTCCCAGATTTGCAAAGGTTGAAGATATCTAACTTTAAGTAGAAGTCAGCAACAACAGTCGCAGCGTGTGTTCAGAAGATAAACCTATAGTTTACCTAAGGAGCTGTGGAGCCCCTAGCCCTAAAACCTTTTTTTTGTGCCATGCACAATTGCACAGCAGGGAGCTGTCAACGCGCTCTCGAAAGGTTCAAGATATATGGCCCGAAATACACGAAACGAAATATGCCCAGTAACCAAAAGACATAAGACGCACCATGAATGTAAGATACAAAACCAGTGTAACCCGGATTTCGTTTGACAGACAAAACATTAGCATGAATATACTTTTATACAGATAAATATTGATTGCAGAACGTTTATAGCTGCAAAAGATTCATCAGAAGATGATGTTAAACGAGATATTTAGTTTCCACGATGTCGACGAAACAATGCTATGGTCGAGATATTTCGACGTGTCATCGTTGGTGAAAGGTGCTTTAAAGATGATAAATATAAAATACTCCATATTTTACACAATTAGAGTTTTGATTGTTTATTTTATATGGAATACAGAGGGATAATTGTAATCGATGTAGAAGATCTAATATACAAAAATACAACCCACAGAAAAAGATCTCATCTAACAAGACAATGTGTAGTTTGCAAAAAAAATGGTCGACGGAAGGAAACCAAATTCGTCGTATTCCGTTGTATTCCATACAAAATAAACAATAAAAACTTTAATTGTGTCAAACAACATAACAACATTACAACATTAAACCCAGACCGTTTCTTTAATTATTTTTTAATGTTTACATATTGTTGTCATTATGATATTGTTGCGGAGGCTTCGGCGTTGCCTTGCCGGAGAATACATTATTTAAACAGGGGGGAACAAATATTTAATGAATATATAACGGTAAATAGTATGACAGATAATTGCGTGTTCTCGCTTCAATGACTCGAGAGGTTCTCATCTCTTGTTTCTTCTTATCAACAGCCTCGTTGTCTGGATACCGCAATATCGATACGACAGGCAACTTCTCTAGATTTCTGTGATATCTTCAGAATATCACAGGGGAAAGGCAACTTCATGTCGTGCCGTCGTAACACTACTCCCCTGATTAGCCAGTATCTTCAGTACGTAGTTGCTAACCTTCCCACGTCAGAATGACAGCTCCCTGACGCAAAGATACATCGATTAATGCACCAAAAATATAAGGTTCCATTAGTAAAAAAGTTTGTCCTCATTTTTTTTTTTAATGAAAAGTTTTTTATGATTAGTTGTTATTGCAGTTTGTTGTAAACTGTATACTGTACTACTTTTGTTCGAAATATTTTTTAATTATATGGTTAAATTTAATTATATTTAGTATACATATAATGCTTAAATAGGTGACGTCGATTTCGGTAACTGTCTCTGCACTTTCTTGCAAGTGCCACACAAAAAGCTTTTATTCTCTTTTCCACTTCATCTGACATAACGTTCACGTTTAATAAAGAACAAAGTTTTTGTTTAACTTTTGATTTTTTCTGGGAATAAATATGTTCGGACATCCAAGCTTCAAGCAAATTGCGATTACAAATGCATTTCTGTAACAAAAATTAAATAACATTGAGTGTTGCAAATTATCGCCGGAAAAAATTATATAGCAATATACTACAACATCTTGTTGATACAGAACATTGAAAATTACAAGATGTTTTGAACCGTTTTTTTGTAAATTGCATTTAAAGGAAAAAACGGTATTTCTAAATTAAGTTGTAACAAACAGTTTAAAACAAAAACCAGTCTAAAAGAGCAACTAGGGCACGAGTAATTTAACTTTTTAGCATTTAAACTACAATAAACTCTTGGCTGCTATTGATCCCGTATTGAATTTTTTGGAAACTAGTTTTTACATATACATTCCTTAGTTACCAACTGATGATTTTATTGGATAATTAGATTAGAATCACACCATTATTATTTTGATTTTTGTCCATTGCATGCCGCACTGTGTAACGTGTCAATCTCTGTCTGAAAAATCGGTAATCGAAAACATATATGATTTACCTCGGTGGCCTTATTCAGACAGTAAACGTCCCGACATTTGTCCTCTGTCTCAGGGGAAAACCACCCAAAAACCCTGAGCAGGACGTTGAAGTATCCAAATTTTCTTCTTTCGCCTCATACGTTCAAGCGTTGTAGCGTGCAAGCCTATTCACGTGAACAACTTTCGGTTTTGCCTTAGGAGAGCGAAGTATTCGATAAATTAATTAATTTAATCGATCCTTGACAATATACGGTCCTTCCCAGTCTGACTGAAGTTTCGGACACCGGCCTCTCTTACGCCGTGGGTTAAACAACCAAACCTTGTCACCTGGATTGAACGAAACTTGATTTGCGTGGACATCGTACCAAGACTTCATTTTTTCACCGCCAATCTTCATCCGTTGGCGCACGAAATCATGGATTTTCAAGATTTTAGCTCTCGTTTCTTCAACGTAAGTCCTCTCCTCCTTCTTCTCAGAAGTATAGGCACTTCCTCTCAACAGATCCAAAGGAAGTCGTAAATCTCGTCCCATGAGAACCATTGCTGGGGTATTTCGCGTTACTTCATGTTGAGACGTCCGATATTCTAATAGGAACGTCGGTATCCATTCGTCTCAGTCTTTTTGATGTTCTGAAACAAACTGTGTTAAATACTGCAACAGTGTACGAATCATCCTCTCAACGAGACCATCCGATTGAGGATGTAGGGGTGTCGTCCTTGTCTTCTTAATTCCAAGCATCCTCATCAACTCTTTGAAGACATTCGACTCGAAATTCCGACCTTGATCCGAATGTAGTTCCAGTGGTACACCATGACGACTTATTACTTCTGTTAAAAGGCTCTTCGCTATGGTAGTTACTTTTTGATTCGGAAGCGGAACCACTTCCGGCTACTTTGAGAAATAATCTACGACGACAAGGGCATATTTGTTTCCGGTCGTAGATTTTGGTAAAGGGCCCACAATGTCGAGTGCAATTCTTTCAAAAGGGGTTCCGACATTGTAAACTTTTAGGGTGCCTCTTCCTCTCTCCCTTGGGCCTTTCTTCGCCACACAGCTATCGCAACGATGGCACCATTCTTCAACATCTTGACGATGATCAGGCCAGAAAAACCTTTGTCGAACCTTGGCAAGTGTTTTGCGAATTCCAACGTGTCCACCCCATAGGGCATTATGACATTCCCGCAACGCTTCTTCGGTTTTACTTCTAGGGACAATTAGTAATAATACTGCTTCTTTTCCGTTCGAAGATTCCCACCTACGGAAAAGTAAGCCTTCTCTCACTTCAAGAGAATCCCAGATTTTCCAGTAAAATTTCATTACGGGCGAAAAACATGAAACTTCCTGCCAGTTCGGTTTATTCCGTTCGATTCTCCTTTGTAAAATGAAATTTATTTCTTCATCGTCCTCTTGCGCTTTCTTCCATTCCGAACCTGCATCTTCGCAGATCGTTCTCAACACGTGTTCTTCTTGACTGCACATTTCTTCGCGTGCCTCCTTCTCCTCAAGGCGAAGGCAATATTTACATTGCGAAATTTCGCACGGTCTTCTCGACAGACTGTCTGCGTTGACATGTAATTTTCCTTCTCGATGTTTAATTTCGAAATCGTACTGCTGCAGCCTTTCTATCCAGTGAGCTGTTTGTCCTTCTGGATTCCTAAACGACAGTAACCATCTTAACGCAGCATGATCAGTCTTTACCAGAAATTTCCGACCATAAAGATAGTGTTGAAAATGTTCTATGGACTTAATTATTACAAAAAGTTCTCTTCGTGTAACGCAATAGTTCCTCTCGGTTTTTCCCAGCATTTTAGAAAAGTATACAATAACTTTCTCCTCTTCACCCTGGATTTGCGAAAGAACCGCTCCAATAGCAAAATTCGACGCATCTGTGTCCAAGATGAAATCTGCGTCTAATAAAGGGTAGGCTAGGACCGGAGATTCGGTGAGGCGTTGTTTCAGCCACTCGAACACCTTCTGACACTCTTCCGTCCATACAAACGTAACTTTGTCTTCCGTCAAGCGATGTAGCGGCCTGGCGATGAAAGAAAAATACTTGACAAATTTCCTGTAATAAGTGCATAGTCCGAGAAAACTTCTTAACTCTGTTTTGTTTTTGGGGATTGGCCATTTCTGGATTGCCATTATCTTTTCGGGATCCGTCTTAATTCCGCGTTCGGAAACAATATGACCCAGGTAACGCACTTCCTTGCAGAAGAAATTGCATTTCTTCGGGTTCGCTAATCATTTGGCTTGGCGCAGGCATACGAAGACAGTCTTTAGATTGTGCATGTTTTCTTCGAAGTTTTTCCCGTAGACGATTATGTCGTCCAGATATACTAGGTAGATCTTTCCACAAAGACCTTTTAAAACCGTGTCCATAAGACGTTCAAACGTGGCTGGGGCATTACAAAGTCCGAAAGGCATCACTCGGAATTGCCAGAGCTCCTCTCCCACGCAGAATGCGGTCTTCTCACGGTCTCTTTCATCGACCATAATCTGCCAATAGCCACTTTGCAAATCTATGGTCGAAAACCAGGACGATTCAGTTAGAGCATCCAGCGTGTCCTCAATTCTCGGTAACGGATAAGAATCCTTTTTTGTGACATCGTTTAGCCGCCGATAATCCACACAGAATCTTGTGCTGCCATCCTTCTTCTTCACGAGAACGATAGGAGATGACCATGGACTTTTCGATTCCTCAATTACTCCCTGCCTTTCCATCTTCGCGAGCAACTCGGCAACTTCATCTCGTCGATGAAAAGGGAGACGTCGCGGTGCTTGTTTCATTGGTGCACAATCTCCCGTATCAATCCTATGTTGGACAACGTCACAGTTTCCAACATGTTCAGGATTTTCAGCGAACACATCTTGGAACTCGCGTGTTAATCCGCAAATGCTACTTTCCGTGGCGAGGATAAGGTCGTGCCGTATCGCTGGAAAAGGTCTTCTAAATGCGTTGGCACAGGTGATATTGCAACTTCCTCTTGTTCTTCCGCTTCCGGAGTCTCCTCTTGCGCTGCCGGAGTCTCCACGTCCCTTTTTGCAAATAAGGCCATATCCACCTTATTTCGTTTCTCCTGGTCAATGAAGCTGACCTCCTCCCTTGCGGCTATTTGTAGGTTTCTTGTCCAATAGTCGAGCCTACATGCGTGTTTCTGGAGAAATCCATTCCCCAAAATACACTCCTCCGCCATGTCAATCAGGAAGAAATCTTCCTCTGATTCAAATTTATTGATTCTAAGGGGGCATCTATACTTGCCCCGAATCGGTAAAGTTTCCCCGGAAATGGATACAATTTTCATTTCCTCAAATCCCTCCGCCGCGCCAAGCTCACTTCTGGGACTGAATTTATTTGTCCCCAAAAGATTCACACTCGAACCCGTGTCCAGTATTATCGTAGCATTTCTCCATCGATGAATCCCTCGATGGCCGTACAATCTTTCTTCAAGTAAGCCTTCAGCACGACGGGGGTAGAAGAAGATGAAATCGCAGTCTCCCCCTCTACTGCGACTTCTTTGCGTTTCCCATCTTCTTCTTTGCTTGTGTCTTCGGGCAGTCTCTCTGGAGATGTCCAGTCTGTCGACAATTCCAACACACCCTAGGTCGATCTTCCCGTTCAGTGTCGGTCCTCGTATTCTGATTCACGAAACTCGTCCTCTGCACATAGCTCCTGTTCGGTCTGTCGGTTTCCTCCGGTCTTCTCTCGTATCCTCGGTCACCATCCTCCGGTCTTCTCTCGTATCCTTGGTTACCATAACTCCGTCCACGAAAGTTTTGTTTTGGAAAATAATAAGGTTTGTAGCGATTATTTTTGCTTCTATATTGATTTTCAGCGATATACTCGACAGCTTCAATCTCTAGGGCTCTAATAACCGTCGCCCTCAGGAAAGTAAAACCACCGAGTCTTAATAATCGCTTTGTCTCCTCATTGGCCAATGCTGCTGCGAATTGAGAGGCTGCAAGTTTATCTCTACTTTCAAAAGGGCATTCGCCAAATGCAGCTTGAGCAAGCCTCTCAATTTCTGCTGCCAACTTGAAGATCGACTCCCCTTTCCGTTGTTTGTAATTTTGAAATTTTACGTAGCTTAAATTTTGAAAATTTTTTATTCCATAACGGAACTTCAGTGCCGAAACAATCGCCTGGAAATCATTCTGCTTATCAACAGAAAGAGAGGTCAACACTCCTCGAGCAGGGCCCTCCAAAGATGCAACCAAGGCCAAAGCTTCCCTCGGTTCATCCCATCCATTCGCGCGAGCTATCGTGTCGAAGTGAATTCGATATTCTTCCCACGAAGCTTTGCCATCGAATCTAGGCGGCTTCACGACGTATCCCAACTCCGAAACACTACGAAGCACACCAACTGTATCACGCATAGATACCTACTGAGAGGGTGGAAGGACCGGAACCGTGGACCCGTTAGGAACAGATATATTTAGATTTTGAGGTTCACGGTTCTCGATAGAGTTAATTAATCGCGACTGTACAAACGCGTGCAGATTTTGCGAAAGCACCTGACACTGAGCCTCCAGGATCCCAAAACGTCCTTCCAAGGCAGCTTCCCTTGCAGCTTGAGCGGCCCTTTTGCTGCTTCCCTTTCTTCAAACCGGGTCCACTCCTGTTCCCATCTCCGTTCCGAGATCTTCTGCTGCTCTTGAAACTGCTCCGAAATGTTCCTCTGGAGGCCTTCGAACAGCGTCTGTAACATCATCGCATCTGCTCCCGAAGTGGATGCCGTTGCGGTGTTATCTCCCGCAATCCCACTTCTGACACCAATGTTGCGGAGACTTCGGCGTTGCCTTGCCGGAGAACACATTATTTAAACAGGGGGGAACAAATATTTATTGAATATATAACGGTAAATAGTATGACAGATAATTGCGTGTTCTCGCTTCAATGACTCGAGAGGATCTCCTCTTGTTCCGTCGGTATCGGGACGGTGAATTGCCGGTGAAGACGATGGGACAATTACGAGAGAGAACGTAGACGATTTCACGACACAGACTATATACAATATATTAAACACGAAGATATATACAAAATGTACAATTCGCGTGGGCGCGGAATGCACGTTCACGCTGGACGTGTGAACTCGTCGTGGTGGAGATCGCGTCGGGGGATCGCGATTCTCGAACTCGTATATAATGTTTGTAAAAAGATCGCTAACGTCTAGGTGCGCTTCGCTGTTGCGTTCAAACTAGGCATGTGCGGGCCGCCCGATATTCAGGCTCGGGTCGGGTCGCAGACAGTCGGGCGGGCTCGATTCGGGCGCCCGATACTTCATGACACATCGGGCAGTCCGAGAGTTTCGGGCAACCCGACCGTTTCTGTATTTGTATTAAATTTTGAAATAACGCACGTACATGTGAAAAATTTAAAAGACAATATTTCTGGCATTCTGACGAATTTGTTCATACAAATAAAGATTATGCACATGTTCCGCAAATACACCTACTGTAATTATAAAAAGAAACCAAGTATATAACGTTCTCTATGAGTCTCGGGTATCGCGATAACTCGCTCGCCCGAACTTGTCCGATTCTTTCCGAATCCGCCCGACGAAATCGAGTCACTGTCTCGGGTAGCCCGAAACGCTCGGGTAACCCGAAACTCTCGGGCTGCCCGATGTGTCATGAAGTATCGGGCGCCCGAGTCGAGCCCGCCCGACAGTCTGCGACCCGACCCGACGATTCGGGCGCCCGAAAATCGGGCGGCCCGCACATGCCTAGTTCAAACTCACCTCGCCTCGGCGCGCGAGGTGTGCATATTGTCGCCTTCCTGACGCGGGGAAGGGGTGTCGCGGGGAACGCGTTGCCGAACGGTTTCGGCAACGATCGACGGATTTGAACGGAATTCGCCGTGCGGGTGACCGTTTTGCCGGGCGCGCGTGTTTGTTTGGGGACCACGGCGGTCCTTTCGGTCGCTCGGTCGATGCTCCCGCTCGTTGTCGGGCGCAGCCGACGGTTGAGCCCGAACACCTCTCTTGTTTCTTCTTATCAACAGCCTCGTTGTCTGGATACCGCAATATCGATACGACAGGCAACTTCTCTCGATTTCTGTGATATCTTCAGAATATCACAGGGGAAGGCAACTTCATCCAGGGACTTAATACCGGTAAAATTTGTATACCGGTATTACACAGGGACTTAATACCGGTAAAAATTTTTATACCGGTATTGCGAATACCGGTAAAATTTTCATACCGGTATTACGCTAGGGACTTAATACCGGTAAAATTTTCATACCGGTATTACGCGAGGGACTTAATACCGGTAAAATTTGTATACCGGTATTACGACAGGGACTTAATACCGGTATTGGACCAACAGAACTATACCAGTAACCGTTTTGAAATACCGGTATTTTTCGGTTTTTCCAATGCTTAGTAAACTTAGTACTCAAAAAAGCGTGCTCTTGTACGAACGCGGCGTTTATAGTGTGTGCTAGATTCCGAAAAACTATTGCTTTCCATGTTTGTACGATGAACATCACCCTGGCTCATGTCATATATAGCATATAATTAATATAGAAAATGTGCAGTAATAAAGTAAAAATGACATTGCGTATTATTTTTATGTTCCAATTTATTTCCCATTGTCCACAAATAAAAAACATGCATTTTCTAATTAAAAAATAAAAATAACTTTTAAATAATAGATTTTAGGCTAAAAATTGAGGTAGGTATCAATTTCAAGAAAAAAAAAAAATTTGGATAGCGGGACTCGAACCAACAACCTACCGGTTACATAGTATTTCGCGCTCCGCTCTCGGCCACTCATCTGCTTGTTAAATACTTAACGCGAACTGTTTATAACCGAGTAAAATTTAAAAATACAATTTTCTCGGAAAATCTTGAAAAGCGCGCGCTACTGCTTTGCGAATTTACATATGGAGACGTCATCTTCAAATACTGCAAGTTTCAGGAAAATCCGTTTCCCGTCATCCGCGCCTCAGTATGGAATACTTATATTCCAAAACAGTACTAAATCTGGACATCTAATATTTGAATCATTTTGAATTAATAATTATTATTTAAGTTAAGTTTGATTGCCAATTTATTTTAAAATATCAATATTATTATGCGTGATAATTATTTTTTGTCTAAGGGCTTAAGTTAAATACTTTTTTTAATAAAAGTTCAAACTATTTATGCACATGATTCGGATGTAAATAGACTATTTTGTATGGTGTTTTCAGATAAACATTGAATTTGTGTGGAATAGCCCTCTTGCCCCGTTCATCATACCGATATTTATACCGGTAAATTTTACGTACCGGTATTTTACGTACCGGTATAATTCGCTGAATGCAACTATACCGGTATGACGTCATACCGGTATATGAAAATACCGGTATGACGAGATACCGGTATTCCGATATTTCGGTTCCTATTACGGTTAGGCAGAAATACCGAAATATACCGGTATCATACCGGTATTTTACGTACCGGTACAAGTCCCGACTTCATCTCGTGCCGTCGTAACAATATTCTGTAGAGTTTGATGGAGGAGTGGGGGATATACATATAAATGAAGGTGTGGGTGAATGGGGTATAATGATTGATGGTGGAGTAGGTGAAAAGGGACATGTATTTGTGGCTTGATGATGAGGGCGATTTAAAATTTTGTCGAGTAGCATCATGGTTTTCATTTTAAACTCCCGTGTCTCGCTATCCGTCAATTTCTGAACATCAGGGAGCAAACTTAGCAGAAACATTTTCCGGTGGTCCTCAGTCGAAGTTTTTGTTTTCTGTTCCAAATACTTCATGAACATCTTCTCCACCTCATTTGAAGATTTTTTTTTTGGCCTTGTATCCTCTTGATGGACTTCTGCAACTGTCTCAATGAAACTATCATCCCGTTCTCCAGTGCCTGGGATTTCGTCAATTTGGTGGAGGTAGAATGTTTCCACAATTTTCTACACGCATTGTGGGCTTCACGCACGGGAGAACAAATAGCATAATATCATGCAAGTGGTACTGCCTCCTTTGTTTTGCGGAAGAACCACTAGCTCCTGGTTTTAAACTTCTTACAAATCCGTTCCGAATATTTCTCCATTTTTCTTTACAATCGGCAACTACAGAAAGTAACGTTAGTAGTATTAACGGTTAAATGATATTTCGTGTTCACATACAGTGACTCGAAAAAATATGCAGACGCTCTAAGAATGACGATAACTTTTTAAATACTGTACTATAAGTATACGATTTGAGCTTTTTTGGGAAGCTAGAGCAATTAGTTTACTACTGGATGTGAAATTTTTTTTGAAATTGATCGGAATTGTAGAAAGAATTTAAAAAGTTGCATTTTACAACTTTTTTATGTGTGTGTCTTTCAATGCCTGTCGTTTTTTCCCGCATCAACCGATTTCGATGAAACTTTCACAGTGCATATAATTGACACAGATCTACAAAACGTATTTTTAAAATTTTCAATATAGGCCCACATAAAAAAGTTGTAAAATGAACTTTTAGTATTTTTTCTATAATTCCGATCAATTGCTAATTTAGAAAAATTTTTATTCACATCCTGTAGTAAACTAATTGCTCTAGCTTCCCAAAAAGTTCAAATCGTATAATACAATATTAAAAAAGTTATCGTCTGTTTTAGAACATCCGAATATTTTTCCGAGTCACTGTACATATTTAGCAACGGGATGTGCTTTTGTATAATAATATTTACCAGGCCACTTCATTTCGTTCGCCACTTCATTCCACGCCTTTTCCGTAATATCCTTCTTTGCGTACTCCGATAATGTATGATTATACAAACAAGGATACCTTGTACAAAAGATGTAATTTCACACATGTTTGCTTTTGTACAAATAGTAGCAAAATTCAACAAGAAACAATAAACACTAAACAAATAACAACTAACAATAATTAAATATTAACAGAACCAATAGAAACAATGAATAATATGTTGAATAAATGAAAAATAATTGTATCTATGCAGCGCGTAGGCGAAAAAACATCTACAGTTAATGCAAAACAATGGAAATATGCTCATGAAGCGATATCTCGATATTGGTCGCAATATTCATTCATCATAACGCCTGCCGTACGACAGTGTCGTACGTTAGGCGTAAATACATTGCCGTATATCTACAGGGTGCGGCGCCAAAATCCGGACAAATTGAACATTTCTTTGAAACATAATTTTTATTGCAAAAATGAAGAAGTTTATAATTTTTTGTTTCGAACGCCATTTAAAACAGAATAACGTTTTTATTGTACCAAATAAGCTGATTTTTTATAATCAATTCGAAGCATTGGTTTATGAAATGATATGTAAAAAAGATTTTCAAAAAATTATAATTTACGAGGTTACATGCAAAAATAAAAAAGACATTTTTTAAAACTTTTTTATTTATTTTATTTTTTATTTAATATATTTTCAATTTTTATAATTACATTCGACGGAGAAGCATCCGAGACGGAGTGCATCGACGATGCACCCTTACATTCGCAATAATATTAACTGCAGAATATTTGTGGCTACAAGAAAGCTAGCAGAAGACGATGTTAAATTTCAAGCATTTTACAGAATGCGCAAGACTACGTAAGTACAAGAATCTTATCGTTTCAGGTGTGTATTTTCCAATTAATACAGACATTCCATTGCCATGGCAAAGCAACCTGTGGTTTTAAAAAATAATTCGCTAAGTAGTCGCGTAAAATTAGCGGAGAAGGTCGCCCAGAAATGTTAATATTTTCCCGTGTACATATTGGGAATACTTCTAGGCGTTGCAAAAGAAGCTGTTGGGTTATTTGTATTAATTCCATATGGGAGTCCATCATTTCTTCGTATGTAATTGTGAAGTACACAAGCACATTTTATTATGGAAACCATAGTTTCATATTTACGGCATCGAATAGGAGTCAAAAACACTTGAAATTTTTGCGTTAACATGCCAAATGTGCATTCTATATTTTTTCTGCCTCGACTTAATCGGTAATTAAAAATTCTTTTTTTATTATTGAGGCCTCTCTGGGCATACGGTCTCATTAAATTTTTTCGCAAAGGAAAAGCGTTATCGGCAACGAAGTAATATGGAAATGGGTTATCTCCTTCATCATGTGGTAATCGCGACGACATAGGAATATTGATACCATCTCTTTCCAACCAACGACCTAATGCCGACGTGCGGAATATACCCCCATTGCTATTTCTCCCTGCGAAACCACATTCGATAGATATTGCATCACTGCAACCCAATAAAATGACGGAACGATATCCTTTATAATTGAAGTTTGTGGACCCCGAATTTGGAAATTTCTGTATTCTTATATGCTTTCCATCAATAGCCCCCAAACAATTTGGTAAATTCCACAATTCCGAATATTTTTGTGCAATTTCTTTCCACTTTTCTATAGTAGGAATGGGCATATATGAATCTTTTAGGGCAGTCCATATTGCTTGCGTAGTTTCCGCTACAACTCTCGCTATACTACATACTCCTCTTGCAAAGTAGAGTCCCAGTGATACAAAAGTACAACCTGTTGCCAGGTATTTGAAAACTAAATATCTTTGACCTTGTCTTTGCTATATGTATTCATAGTATACATATGTAGGGGAGGTGGTTGAGTTGTGAGACGGGTTTTGTTTTTTGGGCTGTAACTTTTTGCTTGATGAAGTTATCAAAGAGTTTTATATACCGTTGGGAAGGTGAAGGAAATACGCAACTGTTATACGAAAAATGTTTAGTGATTTGATCAACAAGTAAAATTTTATGGCCTATTTTCCGAGGACATGTTTTTTGGCTTCCTGAAACAAGTGGTTGGGTTGTGAGACACTGGAAAAAATCAACTAAAAGTGGTAAAATATAAAGTAAAACTCATGTAACTTTAAGCAAAAATGAATTTTTATTTATTTTAAAGACATTAAGTGGCCAAAAAAAATAAAAAAAGCAAAGAATGGCGAAGGAAAGTAAAAAAAATATAATGAATGGAATGATTCAATAATCATCTTCCTCTTCGTCATCCAAGTCGCTGTCACAATGTTTGCCTTTCTTCTCCGGCAAATGATCTTTAACGGCACTAAGCACGGCATTATAATTAATTTCTTTGTTTGCGGGTGATTTTCTTGGAGTTGACATGACTATAAATTCAAAAAATAAACCAAAACAAACATTAAATGACAAATAAACACTTAATTCTAACACAAACAACGATATTTGACAGTTCTAGTTCGTTTCTAGTACAAAAAACTAGTGTCTCATAACCCAACCACTATGGTGTCTCATAACCTAACCATATGATGCCATCCGGAAGGGGCCGGAAAAAAAACTGTGTTTGTCGTATATGCGCAAAACTCAATATTTCATCGTAAAATGTGTGGAGTATAACGTTATGAATTAATTGAAACCACAAATATGTATATCTGAGTTTATTCGTACTAAATACCGGAGGGACTGTCTTTACAGAGCAATGTCGCCAGACTGCCTCGCTCCACCAATTCTACTATATTTAAGTGCTCTTCGGAAAGGCGTTACCTTTCCAAAGATGCGAGGGTGGAGTTTTTCCTCGACTTTGTCGCCGCCTTAATTTGGCGGGGGAAAATCACGTTTTCTCCACGTGTACATCACGTGCGCAGGCAAAAGTCTTTTCGGAACCGCGCTCGGTCGCGCGGTCGGAAAGGCCCTTAACGGTGCACGGCTGGCAGCATTTATGATAGGGTCACTGCGTCTGCTACGCACGTATATAATAAAATAATTTACCATCCTGCAAACAGCCAGGTAAGGTTATAGGCTTAGACCCCAACATCTGCAGGCGGTCGACTTTACTGCCCTATGCTGCGAACCGTGTACCGCTACAAATGTAAGGAAAACACTAAATGAAAATGCATCACACTCACCTATTTCAATTAATTTGTAACAGCTTCGTTACCCGGTTGTGTCTCTGCCGGAGATAGCTCGCCGATCCGGGGTTCGCGATACGGAAGTGATCGATCGGGAAAGGTATGTTGAAATAACTGAGCCGAGTCTGTGTTCGAATAAAGTCTCGCTGGTCGCTGTTTCGCGGTGTCGATCGGTATACGGCTTTCGCGAGGCGCGGTACACGGTTCTCGAGCGGTCGAGCGGTCTGTGGTACGCGAGTGGTCGACCTGTGTCGTCACACTGTCCGGTACAGTGTGTCGGGAGATCGCGGGTACAGTGACCGGACGGTGGAGGGAAGCTCCTCGTCGTCACAATGTTTTGGTGGAGGGGTGCGACCTATCGTCGTCTCAACGTGCGGTCGGTGGAGGCAAGCTCCTCGTCGTCACAATGGTTGGTGGAGTGGTGCGACCTATCGCCGTCTCAGCGTGCGGTCGGTGGAGGGAAGCTCCTCGTCGTCACAACGGTTGGTGGAGGGGAGTGACCTATCGTCGTCTCAACGTGCGGTCGGTGGAGTGGCGAGCGGACTAGGATGGCGGGGTACTTACCTGTGGTCGTCGTCACAACGATCGGTGCTTTCGCGGGGCTAGGGGTGAGTGGACGCCTTACCTACTTCCCGTAGATGAGCTAGAGAGGGAAAGTATCGCTGTCTCGGCGATCGGAGCGGACTAGTCGGAGAAGACACTGTCACGGAGTCTTTGCCGGCTGGAAGGTAATCGTCGTCGCAACGATGGAAAACGGGCTTTCTCTAGTTTTGCCGGGCCTTATATATATTTCTCTTGATGGTGAAGGGCGGTGGTGCGGCAGTGTTTAGGGGTAGCTACGTAGATCCGGTTCCCGCCAAAATATGTGGAATTTTGCATCCGGTTCCCGCCAAATTATGTTTCTAGGGGTGCGGGTAGTGCGGGGTGTTGTCAATTGCCGTGACAGCTTCTAGATGCGGGGTTTGCGCGGCGCGGGCGGTATCGCGTTGATGACGCGACTCAGCTGATCCGTTGTATTCGAATATTTCGGCTTTCCGACGTCGGTTGCTGTGATTTGATACGCGTTAGTAACAGGCCTGCTTAGTAGGTCTGTTACAAATTCACTGAACAAAATAATGTTTTTAAAAAAATGTGTAAAAGTTTTGGAAATTGATTTTTACACACGATGTCCGTATCTAATATGTATGTATATTCGTTCATCTGCTCGCGCGGTCTGTATATATATGTATATATTGTCACGTCGCCTAAATTCTACGCATCCGTCGGAAGGACGGAAGCCTGCGACTCCGGGATTTTACAGGCGAAACGCCGGGCCACGCTCGGCCGCACGAGGCGGGGTCCACCCGGGACAAAAGGTATCTCGCAGATTCGGATTTGTCACGAAAGAAGCCGTTAATGGAATCTACTTTCGGGCGCCAGACACTCGGCAGTGTCACGCAAATTGCGCGATAACGGCACGAGGCGCGAACGAACTTTCCGAAACTGCGAGAACCACACGATGTTCTGGATGGCTCTAGGATGGGCTCAGGATTCTACGTGGGCGGAGTACGGAGCATTTCCCGCGGCGGAAAGGTTTCTCGACGGAAATAAGGAACGTAGAATCGGCTGTAACAATTTATTTGTCCGATGGACACGACAGGGCTGCCGGTGAGAGCCGGCAGCGGAAATTTACAAGCCGGCGCGTTCACGATAATTACGCGACAGATTTTCGGTCGCACGCGCTCTTCTATTTCGATCGCGTCGAACCCGGCAGTTGTACAGGATGGGGATGCTACTTTACAAGGCGCTTTTGGCGCGGAATAACTGCCGAATTCCGATGGAATACGCGGTATAATTGCTGGATCGCTCGAGCTTCGCCGTCGGACACGATACGGACCGTTGCGACGTCACACCGGGGAACGTCTCGAAGATAGCGTAGAATTAACTCGGAAAATCGGAAACCATACGGCCCCCCGCGAGTTCGCGCCCTCGCGTTACCAACCGGCTCGCACGTTAACCGATCGACGACCGTTCTTCCGTCCACAACCTATGTCCGACCACGCGGCACGGAAACGGCGTCGTAATTTCGCGACGCGAATAAGGACCTCGCGAAACGTTACCGAGCCAACACGAAATGATCGGTAAATTACGATAATGAAGAAGCCTGACTGGCGCTTACCAACAGCAACGGTGGGCGACGTCAGCTTTCCGGCTCTCGGTCACTCGTCCCTCGATCTCGGCACGCACAACTTATTACTCTCGATTTTGCTCAGATTTTTCAGTGGCAACGGCCAACGACCCAGTGGCCTACTTTCGGCAGGCTCGGTAATGCGGAAGCGAGGCGTCCGCCTACTCCCTACCCTATTTCTCCCGTTTGAGACTCGCGGGCCTATTGCGCGGTATCTCCTGGCAGGATCGCATCCTGTCGCGCGGGATCCCTGGCTTGCGGATTTTAATGATCGCGTTCGCCGCTTTTCCGATTGTCGCGGCGACGGTTCGTGAATAGTAGAGTCCTAGCCGCTCCGGTCGTGGACACCTTCTTTTCCGGGCGAGGCAGCGACGGGGTCGAGAGGGTGTTCGTCTCGTGTCCACTTTCCCTCGTCGGTGCCTCCAGGTTCGTCGACCCGGGCTCAGTACTTCCTCCGATGTCTCAGCACGAAATCCTTCCGGAGCCAGTTCCGATAAAGCCTCGTACGGCGAGAAATAGGGGCCGGGCTCCCCTGGAGCCCGGTTTCGGTCCTGTGAAATTCGCGTCGCCCAAGTGGCGCGACGCTCAAAACGCGTTAGTACTCGCCCTTGGCAAATCGGCATGCCCAGGGAGAGCGCTCGCAATCGGCCGTACGCATCGGCACTGCCAGAGGGCGGCCCGGCCTCTCTTTTTAGGGATTGAGGGACGTCGGCAAAACTTGCCACGTCACAATATATATACAATCGACAAAAAGGACGCGAGTGTGGATCGTTCACGAACGGTTGACGATCTTAGAAACAATTTATAAATTGTTTCTTTGATCGTCGTAATTGTAAAACGATTCTCACTCGCGTTCTTTTTGTCGAATATGCCTCTAATTGTTTTTCATATAACAATATAAAGTTGAATAAATTACATTCGTATTTTACATCGAGTCTCTTACCCATATTCTAGTTTATTTTTATACCCACATTTACCTACCAATAGTAATACAAATGTACACTTACCTCTCCATCATCATTTTTCTTGTACTTTTTCTATTCTTAGTAAGGCTAAGTTTGTCACAATAAGTTCCTCACTATTTTTTAAAACTTCCGATATCTTATACAATAGAACAAAATACGAAAAAAAATTAAAAAGAAATAAAATTATACTACACTACACAATAACACTAAAACTAAAATAAACTAAAATAAACTGAAATTCACTATAATAGTATAGTATATACTAGTAATAACTAATAGAAATCGCGCTTTTCAAAAAACCAATGATCACTCAACGCATCTATGTTCGTCAGTAAACGCCTGAGGTGTTGAATCCCCTTCAGGGCAGACATTCAAACATACCGCGATAGCTTTTATTATAATTAGCGTATCTCGGCCAACGGTCTCCGTTAGCAACCGCTGTGTTTTCATGAAAATCGGTGGTGCCACGGTTTTTGAACAAACGACGTTATTCAACATTTGCATGTCACAGCAAAGAGAACGTAAGTACAAAAACGTATTGAATAAAATGAATAGAGTGTGGGGAAATTATTACAAAGATGTAAAATAAAATTATAATAAAAAGTGAAAAGTGTTGCAGAGATGTGTACAATTTACATACGTGAGAACGTATTTTTCGGTACCGTATCGGATTCTCAAATAAAGATTGTCAGTGTCTGTGGTGTGCAATAATTGGAAACAGTCGGGTAATCAATCGTGGGGACGTATTTGAACGTTTTTTTTTTTAATGAAAGGATACCCAACTTTTAGCCTTTGTCGAATTTTCATATTTTGAGTTTCTGTCAGGTTTTCGGTGACGCGGCCTGAATGCGCGTCCCAACGAGTGGGTATCCAACTCTTTCGAATTATTGCACACCTACAAATACGTTCTCGCGCACTTGTAAATTGTATACATCACTATTACATTTCACCACGCGTCCAACGAATCAAGTGAATGCAATGCAAATAAACATCGTGAATTTTTCGCGTAATAAATAAGAAAAAAAATAGATTTAATTTATAATTACCTCACAAACGATTCTTTACATCTATTCATTTGTTTCTTTCATCGATATTTTCGAGTCAAACGCAGGTCCTTCATGACATCACATTTTATTGTTTTACAGAATAATGGAATCAACAATTCAAAGGCTTGGGGCGTTGGTAGTATACAAGGACAGAATAAGTCCTGGCCCCTCGGGCACAGCTGACCCCCCCCCCCCCCCAGAAAAAGTGATACGAAAAATTACAGAACAAGACAATCATCCTCCGAATCGGGCGACGATTCCGTAGAGATGGATAAAACAGCTCTTCATGTGCGCTGTGCAGCTCTTCATGTGCGCTGTGCAGCATTCGCCGGCGCAGTCGCTCTGGGCGTTTTATCCATCATTGGATGTCCCTTGCACTCTAGCACATCCTTTTGCTCTCTGATCAGCATATTTCTGTTGTATCTACCATCTATTATTTCTGGTAGCATACAATCCTCGTAGAACTTTGTCAATTTGTGTTCCATTTTTGTTGCCCAGAATGTGTCATCTCTTGGGACCTGTACAACCTTCATTCCTTTGCGTGTCCACATACAGAAATATGCAAACTGCCTGTTTGTTATGTGCAACTGTCCTTGCACTTGATAATAAAACTCATGGTTTTTATTCAGTTCATCATCCCCGAAAATGCTTCGTATCCTAGGAAGCTTCTCTATTGCTTCGTCGGGAGTCATATCCTTCGCCGATGATGGACATTTGACTTCGACAATGGTATTGTCATGTATTAGTCCATCTGGTGTCCCACCTAAGTAAGGTATGGCGGAATCAATGAAGAGCCCACACGATTGAATAGAGACTCGTAATTCCTCTCCTAATTGCTTCAGGGCGTTGATCTCGTTGGCCTTTCCGTACTCCAGGGATGCTAGACGCGGTAGTTGTGGATATATAATCCTTTTTAGTACCTGCTCGTCGTGTATTCCTTCGAAATTTGCATACTTTGCCGAAATTGGAAGCCGTTAATAATTTTCTTCGGTAGGCTAGCCATTTCTCGCTGCTCGCTTGATCACGAGTTTCAGCTTCGATCTCTGCTCGCATCGTTTGCCACTCGTAGAGCGTTGTCGCGTGTCTCTCCAACTCCGAATTATACGCTGCTTCATCCATGTCCGGTTTCTCCGCTTTGGGGCCATAGTCCTTGTCGCATCGCTGCGCTCCTGGTTGGTAGAACGCTGCTTTTGCTTTTGCTTTATACATTTTCGTCATTTCCCTTGTATTTTTCCGTTTTTTTTCCAAATTTTTCACCATGGCTGTCGGTTTTTTACCCATTGCATCGCATAATCGACTAAGCACTTCCTTTGAATTGAATTGGACGACGGCAGCATAGACTCTTCCTTGGTACGAGCCTTTTCGTCCAAAGTTTATCCGTTTCCCTCCGACTAATTTGGTTATTATGTATGCTGTTTAAACATTCTGCAGCGTTGTTTGTGCACGTGTGGAGTAGGCTTCCGGCATGAAGAAAGAGCAGCTGCATTGCAGCTTCGATGTTTTGATATATGCCCGTTTCTTTCAATTGCGGGACATAGTTAATCTGATTGGGGTCAGAATGGTTTCGGCAAAAGTATAACTTCCGACACTCTTTGTGTTCCCCGAACACGTGACTTGGCACGTTCCTCAAGTCACCTTTCAAGTTTCTGACTTTATCCGAGAAACACAGCTTTTCTTGGAATCTGTGTTGTGCGGCTTTCATTATTCCGGTGCGCAGACGGAGGGCATTTTTCTTCACGATAGCTCTGAGATCCTTGAAGCGGCCTTTTTGAACTATTTCGTTGATTTTCTTGCTAAAATTGCGTAGCAAATGGTTCGTGCATTCAATTTTCCGCACATGCACATTATACTCTTTATACGGCTCATTGTCCACTATTCTTTTGTACACACTGCTATCACCATCGGCAGCTAATATCGAATATATTAGGCCGTGCATTTGTACGCTGCATTGAAATCCTTGCAAGATAGCAGTGCTTTCCATTGCTGTCGAACTCTGTTGACGACTCCCGTTCTTGAAACAACGATGGGCGCGTGGGTTTTCGTTCTTCTTAGCCGCTGTTTTGCAAATGATGCAGAACTTGTTTTTCACACCGACGTACAAGACCTTCTTGGTGTGATATCCAACGATAGCACCTACTCCAGAAAGGGAATTGTAGTCTCCGCCACGGTATGATCTCTTCATCCAGCTGCCATTTGCGACTACTGTAATCGTCGGTAGATTAAATGTCGAATCAATGTCGCCTCTTGCAATGGCTAATTCTCCTTCTTCTTTTCCAGCAGCTTCCATCTCTCGTTGCGCAGCCTTTTCGGAGGCATCGGTTATTTCGCCTTCACATTTTAGGTACAATTTCTTAGACATGCACGACACGTTCATGCCACACATAATGTCTTCTAATTGGTTGTATCCGCCTCCTGTGAGTATTGTTGCGGCAACTGCGTTGTGGTTGATGTCCATGACGTCGTCATTTTGTGGAAGACATCGTATGCTTGTTTTGTACTCGCACATCTGGCATTGAACCAGATAGGTTTTCTCTAAACCTTTCCGATGATATCCAACTATTTCGAAATGTTGGGTACCACAATCCATTTTCGAATGTTCTCCAAGTGTCTTTATTTGGTCGAAAACATACGCAAAATCGACGAAGTCTATTCGGTTACAACTTGGTTCTTTCCCCGGTTGTGGTTTCATTATGTCAGTCAGCTGGACTTCGTCTGCATCGGAATATCCTTCTTCTAGCAGCTCTCCGACAGTTTGTCTTACGTATTCCACGTTTTCTTCATCTGTACTATCTTCTTCATTTCCAAAGTCTTCACATATCTCCTCGATGTTGTCTGTCAGCTCGTCTTCGTCTGCATCGGAATACTCTTCTTCTAGGAGCTCTCCGACAGTTTGTCCTACGTATTCCACGTTTTCTTCTATCTTCTTCTTCCTTTATCTCCTCGATGATGTCTGACAGCGTCAGCTCGTCTTCGTCTGCATCGGAATATGGTTCTTCCAGCAGCTCTCCGACAATTTGTCGTTCTACGTATTCGAAGTTATCTTCGTCGACTCTTGGAGAATCATTCTCACCAACAAATGAAAGTACATTGTCTGAAGTACTTCCCTCGGCCATGGTACCCTGACTGACCGTCAAGTACGCTGTATTTTTCAGGTGTTGTCTGCAGGTAAAAATTTTCGCGGGGGTAGATCCCCTCAATTTCGAAAGAAGAAGTCTTCTTCAGGAAGAAAAAAAGAAGAAATTTTCAGAATATGTTTAATTGACACAATTCTACAAAACGTATTTCTTAAATTTTCAATATAGGCGCTCATAAAAAAATTGTAAAATGCAACTTTTATTATTTTTTCAACAATTCCGATCTATTGCTATTTTTGAAACAAAAATTTTCACATCATGTACTAAACTAATTGCTCTAGCTTCACAAAAAAGTTCAAATCGTATAGTACAATATTAAAAAAGTTAATATGAATAATAAATCTAGTAACAGTACATAATTGGGAAACTTTGTTACCACCCTTTCCTCTACATTCTACTACATTACACATATACCAGGCACGAAACACGAAAGTTAAAAAAAGGATATAACATTATAAAAAGTCGAACCAAACGATCTGGCGTTCTCTAAACAATTGGAACAATTAGAAAAACTTGAGCAAATGATGTCAAAATAGATTTTGAGAAAATTGTGTAGGAGGCAGGCGTAGAAAAGGAGAGTTGAAGAATACAGAAAAACACCTGATCGTGGTTCTGGAACTCTCCTGCGTGAGATGAAGCGTGTGGGGCTGCGTGAGATGAAGCGTGTGTGTCTGCGTGAGCGCCGACTGTATTGTGACCGCGGCAAATATAAAACAAACGCAAGCGGCTGTCAGAGCGAGCAGCGGGCGTTGAGGCCATTTGATATAAATTAGTATAAACTGCCTCGAAATTTCGTTTATTATACACAGAGCTCTCATATAAAAATCCATACAATATATAGCAAAATAGTGAATAATGTATCTCCTAGAATCGCTGCGCCCGACGGAAGGTTAAACGATTGTACCTCATTGGAACGTCGACCGATTTTGATGAGATTTTCATTGATATGTTTATTTGAATATGTTTATATTGAATATGTTTCATTGATAGAGACGTAATCTCTATGAATCGTTTTTAAAATTTTTTATAAAAGCACACATAAAAAAGTTGCAAAATACAAGTTTTAGTATTTTAGTAACTTACCTTTGGCGACACTTCCACCTTTTGGACATACGCCATGAACCTAACGCAGGCCGCTTGTATTTCGTATTCCCCTTCAGGTGGTTATTAAATTTTCCATCTTCCACTTCATTTCCTATTTTCATCTCCATTGCCACGGAATATACGCGTTATACACGCATACAAACGTACAATCAAACACACAATTATCACCACTGAATGCAATAATTGAACAATTAGAAATTAACAAATCACGAACAATTCACGAACGATTCATGAATATTGAAAACTCGATTGCTCTATACGTCTTCACCGTACCAGTGATGATAAATAACTGATTAGCTACCGTTGTTATGCGCGTGAAATCTTGCACCAATATTTCTGCTCTGGGAGGGAGAACTTGATCGTCAAGCATTTTGTGATTCTCTGCAGAGGAACCATGGTAAGTACGTTGACGTTGTTTTTTCGTGATTACTATGATATTATAATAATTTGTACAATTGTTTTCAGATGTCAGAATCTCAGTTAACTGAAAAACTAGCGACGATGCAGATCGTGCCAGAAATAAAACCGCAAACTAACGAAACGAGGACGCATCGTCGCCATCGTCGGTCGCGATCTCGTTCGCGGTCACACCGGCGATCGAGGTCGCACCGACGGTCGAGGTCGTACCGAGGTTCGCGGTCGCACCGACGATCGCGGTCGCACCGACGATCGCGGTCGCACCGACGATCAAGGTCGTATAAGTCTGCAGATTTGATAATCAGACAGCAAATGTATGAAGTACGTATATAATGGCTCGACCAGGCATGCGAAAATCCAAAAGTAGTACATAAAAAATTGTATAATTTTCGTTTTTTGTGTTACAGATTCACAAACTAAAACAGGGGTTTAAGAAAATGAAATTTTTACAAAGGAGAGCAGGAAGAGGTGGAGGAGGAAGAGGTGGTTAAAAAGGAGGAGGAGGAGGAGCAATAAATTCCAAAAAAATTATAAATATTCGAAATTTTTAGATTAAATAAATTTTATTAAAAAAAATTTACATTTACATTTATTTTGGTTTAGTATGCAATACATGATTATGAATGTAATTTTGTTGACATCTTCATACTATAAAATTAGGCGAGCTTGCAAAATATAAAAACACCAGTTACAACTTCGTTATTCGCATTTCTCTTTATTTTATAGTACGAAATGTTTGTGTTATTGGAGAACATGAATTTCTTATTTCGAATAGCATTACTTGAGAATCATCTTTTTCTTGAGGTTGATCGGTGGTATCCATATTAGGGTACGCGCACAGTGGATCCGTTTCGTCCGATTCGGCCGGCGTCCGACGTTTTGTCTTGTTCGATGAGTATCGAACAGCTTGTCGGGGTGCAATGTTTTTATAGAATTTTGATTTTTTGTACCAAGGGCAGTATACAGGGTGGGGCATTTTAAACAGGTCACCTGAATAACTCGCTTGTTTTTGAAGATAGGAGAAAATGCATTAGACCAAACTTACTTGATATCGGGGGGCTCATAATCTGGTATTACCAATTTTTCTGTAGGTGGAGGCGTCAAGGTGATATAAAGGTCAACTCTGTTTTTTTAAACGGAACAGTATATTTTTTTGCTTACATTCTGATAGAGTGTTTCAAGACGAATACAATGACCTATTATGAAGGTCATTCAAGGTCACCCAAAGTCAACTGCAATAGAAAATAAAATGTCTGAAAGCACTCTTCAAATACTTTTGTGTCTTCTCTGGTTGTTGGCATACCGTTCTTGTAAGTATTGATAAGGATCACAGAACGTAAATAAACATACAATCACATTGTATGCTTACCCCGGTATCCAGAAATGTTATTAGTAGTTTGACTACCGACTAGACTACAGCTTCGTAATATTTATTGAGTCTGTGTTCAGTTTTCTAAAATGCGTTACACTATAGCAAAGAAAGTAGAAATGGTTCTTATTTATGGTGAATGTCATAGAATTATGAGGGAAGCAGTACGTGTATAATAACATTCGTTGATATAAACAAGCTTACATGGTGAATGAATGTTTGTTTATGTTCTGTGACCCTTATTAGTAATTACAAGAGCGATATGCGAACAACTACGGAAGATACAAGTGTTCGAAGTGTGCTTTGAGATAATCAGTTTTCTCTTGCAGTTGACCTTGAGTGACCTAGAATGATCTTAATAATAGGTCATTGTATTCGTCTTGAAACACTCTATCAGAATGTAAGCAAAAAAATATACTGTTCCGTTTAAAAAAAACAGAGTTGACCTTTATATCACCTTGACGCCTCCACCTACTGAAAAATTGGTAATACCAGATTATGAGCCCCCCGATACCAAGTAAGTTTGGTCTAATGCATTTTTTCCTATCTTCAAAAACAAGCGAGTTATTCAGGTGACCTGTTTAAAATGCCCCACCCTGTATAATAAATTGTTTTCGACTGACTTACGCTATTATCAACATTCTCTTTGTTATCGGTCAATATGTTCTTTCAATGCGCCTCATCAATATTTACATATATAATGCGTACATATAATATATAATATTGTAACGAAATCTCTATTTCGCTAAATAAATGAATACACTTTCAATAACTGTAATACGTTATCTTTCGGAGGAAGGCAACTTATCTTTAGCTATATCGCTTTTATCGCCTTTGACGTCTCGGACGTCCGCTTTCTCTCGCGTCTGTCTTCCGACTCTCTTTCGTTCCAGCGTCGTTTTCCTAACGACGCTGTAACCAACCTGAATCTTCCAACAATTCTATACAACGGGTATACCGATAGACGCGTAACATTAGTATGCCGGTAGACCCGTAACAATATGTAAACTTCTGAACTCTTCAGGTACCAATAAAGTAATTATTATTTGTACATATCATAGTATAAGAATTAATTTTTTATTCCAAAATTTTGGAAACCGCTGACCTAACCTACAATCGTATGAAAATGTATACATTGACTGACATTGACTGCAACACACTTTCACTGTATGTGTCAGCTATGTTTTGCTATGATTCCACCTCTTTCCATAGATTCAACGTTAAGGGGGAAGCAAAATTTATTTGACGACACGATGTCCCGTAAGGCTGGCAGTCTTTAAGGGTGTAGATCTGGATTTGACCTCGAAATTAGTTTGAGCTCCGTCCAGTAGGGGAGCTGGGTACAGTTTTTACAGAATGGTTCGGAGGCACAGCAGGCGCACGTACCTACACGCTTCCCGAGCGGTGAGCTGTGCCACACACTCTCACTCGAGCACACCAACGAGCATCAACGTAGTGACGTCACGTGTGCGTGTGAGCCTAACTTACCGGCAACACTTGTCATCCTCCGTTTTACCGATACAATGATGGAATTGCCGGGTGACCGAATGCTAAGAACCGACATCAGCGCTCGTAGCGGAAAAATGCCGGAGCTGTAGTTTCAGAGGACCGTCCCTTCTGAGATATGCTTCAGTTCCTGACGTTAGGTGGGTTTAAATTCGTTTGATTTAACATAATAAACGTTGCATTGACATTGTATGTGTCCCCCGCATTGCGCGAGCTATCGATCGTTTCTATAAAAATCCTACTTCTCTCGATATTTAAGAAAATGTGTGTCTCTTGACAGTGGCAGCACTGTCGCGCCGCCCGATGCTTCTCGCGGCTCCGCTACATGCTGCCGAATAATGTAAATTACGCCTCGAAAACGCAATAGTAGGCCACTTGGGCGAGCTCGCGAACTAGATTGATCTTTTATCTAGCGATTGTGACTATGTAGGGGTCCCAAATGTACATTAGCGAGACGAATAACGTCAGGAACTGAACCCTTGCAATCTCGTGTACGTATACAGTCGCTAGCGGTGTGTGAGTTCGAGTGTGTGAGAGAGATCTACACCCTTAAGGGTGTAGACCAATATTTGACCTCGAAATTAGTTTGAGCTCCGTCCAGTAGGGGAGCTGGGTACAGTTTTTACAGAATGGTTCAGAGGCACAGCAGGCGCACGTACCTACACGCTTCCCGAGCGGTGAGCTGTGCCACACACTCTCACTCGAGCACACCAACGAGCATCAACGTAGTGACGTCACGTGTGCGTGTGTGCCTAACTTACCGGCAACACTCGTCATCCTCCGTTTTACCGATACAATGATGGAATTGCCGGGTGACCGAATGCTAAGAACCGACATCAGCGCTCGTAGCGGAAAAATGCCGGAGCTGTAGTTTCAGAGGACCGTCCCTTCTGAGATATGCTTCAGTTCTAGACGTGCCATTTTTTTAAATTAATTTATTTTATCATAAAAACGTAGCATTGACATGCTATTTTTCCCCCGCAGATCGCGAGCTATCGATCGTTTCTATAAAAATCCCACTTCTCTCGATATTTAAGAAAATGTGTGTCTCTTGACAGTGGCAGCACTGTCGCGCTGCTCGATGCTTCTCGTGGCTCCGCTAAATTTTGTGGAACAATGTAAATTACGCATCGAAAACGCAAAAGCAGGCCATTTGGATGAGCTCGCGATATGGAGAAATCTTTCATCTAGCGATTGTGCAACGTAGGGGTCCCAAATGTGCTTTTTAGAGAAATGGCACGTCTAGAACTGGACCCCTTGCAATCTCGTGTACGTATACAGTTTCTAGCGGTGTGTGAGTTCGAGTGTGTGAGTAAGGTCTATACCCTTAACAGTATCTCGTCGGTGCAAATTCGGTAGAGTCCACTATCGTACCAGAGCATTTTCTACAGAGTCGGTAATTCAGAACCGTAGACAGAAAAATGCATTGCATGCAATGTCTGTACTAATCTTAAGTCTGTATTGGGATATACATTACGATTACGTGGAAATTCCAAATTAAATTTTTCTATTTAAATCTCTTATGCCGGGGCGCGGTTGGCTCGCGGAACAGATGTTGCTGCTTCTCGTCTTCGCATGGTCTGCAAGTCAGTCCCCACCACGGCCACTCCGACTCTTCCCGCTGCTAAGGCTAAGATCGCTAAGTAGGCCTGCAGACAAGCTCGCATATGCGAGCGGAGTCCGAGTCGAGTCGAGTCGGGACTCGCATTTCGAGTCGAGCCGAGTACCCGCATGAAGCGAACAGTTCGCATGAAGGGCTTGACTCGAAATAAATTCAGGCGTAATGTGCCATCAAGCGATCAAATACAAATGGACAACGACTTGTGTCTGTTATGACTACGGACGATATATATATAAATCTTGAACGTAGATACATAAGTTTACTGCATACGTAGAATTATTATTTGGGCTGTGTTTCCGTTTACGTCCATTCTCAGAATTCGATGAAATTTTGAAAATAGGTTCTTATTTGACTAAAATGACGATTGCCAGAAGGATTTTTGGCGACTCGAAAAAAAAATTTTTTTTATTTCAATGTCGCTCTCTACCTTACCGACTTATCGACTTTGACTTCCTACTTTGTTCGTCAACTGATTTTAGACAGTTCGTCAACTGATTTTAGAGTCGCATAAGTCGTATAGTTAATAATGAGTCATTTTAATATGTTTTACATTATTAAAAAAATGAATGATTTCAATTCAGCACTAGAATGGGTGCGAGAACTTGGATTAATTCCTAGAGAAAAATATTGTCGAAAACATTAGATAAACTGGAAAAGTTAATTTTAAGAGCGAGCGGAAATGACATTAGTTTGAGTTAGGTCTGGGTTAGGTTAGGTCTGGTAAGGAATTTGTGCGCGAAACGAATTAATTGAATTAGTAATAGAGGTATGTGGGCCATTTACGACTTTGTTAGTAAGGTAGAGAGTGACAAAATTTTTTGTCGAATTGCCAAAAATCCTTCTGGCAATCGTCATTTTAGTCAAAAAAGAACCTATTTTCAAAATTTCATCGAATTCTGAGCATGGACGTGAACGGAAACTTCGCCATTATATGCATGCATTCCTACAAATTTCTAATTGGATATGTAGAGTCCGCATAATTGCGAATTCGAAAAGCACTTATAGTTATAGCGGTATGATATTATCAAACATTTCAGTATACACCTAATTCTGTTTTTACACGATAGATATACGTTCCCGAAGAATTCTTGTAAAACAATATATTGCATCTATGGAAAAATAGAAGATTGGTTCGAGTCCTAAGGAATCAGCAAAAATAATACAATAAACCATGAGTTTTTATGTTAGGATCTTAAACATTTTATTTCATAAAGATTGCACATGGAGCATACAAAGTAAATTATCATTTGAAAAAGAAAAAAACATGTCACTAATTCATGAACACAAAAATTAGGCAAAATAATATGAATTATGTATGTATACAATCACAAATGGTTATATTAACAGTAATTATAATAATAACATGGAAATAGATAATGCTAATAACAATTAGAAAATTTCTAGTAGAAATGTCTTAGTTATCGTCTTGCGGTGAAGGAATTGAATGTACAAAGTCGCTTTTAGCCCGATCAGCCGTAAAACGTTTCTGATTGTGAGACATTTTGGTTCATCAAAACTAAGTATATCGACTCGCACTATGCGAGTACTCGCACAGCCCTAGCGCTAAGGCTAAGGGAAGAGTCGGAGTGGCCGTGGTGGGGACTGACTTGCCGACCAAGCGAAGACGAAAAGCAGCAACATCTGTTCCGCGAGCTAACTAACCGCGCCCGCGCCCAGGCCTGTCTTAGAAGATTACCGACGCGTATTGGCGCGAGGGATCGGTAAAATAGAAACGAGGGTGTGGAAGTTACCGAAGTGATCTACCTTATCGGTGAACCAACCACATTTCGTACTCGATGCAGTTTGGAAGTATGGGTGGCAGGTAAGAGAAATGCCAGTTGGGGGCGGGAGGGTACGGAGAAGGGTGCACGGTCGTAAACACTCGTGCAAGAAGTACGTGGTACATAGTCTCGCGAGGACCCGTGTCGCGATTACGTCGTTCCGGGGTTCGAGCGTGATGTAGGGTGACCGGTCGGAGAGCGGAGCGGTAGTATAATTTGAACATGAAGTTTCACGTGTCAGAGATTGACAATTGTTTCTTCGCAGGTATATCTGGATTGACTTATAACAACGATGTATTCGAATAATTATTTCTAGTCGCGGCATCGATCGATCTGAATATCAATCGCTATTTGTATCGGAGAAATTTAAAGAAATAAATAAAAAAAGAAAGAAAGTAATCCCGCGAGATAGCAACTCGCGTGGCAGTGATTCGAATGTGCCGGTGAAAATAGTTTACCTATGAAATGCGACGTCCTCTGATTCGCCATCTCTCCGAGGGTGGTGGCAGTACAGGTGACAATGCCGGCACCAGGAGGCAACAATCCATGAAGGAGGACGACCGTGGTGGTTACACATGGAATTGTCGTGAATATGGGCATCACCTGTCATCCTGCGACCTCCTCAAGGTCCCCACGGCCCTCGCATGTAGGGAGCAACCCACGTCGCCCAAGCCACGAATCACGATCCACAGGTAGACCCCATTTCAATCTATGCTCGTGTGTTCCGTGTGTTCTCTGTGCATGCATGCGCGCGCGCGCGTGTGTGTGTGTCAGTCGTGTCTCGCGCTCGGAGGGAAAGCTAGCTCCGTAATTGTCCGGGTCAGTGCATCCTTCGGAGGGCTCATTCCGGGTAACCGCGCGAGCGCACTGCTTTCGTCCACGTTACACCTGAGAAATCCGCGGTTTGGGGGAGGATCATTTCTCACAATTTCTTCGATAATTCAGTCGAATACCAGACTCTATTTCTCTACGTGGAAAGTGGAAACCATGGGACGCCAGGACAATGAAACGATTTTTACTTCGCGTCCCTCGTATAATTGTTATTCCTATCGATTGCTCAACTAAAATTTTTATTCCCTTCTTTATACAGCACAAATCGGGTTTATACGAAAAATGTATTTCAAGTATTTAAATATTAAGGATACCAATTATTGTTTAACCCTTATCTCTATGCCTCAAACGTAAATTAATCTGCGATCAGTAGACTGCAGGTTTTATGCAATTTCTGGAAAAAATGAGTAGATAAAATACAAAACAAAAAAGACATTTCCAGAATTTGAAAACACTGTTGCATCATTTCCAACTCCTTAAAATTATCCTAATAATTACTTGAAAAGAACTGAATGTCTATGCAGCTCCTGTATCTGTATGAATCCAAACAATTTTTATTTTGTATAAAAATCCGCAGTCGTTAATCACCCAAAAACATAAGAATTTACAATAATTTTGCTGTTGGTCAACAAAAACTTTATAGAAGTTTCAAAAGGAAATAGAAAGTGGGTTTCCTGGTACCCAGTTATCGAACTAAGGGCTAACTTGTCATTTGTCTAAGCTTAACAATGAAAAAGTTTCGAAAATATTCAAAATATTCATGTTGCTATATGTATGTATAAGATGATAATTAGATTGCGCATCTATATGCAAAATAAAAAGTTTGTGCATCAATTGCAAGATACAGGAGCTAAATAGAAATGTATATTTTTCATTAATAATTTTAACATATTGAAAATGATATACATATTAATACCCTCAAAGTCTTTTAATCTTTGTATTGTTTTATATTGCAACTACTCATAAATGCATAAAATCATGCGTCTAATGATAATAAAAATGTTGCTGGTAATTTAAATTTAAACGATATTTTACTGCAATATGTGTATGCAATCATACATGTATAAGAAACACATGACGTAACCGTGACGTCTTTGTACATTTAGAAGATGATATAATATTTGGCTTCATGGGAAAAGAGAAAAAAACGCAATCAAAAATTGAAAAATATTTGTTAATGATTTTGGTTAAGTAATTGGGTAATTAGAATCATTGCAAATATAGTATACGAAATTGATAAAACAACTTTCCTGTGTTCCTAAGAATGAATGCGATTAATTTTTCTTTCTTTCGTACTCATTTCCTATATGATGATTTTGTTTTATTAATTGAAATGTATTCTTTTATTTTGACGGTATTGTAATTGCAAGCTGAATATTTACAAAAATAGGACCACTCTGATGTTGACAACTTTTTAATATGCTTCCAACTCCAGATTTTCTCCCGAATCGTTACAGCAAAACTCCAAACTAACCGAAAGTCATTACCAATTTTTTTAATAATTTTGATGAAATTAATGATTTTTATCAGAAACGAGTGTGGGCTAGATTGGAATTTTTTTGCGAGGGTACAGATGAAGGGGAGGATTTTTCACAGTATAAAAAAATTATCAAGTGGGGCTTCGTATTTGTAAACATTTACTTTGCAATGGTTATATGGTCAACGTATCTTAATTAATGAAAATTATACTATTAATTTTTTCAAAGTTATCTAGCGAAACTTCATGTTTTTACTTTTTTTAGTTTCGTATCATTTTACAGTATAAAGAAATGAAAAAAAATCGTAAATTATATTATATCAACATGATTCAGAGAGTATGTATTACTTTACCCCACACGATGATCTTGAATACAAAAATTAATTCGTTAGAAAAAAAAAGAACATACAATAGAGCGCACCTTCGAATTATGTAACTTGAACACAAATTAATTCAGAGTAGAATCTGCTAATGCATATGTATGTTCGTAGTTCGTACACGTGCAACATGACATATTGGAAGCTTGTGCAGACATGTTTTTATAAATCATCTTGGTTGGACCACGCATAACTCAGTGTCGAATAAATTTCCTCTAACCTTCTGAAGATTGATTGTTGTAAAAGCATGTACAAAGCAACAAAAATTTGAAAAATTAGTGTTACAAACTGATATAATGTTTGTAAGACATCTAACACAATAAGTTGTATGCCATAGCAAGAACTTCTTCGTTTACTGAAAAAGCATATAAACGAAACATATGTTATTAATATAGTAGAGAAAATGTAGGTACTTTTTCTATAATATTCATACTGTGCAAATATTTTTTCGGACTAAATATCTTTTCTATTTTTATTGATTAAAAGTTGGTAATATTTTGAACACTATATGTATGTATTAGAAACAGTTGAACGTGATTTTTATGTCAAATTATGTAGAGTAGAAATTGCCCATTTAGTGTATATGCAATTGAACAGTTTAGTAATGAATACTTCATTATGTGAAATGTATATGAAGTATGCTGAATATTAAAATTATTTATTCATTGTACAGAGTACAAAATTTCATATGCAAACAAAGGGAACACTTATTAATTAAGCCATTAAGCAATATGAAGAGTATGAATTACAAAATTATTATGTTCAACCTAACTTTGAACATTATTTAAAAAATTTGACTACTCATGTCATCAATGCATAATTAAAATAAACTCATACGTCCCAACATTCAGTTCTATATGGAAGTGAGATAGGTATTATTTGTAAATGTAGTTCTTATTAATTTCTTAGTCTACACAAGTACGTATAACTTCGCTTGCATAAATAAAAATGGCGGTCTAGTTTAACTTGCAGAACGAAACTGATACATAACAAAAGTTACTTGTTATGCAACATACAAGTCTTGTCGGCCTGGTTATCGGTCATTGTATTTGTATCGCATTATCGTATGTTTTATCATACTCTTAGCATTCAGCACACCATTTCCATGTCCCCACACTCAAAGTGTATTCCCAAAGCTAAAGATTTGGTTTTCCCATATTATGTGTAGCTCCCTAATCACAGCGATTAAGTCAAATCCTATTTGCATATCTGCTTGTCCTTTCAACGACATTATCAGAGGATATTTTCGCAGCCATAGGATTTCCCAAAAGTTTCTTTATTATGCAGTGTTTCCCACCCGATTTTGACATCTTGATTCTCTCGCTATTGTTACTCGTAACAAAAAATGTTTCAGCGGAGGCTTGAATGGTATCGAGTGAAGCATATTCTGTTGTTATTAGTTTTTTCGTGATTGGACGCGTAAAGGTCATATAAAGGTCAACTTTGTTTTTTTAAATGGAATGAGGTATTTTTTAATACATCAATCGATGCAGCTGGATATTCGTTATAAAAAAGTACTAACCTATGTATGTCGAAAAGTTAGTTGTTCAGGGGAAATTTCAATTTAAATCATTTCAAAACACTATTACTGTCGACAATATTAAATTAAATTTCTTTAAACTTTAACCATTAAAGTCTTAGTGCGACAGTAATGGTGTTTTAGTATTATTTAAATTGAAATATCTCGATAACGAATGTCCAGCAGCATCGATGGATGTATTAAAAAATACCTCATTCCATTTAAAAAAAACAATATTGACCTTCATGTGACCTTCACGCGTCCACTCACGAAAAAACTAATAACATCACAATATGCTCCACTCGAAACATTTTATCCTACGAGTAACAATAGCGAGAAAATCAAAATGTCAAAATCGGGTGGGACACTCTGTATAAGCTGTATTCTACTATAAATATACTGTTTCTATACAGGGTGTTCATCCTAACGGTCACACCGATTTTTGCGGCATGTAAGCCAGTCTGACAAGAAAATGTTTCGAATAAACATCAGTACTTGGATGGAAATAAAGTGCAATAATAATAGCACTATGTATTTTTAACTTCATATTGTTATATCTGATGAAAAACTAATTCACCGACCTACTATACAATGGCCTTTGGATGATCTTGAGTTCAGAAATTCATATTAATTAGACGAGAGTTTTAAACGTAACAGTAACTCATAACCAAAACGTACTATGAATAAAAACATATATTGGATATTTACAAATAAAAATAAATTGTGGGTATTCTGAATTAGAGTTTAAATATGAAAATCATATTAATAGTGCGTGTAATCCTTTAGTTATACTTACTATTATTTTCATATTAATTTTTTCTTTGTTGAATAGAAGGGATATGTTCCGTTCCATGACGAAAACAGATGTTTTATTGCATAAAAAACATCTGGATGGCAGACCTCGGTCTATGCGCAGTCTGCCATCCTCCCAATTGCACTAGCAATAAAAGCAACGAGGCGGGCCAAGGTTTACTGCACTGTACCTGGCCCAGGTTTACAACACCCACCGGGCCCACCAAATGAGGGACCGTGCGGTCACCTCGAACCACCCCCATACTCGAGGGGTGAGTTCGCGAAAAGACGCCGACCAATTAGGAGATAGAATTCTTACTCCCCACTCACAGCGAAGGTAGCTCCAAACGGACTCGAGCTTAAAGAGTCAGTCAAGTCAAGGCAGTCAAGCAACTAGGCTCATACCACAAGATTAATATTTTTTACATCGACTCCGTTAGCGTCAGAGTCGATAGTGTAATCGGCGCGCACAAGAGTGTCCTCACACACGCTGCACAAGTTCGAACAACCGAACAAGTGCACGACAAAACAGGATACGTTGCATTTAATGAAGTATCGCAATTATAAGGATTGTTCTATTTTACATTAACTTCGTACAGTGAATATACTTATTCAAATGGAAATATTCTCCTATTCTTCTGACGTCTAATAAAATTTTATCTAATATCAAAACTTTCCAGTGTAAGGTCCATTCTACCAGATCCATTCAAATCCTCACGTGTCAATTTTCTTTTATACATACAAATACACTTTAAATCAGAACAACCCTTTTATAAATGGATCGAACATAGCTTGCTGTCAAGCTGGATGGTGTAAATTACTAGATATTATCTAATGAGAATTATGGAAAAATTGCATTAATAGTCGGAATTACGAAACAAAAAAAAATAGTAAAAGATGCTACTAAAAATTTTTGATTTGGGACTGTAACGAAAAAATGTGTTTTGTAGATTCATATAAATTATATGTATACATGCTGAAAATTTAATCGCGATTGGTCAATTGGTTTAAGTGTTATAAACGATTAAAAATGGTAGAAATCGCCTAATGATAGAATAAAATAGTTTATATATTTAATTGTTTATAACTCATAAACTAATTAACTAAATTGTGAAAAGTAATTTTTTCTATACTTCTCACGATTCAATCTTTTTGGCTTGGTAGAGAAACTGAAGTCGTGTGGTCCATTTATAAAAAAGCTATTCCGATTTAAAGCGTGTGCCATTAATTATGTGAGTCATTCTATTTTTCAACCTACTTCTTCGAGATCAACGCCAATTCTCGCATTGCAACCAATATAAATAGCTAATAATTTAAATCGCCTTTCAGAAAGTTACAATTTAGATGGCAACCAAGTCTCGTCATTCGAAAGTTAATAATAGTGATAGATATTTTGATAATCCAACTCTTTTGCTATAATTTTTTTAACAGTACTTTATTTTGTACTCCAAAAGAATTAATTTCTACACCTAATATGTATACTGGAGCCAATGGTATAGTAACTAAAGATGTGATTATTTCAACATTCAAATGTTTATGTAACTGTTGATTTCGGTAAATGGTGTATTACAAAATTAAAAAAATATTAGAAGAATTTTGTCGACTAGGGTTTTCCCGTAAGATTTTAACGGGACTATTTTGATCACTTTGTCTTAACCTAGAAGTAATAGGAAAAATAAAAAAAAACTGTCGATGACCTTGAAAAAATATTGAAGATATTTCATGTATTGAATTTACATAGATTATACGTAGGAGGATCTAAATAATATCCTCCGTAATAATGTATCTGGTTGTGGAAGCATTTCTGCGAGATAATTACAATCTTCCCTGAATGGAAATTAAGACGGCCTGGAAACCAGCATTGATCCGGAGACGCAAATATAAAAACGGGAATATTTCCTGGAGTATATATGTATTTTTGTGCATGGATTAAGTAATGCCATATATCTCGTGACCCAAATCCGCTCAGACCGCATTTCGCGAAGGTACATTTCTTAAATAACGTTAAAACCTCGACGTACCTCTGATCGTGCGGCATCAGGGAAATGTTGATCTGATCGTAAAATTGTCAGAATCGTTTCTCGAGCATAATGTGTCTTTAGCGTTTGTTCCCGTGATCATACAGGGCCGCGAAAAGTTTGATGCTTGTTCAAGCTCGCGGCATGGTAAACAATTCTCGGCAGAGGAAATGGGTCACAGACCAAATGTACGGTGAAAACAGAACTTTTTGTTTCTGAGACGTATACAAATACATATACGGAGTTGGAAATATGCAAGCATTGTGTGACGGATACGGAACAGATCTCAAACAAAGCTACCATTTTGTTGGAAGCGTTCACAATTAGCGTCATCGGAAATGCAAATTTTTAAAAAACTGGGTAAGACTTCGGAATCCCCCCCCCGTCCTTTCAAAACAAGATATACGTCATTCTATTCGTTTTTGCATGCCGAACACGAAATGTAATTGTCATTTTTGGCGGAAATTAATAGTTTTCGAGATATTCGTGAAAAACTGCAGCTATCATACATTGAATTTTGTATATACGTGCACGTTCGCGCTGTGCGTGTGCGTCAGCATGATGCGATCGCTCGTCAACTGTTTCTACAGATATATCACTACGACCGTCGAACGATCTATATACCGCGTGAACTATTTAAAACACCATATGATGAAGAGAGTACATATTACGACAATACCACACACACCCCCCAGTGTTTCTGAGAAGAAGGTTCCCACATTAAATAATATAAAATCAACTGAGACCAATACCAATTTGTTTTACTACCAAAAAAGCTTCATTAAATCAATACAATTGGCTTTCCCGTTTAACTAAGGAATTTTCAGTAAGTTTTGTAGCTTTACATCATTATTTTTCATTTGAAAAATAAAGCCAATTGTATTTTTTTGTAGAAAACAGGGTCTCACTCTGTTCATACATATATGTGTAGGGTGAGCTTTCAATCTTGAAAGAGTGCTCATGGATTTTCGTATGCGTGGTCGGGCCGGCCTAACGGCCGGCCCTCTCCGCCCCCTCCCACGACCTAACCTAGACCTAACTCAGACCTAATTATGGAATTTTCGAAGCTTTACATAATTATTTTTCATTATATTATTGCATTTGGTAGTAAAACAAATTGGTATTGGTCTCAGTTGATTTTATATTATTTAATGTGGGAACCTTCTTCTCAGAAACACTGGGGGGTGTGTGTGGTATTGTCGTAATATGTACTCTCTTCATCATCATATGTTTTAAAAAGTTCACGCGGTATATAAATCGTTCGACGGTCGTATTGATATATCTGTAGAAACAGTTGACGAGCGATCGCATCATGCTGACGCACATGCACAGCACGGACGTGCACGTATATACAAAATTCAATGTATGGTAGCTGCAGTTTTTCACGAATATCTCGAAAACTATTAATTTCCGCCAAAAATGACAATTACATTTCGTGTTCGGCATGCAAAAACGAATAGAATGACGTATATCTTGTTTCGAAAGGACGGGGGGGGGATTCCGAAGTTCAGCCTTATAATTATTGACAATAGGACATTCCTCACCGATTTCAATGACCTTGAAATACTTTAAGAAGGTCATCATTCTGAACAACTTTCTTAGGATGACTACAGCAAACTCTACCTTTTTCCAATGACTAAATTTCCCTCCTCCCCAATGCTAACCAAGACTTAACCAAAATTCGTTGAAAAATACTATACAAACTTTAGTTAAGTATTTTAATTTTTCTTGGAGTTGCCAAAGACTTGATTTGTGTTGGAAACTAATCTCAGTGTATGGTGTATAAATAATATTTAATATAAAACAGAACGAAGGTACAAAAGTACAAATAGCCGCCATGTGCTTTTACATGCGGCTTCTTGGCGGGAAGACAGACAAAACACAACGACCAGCCTGCGACTGCGTATCATCGCCAGATGAGAATTCCCCAAGTATATCACCAAGAACACAAATATAACCTCAAAACGAGGGGCCACGGAAATCGTAATCTCCCCTAAAATACTAACGTAAAGTATACTTACACATTTTTCAGAGTCTTCTGTTCCTTCGGCGGATCCACAGCACACTATTATTTACTTACACGAATACATACGTGCAAATAATTGAGCTTGTCTTCCGAGCTCAATGTGGGCACACATTCCGATGTTCTTTCTCACATATGTCCACGTTATTTCTAACCACTTCAAAAGCGTTTAAAATCTCGTCTTTCATATCATCTATTTAAAACACCATACTTCTACACGATCACTTAACACTACACAACACACTTTCCGAACTCGTGACGGCGAACAAGAAGAAATTACTCCGAACACGAACACGATCAAAATAAATCTGCGCTCCGCGAGCAGATTCTGCTCTCCCAGCAACAATATATTCGAAGGAGGCTGACCGATTGAAACAAATGAAATCGTTACCCAGGAGATATTGATTTTTCGAGAATCATCTGGGAACATCGATTCTTGTGAGTTCAGACATCCGATTACTTCAAGTATACATTCTTAAATAGATGATATGAAAGAAAAGATTTTAAATGCATTTGAAGTGGTTAGAAATAAAGTGGACATATGTGAGAAAGTATATCGGAAAGTGTGCCCACATTGAGCTCGGAAGACAAGCACAATTATTTGCACGTAATGTATTCGTGTAAGTAAATAATAGTGTGCTGTGGATCCGCCGATGGAACAGAAGACCCTGAAAAATAGCTAATATCCTAGCCCACAATAGCTAAACAGCAGTAGGCTAGGATATTATAAACCGTTACCGCCCACTACTACGCGATTGTAGGGGGTAGCAAAACGCCATTTCGTATGGGTCCGAAGTCCGAAGTGGTGACATTGTATTGATGCGAAGCTGAGAAGAAGGTTCCCTGGCAGGACTGCGTTGACGTATCTAGATACGAATGCACGGCCGATTGGATCGGAAGAGGCAGCCCTCGTTTCACACGCATTTTCGGCTGTAGTCGAAATATTGGCTATCAGCGGTCACACGTACTTACTATGTACGTAGCGTGTGACGTTGAAGTCAAAACAATGGGACTGCGAACGCGGCTGAGGTGGGGATAGGCAGACCTAACGATAGGCACGATTAGGGGTGAGGGGTGTAAAATGTCTGCGGAGTATTTACGTGCTAAGACAAGGGTTACCGATACACCTGCGCGCCGGTGCTTCTAGAGCGCGATTTTTGCCGTAAATAAACGCGTTAAATTGTAATTAAAAAATTTAAATTAAAATTGAAAGAACACATTGAATCGACGGCCAGTTTCTCTGTTGCTTGACAGCCCAATTTGTTCGTGGTGACTGGATTTCGCGGAAACATATGTATGCATTAACATTGAACCTACCAAACATTGAAATTATATAAAACATGTAGCCTTATAAAAATGACGACACTAATTTTCATTATAATAATTCCACAAATGAATTTTTATAATTTCAAAAATTGCGAAATATGAAACCGGTCATTCCACCGTTGCAAGTTTATTGTTAAATACATGTGTATCGACTAAATTGTCTTATAGAGTAAATTGTATAACAAATAATAAATCTCAACATCAGATCGCTGCCAATACTTGCACAAGTGATTGATGCGACGTTGAATAATTAATTAAAAAGAATATTTTATGTCACGAAGAAGCAGGATACAATTAAATTTATGTTTATCAAGGGATTATTAATAGACGATGTAAAACAAGGAAAAAAGTTTTTTTGGTAGGATATTTTCTGCGCGTACACCGTGAACGTTTTTCAGGACGCCGCGCCGTGTTTAGTTGAGTTGTTTGTCGAATTGTTTCACCGTACAGATTGTCAGATGTATATTCTTTTTTTTTTCGTTATCATAGTACATAGTAATAAATTGTTATTTTCTTTCTTATAATGTTTATAAATTCCTTAACAACGTATTCCCCACCTATTTTACCGCGACGAACTCCGAAAAGTTCTAGTTAATAGCTTTTTAATAAATAATATAGCCAATGTATTACGCTGTCTTACAAACTGGGGTCGCCTCCAGAAGACACGCACACGTTTTGAAATGTCGGGGGTCCCCAGAACCGTCTACTCCCCTCTACACCGCACGAGATGCCCATGCTAAACTTCGTTTGCTCGAGGCACGCACACGATCATGTTCTGTCTCATCGACACGGTCAGGTGGACTGTAGTAGTAGGTTTTCGTCTATGTCTATACGTATAATGCCATACAATCAAATTTTGCAAAAACTTTAACAGCTTATATCTCAATAACTATTTGTTTGCGACGTATGGCTCCTTTCACACTTTTTCTCTTCTCGATGAGCAGATGTTGATGGAAAAAAAAACTTTAACAACAATTTTCTTTGTTATAAACAATTTTGCGGCAAGTTTCCTTTGCAAATGTCCACCGATCCAGAGGTGTAGATTCACACCTAGGACGGATGACCATTAATTTTTATACACCCTGTACAACAAACCTTAACCGAAGCTGCATGCAAACATCGTAGCTCGTGCAATTAACAAAGTAACCAATAAATCGTTTAAGACCTCCCACTTAAGAACCTCATAAATTGTCTACTTTACTTTTTTATGGGTACGAGAAATATTTCAATGGCGGTTGAATGTGTTTCGGACGAAGCATTATTACAACTAGAAAAAATTATTTTTTTAGAACTTTATTTAGGCCATCATGTTTTTCTGCTGGAAACCATAGACTTTTTAAATTACATTTTGCAGCACGTTTTAGGATGCATTCGTTTCAAATAATGAAATTCTGAAATAATTTTAGGACAATATGAAATTTGAAGATTGTGAAAATTGCTGTTCTTCACGATTTCCGGCCTGTAACTGTACCAAATTATATGTATTCATTTACAAAAATTATGAGGTCAAATATAAAACACTGAAGACATTTAAAGAATTTAAAAATACTGTTGTATTCTTTTGAACGGTATAATATTATTACGAAAAGAAAGAAATGTCTATATGCCTCCTGTATCTTGCAATTAATACAATTTTTTTTTTCATAAAAGTCCGCAGTCTAGTAATAAATCTAAGGATTCTTACATCTTTGTAATCTACAAAATGTATTTTTTATATTTTCAATACAGGTCCGCATAAACGAGTTTGAAGAAGTGCCTTTTTCATTTTTTGATGTAATTTCTAACACTTGCAATTTGTCCAAAATCTTTTTTCACATACTCTAGTGAACTAATCGTTCTAACTTCTCAACAAAATTCGAGTCGTATATGGTTCACTATTAAAAAAGGTATCGTCTTTTTAATAGTGTTCAAATATTAATAAGTAGACTGTGGATCTCTGTGCAAAATAAAAATGTTCTGCATGGATTGTGGGAAGCGGAATAAAATAAAAATTGGTGTCATCCGTTGATGATTTCGTCGTATTAAAAACAACATATGCAATATTCTTAAATTTTTTTCATCTTTTACTCTTTTATATTTCAGCCAGGTAATTTCTTCATAAATCCATAAAAATCCGCAGTCTATTAATGGGAGTCACTTTACGTATATTTAAACTTTCGTAATTTCCATTGGCTAACGTTTCGAAATCAGAGGAATCTTAAGTTGGTTCCCAAGGCGACCGTATGTCGAATGTTTCCGGAACGTTGTCATTTGCGGGAATTAAGTCTGTATCCACGAGTCGGGGGATTAATTTCCGTGCGCAATCGCTCCCTATTTTAATAACCCTGATACTCGTAAGCTGTTATTAGAATTTGCCGAGCGTATCATGATTTAATTAAACTACGTGAACATTCGGTGGTAAGTGGTAACACGATATTAACTTTCTCTGTCGCACAGTGCTCTCCCCCCCCCCCCCCCTTCACCCGTGCAATTAGTTTCACCGCTTTGAAGAGAAAGAAAAAACGAAGCGAAATACTGCAACAAGTATTACGTTAGGTCTGGGTTTTCAATAATTGTCCGAGTCGAGTCGAACTGCTTTGCACGAGCCAAGAATAAAATAGGAGAACGAAGAGAGGGGAAGTTGGGGAATAGTGGAATAGTAGTACTAATTTTACCTGTTATTCAACAAGTGTTTACATTGCTCTGCCCGTTCCAGCGAGCTTGTTGAATAAATATGAGGCGGGAAGAAGGAATTCTGTCTGGATCGTCACTTCGGTGTTGACGATCCTAGCTTCTAGAGAGAAAATTAGCCTTTAAACGCTTTAGCCAAAAGTCTATTCTTCGATTCTTCGAAAATACTGCCGCCGCACAGTGGGGCCGTTTTTATAAATTCCGTGGAATTAATTCAAAAATTTTCTTTTGATGAAATACGTTTAAACTACGTCTTTTCGTAAGCTGATACTTGATTGAGATAGACTGAAAAGGATACAGACTTATATCTGATGTCATTTGTTAACTAAATAACAGTCGAGTTTAAATCTCTTGAAGCAACATTCTGTTTCTAACCAGGGAAGTTACCGAGCCCGTAAATTCAAAAAATTATGAAACTTTGCACACAAGTAGAGTAAGTTATTCTTAATACAACCCTATTTTTTCGTGCTACTTCTCACATTAAAGGGGTGATATCAGCCCTTGAAAGAATTTCAATATTCACTTTTTCGTGAAATATCTCAAGAACAACAAATGATATTTAAAAAAAGTTGAAACGAAAGTTGCATGGTACTGTGTCTATTGTGTCTCTGTGTGTAAAAAAACTTTTCTAAATGCATTTTTTTTAGAAATAAATGTACCGAACCAAACAAATAACACAAAAAACATTATGCCATACAATCATTAACCCCTTGCGTTATAATATCGAGTCAGACATGTGATGAAGATTTTGATTAGAATTTCTTTCAAACCGAAATAAAATTCCATTTAGTTGTTGTCTATACATATAATAACCATTGGAGAACACACAAGCATGCAATAAATATAAATATTCCTTTTCTTCTAGGAAATTATGAACAGCAAATAAGCCCTAATACATCGTAGTGCAAATTCTTTCTGTTTTTCCTTGTAATGTTTTTGTGTCACATCTACTAAACAAGATAAACTTTTTCGGTTAGTAAAAACGCTCGATGTTGTCGAGTGTAAGTAATGCACTTTTCAATGAGATATTTCCGCTTTTTAATGTCCACAATTGTACCTTTGCCTGCACCGCATATCTTCGTTAATGAAACTGCATTTTTGCCACTCTCGAGTTCCGTAATTGTTTCAGTACTGTCGGTACAGTTAAGATGACACGTTTGCGTGCCGGTCACATCATAATACCGTGAGAACAGTAACATTATTTAACAGATATTTGGTAAAAAGTGGTCTACAGCGCAGGAAAAAAAGATAGGGTGCTTCGTGTATTTCGTTTGATTAAAAGTAGAAAATGTATACTTCATTCCTGCTATACAAGAAGTTTTGTAAATCGTGGTATAATCGGCTAGAGTATTTTTATCATATAAACTGCATTCTATATGCAAAAACAAATCGAATAAAAAGAATAACATTTTTTCTATGTGATGCTTCGTTTTCAGAGCAAATAGAGTTTGAAAATTCGTCAGAGCCACGTACATTTATATTTATTGCATTAGATGTTATTCTTCTTTTTCGTCTTATTTTCATATGTAGAATCATCTCGACTATATCGCGATTTACGACATACTCTGTGTATTTTATAATTCTTTTCGAATGAATAAATTAAATGTCAAGTTTTTCTTCTCGCATTAAAGGGGTGAAGTCAGCCCTTGAAAAAATTTCAATATTTTCTTTTTCAATAATATCATGCAACTTTCGTTTCAACTTTTTTTATGTCATTTGTTATTCGTGAGATATTTCATGAAAAAGAAAACATTGAAATTTGATGAAGGGCTGATTTCATCCTTTTAATGCGAGAAGTAGCACGACAGAAATAGGGTATTAGGCATAACTTCTTACTCCACTTGTGTGCAAAGTTTCATAATTTTTTTAATTTACGGGTTCCATAACTTCCCTTGGCAGTGGAACAGAATGATAGGAAAATAACAAAGATGTAGCAATTGTTCCATCAAAATAGTTTATTAAATACCATACTAAAATTTGGTGAAACCACCTTTTTGTTATATGATGTTTAATAGTCGATTTGAAATAGTGTCGTATAGTTCTTGTTTTTCGTTTAACAGTTTAATATGTCTATCGGTTTTTATGTGGACTGTAAAAAACTTATGCTTTTTCCATAATAACCAATAGTGACTCTTTTCTTAAATCATAAAATTAGTAATCCCATCCATTAGGGACATTCAAGCTGAAGTTTTTTTTTGCTCACTGACCTAAAAGGCATGATCTGGAACAAAGTTTAAACAGGCTTCTTTATGTTGGTTAGTTAAACACGGGATCATAGTTTTAACTTTTTTGGTATAAGTGTTGATTTTGTTGTAAAATGCAGACATATTTTTTGTAGTAGTCTTAACCCTTGTTTGTTAAGCAATCTCCCTTGCAGTTTCCTTGGAATTTCAAGCCATACGTACAATTATTCGTGTACCGCGTTCGCAAATATAGTTTTCCAGTTGATTTCTTTTTATCATTTAACATGACTCCAAAATTTGTTGATTTCATTAATAAAACGGAAAATATCCATTAGCATTCATAGTGAATTTATATTTTTCATCCTTTTTTACGTTTATGAAAGGTCATAAATTTAAGGAAATGACCTTGAATGACTATATCGTTGAAATTGTCTCGAGAAGGGCTACAATCGTAGGAGTTAAAAAATATGTGGTTCCATATTGAAAAGACTAAGTTGACCTTCAAGTCTCCTAAGCATCTCCACCTGAGAAAAAGTTATGTATACCACGTAATGGGCCCCTCGAAGTCAAACTATTGTTTGAAATATTTCTTCTTATCTCAAAAAATGTAGAAATTATTTAGGTGGATTTTTTTAAGTAGCCTCACCCTGTATAATATTGTGGTTTCTAGTTAATATAATAGTTTCATAATTATATGATACTATAATTTTCTGACTAGAATAGCAAGTGGCGATTCATTTTGATTTTTAATGATTTTTTCAATCCATTCCTATTCCTGTTTCAAGAAGCACCACTATTGTGGTTAAATAAAAGATTTCCATCTTTGCCTATATCGAGTGCTAAACAATTATTATACAATTGTAAATATGTTAATGGTTCCACCATTTTGTCTTGCACTTAATCATACTCAAGTATCACCATTCATTACCTACACTGTTATTTATTTTATTGATTTTCGTCAATATTTTTCTGAATTTGAACTTGTAAATTTTTCGTTTAACTTCAAGAGAACAGCGAACGAAACTGTAATGCATTATTAATGTAAATAACTAAGTTCGTGGAACTTTTTTCCACATGAAACTATAGTAATAACAACACCAGCTAATGGAAACCCTTCAAAACTTACACACTCAACGATCAGTGTCTACACTTTAGTATGAATAATGAAACGAGTGGACTAATGTTAACCCTTCTTAATTGTTATAACGCATTTTTATCATATAATCGTTGTAGGACGCCAAAAACAGAACGTACTAATTCGGGTTTCCAAAAGTGCTTTAACTGTTAACGTTCCGTAAAGGTTGTTATATGCTCGAGCCAGCGGCAGATCTAGGCCAGGGCCCAGTTCACTCAAATGGCCCACTTCGCGGTAAAAAAAAAATAAAACAATTTAAATTAACAACTTAAGACAAAATAAATTATACAAAAATTTTTGGTACTTGAGTTAATTTGAGTTAATGGTAGGTCCCCAAACAATATTGCCCAGGGTCCTAAAATTAACGGTCCGCCGCTGGCTCGAGCATCGCATATATTTGGTCATTGATAACTATGATTGACAATCCTGTTTCAAATTCTGAAACTGTGATAAAAATGGTATCCTGTATATTTCTCAATTCCCTTGACGTTATATTGATTCTAGTTGTAGAGAAACGCTGGTTATCCGGAATATTGATTATCGAATCTACTGATTATTATCGATCTTTGGATTATCCAGACGTCGAGTCCCTTGGCTTTTCCTTATTTAGACATGTAATCAGAACTTTCTGATATCGAATTTTGTGGAATGAAACCGTCCAAATAGTCGAACAGACTTAATGTTTGTTTGTGACGTACGACATGATTATTAACACATTCTAATAAATCTAATATGGCAACTTAGAGATGTAGGTCAAGTTATATTACAGACTCTAAAATTTTTAAATTTTATTTTTAAATGTAATCTATTTGTTAAAAAGTCTTAGTCTTCATTAAAAAGTAAATGAAATACTCTAATATCTCTCATTCACTAGTTCAGATAATAGAGGTTCTATTACTGTATAATAACATAGTGGAAACATTAAATAAATGGAATAGTAACGTAACACATGTCAGTATGAAGTTCTGCCAACATTGAAAATGAATATGTATATGAAAACGTCTTCGAAAGCAGGAAGGAAATAATAATATGTATTTGGATATCAACTTGGGAATCGATGGAAGTGCATGCAGCACGTGCAGCAACTAAAATAACAATTCGAGATTAACTTAATGTTTTCAATAGCTTAATCGAATTGAATGACCAGTGGAAACAATTCTACTGAAAACAGTGTCAAGATATTTGTAACAAACGTTGAAGATTTTTATTGTAAACAACGGTTTGAATGGACGATTTGTTTGAATGGAAGTCGTCAATGAAACCTAAATTAGCAACCAGAAAATAATATTAGAAACTTTGACTCGAATATTTAAAATTGACATTATATGATATTTAAATATTCTTATTACAAACTTTTTTAAACAATTTTTTAAGACTTGAATATTTAAAATTGACTAACATTGAGTATACAACTTTTTAATTCTACAGTTTATAATATAGTAAATAATTGTGGACAAGTTACAAATTCTGTTGATGTATTACGCATAGAAACATATAGTTAGTGTTTTTATATTTTTGTAAAAATTTCCAAACATTTTCGTCATGTTTGTTTATCTTTACTGTTCTTATTTATGAGCAAACAAAAATTGTCTTAACACATTATGCACAACTAAGAGCGTAACGAAAACCTGCTAGTATTAAGTAGGTATAGTTAACAATTTGAGATAGAATTTTTATGGTAATCCGAGTTAAATTGGTTATGAATGAAACGTTTCAAACAAAAGCAGATTATTCGCGAAGGTACATTGTAATTTCTCATTTCCTACTTAAAATGCAGTTAATTAGTCTGCTCTGCTATCTCATTATATGTCTTTGTTACTAATGAAGTAATGTGAGAGTTTTAGTAATTAAGAGTCTGACATTATTCAAAGGGAATATGTGGATAATTTTATATCTCATGTTAAACGGTCTATGATTAATGAATGGTTTGAAACGAAAGCGTTTATTCTAAGCAGAAGCGAAGCATTGTTGTGAAAACGGAGTATTATATCCTTTCCCTGGAATTTCGATTAAAATCGCTAAGAATTATCAAGCTCACATGTGATTAACTCTCACATATTGAATTGTATGAATTCATGCGAACTTTGGTTTTTTACATCAACAAAAATATGAAAAATAAATTAAAATTATTATTTTTTTAACTACGATGTACTATATAAAAAATTATAAAAGAATTAAGAACAATGGTTTAAACAATATGTCATTACTGAATTTTTATAAAACTCGTATCACCAAAATTTCAATACGAAATATGCATTTTTTTCGAATTTTTGGAGATTTCCAATTTTTTTTAAACCTATTCGCGAAATCCGAAAAATCTGGAAAAAATAGACATTAAACGTAGTACATACTTTGAAAACTTAAATATAAAATCGGCAATTTTATGCTTCCGGATTTTTAAAAAAATCGATTTTGCAACCAAAAATTATGAAATAATTCACAGTCGTCTTTGATATTAGGTAGAATGTTCATGAATGTTTTCGTAATTTTGTTGTTGAGCAGAACAGAAGAAATAATTTATTAAACCGTGCTCACCCTAGAACTACCCTTGTGGTAGGGGTACTGACTGGAAACTTGTCACAGACGGTTCTCTTTGGGAGCCCTATCGAATGGTCTGACCGAAAATCAATTCGGTTTGGAGGCACTTTTCAGCGTCTTATCCGGCTATACTTTGAGTTTGAAAAAAAGACATATTTTTAGACGTTAAACAAACATTTAGACTTTAATAACATCACAATGTTTGTTTAAAGTCTAAAAATATGTCTTTTTTCAAACTCAAATTTCTCAAAAACTGTGCGTCTAGGTGAAAAATTAAGGACAGATTCGGAATCAGTGCAAAAAACTCTATAAGAATGGCATAGTGAGAATCGAAACCCTTTTTGGCTGTTGGACAGTGTTATTATTAGACTGCAGATCTTTATGTAAAATAAAAATGGTTAGCATTAATTACAAGATAGAGGAGCTATATAGAAATTTCTTTCTTTCATTAATAACTACAGAGTGTTCCAAAAATGTTGTACTTCCTTGGAAATACATTTTACGTGATTCTAGAGGTTATTTGAAGTAACTTTATCCTTTACGAAAATGTTCTCCGCGGCTTTGTTAAGGAGTTATTAACGAAAAAAATTGGCCAATCAGAACGCGGATATAGCGGATGGCATCTACCGCTGAGCGTGGCGTTGGCATTGGCTGAGCCGGAATCCGTCCGCTGTAGCTGCGCTCTGATTGGTCCGTGTTATTCGTTAATAACTCCCGAACAAAGCCGCGGAGAACATTTTCGCAAAGGAAAAAGTTCCTTCAAATAACCTCTAGAATCACCCCCTTCAAGAAAGTACATCATTTCTGGAACACTCTGTAGTTATTTGGCATCTTCCTCCGAATTGCCTTATTATTTCGTCCAGCACAGTAAATAGATTCTACGTTTGGACATTTGGACAATCAGGTAATGAATGTTCGGATACGGGTGCTTTGCTGTATGTATTTGTTTGTGTACAGTTGTGTATTTGAAGAGACTGTTGGGTGCAACATACACACAAGGTTTTCTTTAATATAATCGAGAGGGTCACCTATTGCGAAATGCTAGGGAAGGGTATAGAGTATAGAGGACATCCTCATTTCACCCGCGATAGTCGATCGGACGAGCGGAGATGATCGTTGAGTAATAAATTAGTTTTGCTAGGAGGTAATACGGGAGATTATGCAATCGGTGCCAACAACTAGGGCAATCTGATGAAAGAACGGAGATGACCTTGAGCAGGCTTCCGGGAACGTCGGAAACGGAAACAAGAACAGGACACTTTGATCTTTTTTTCCCAGGCCATTTGTCCAATTTACCGGCACTTCGTATTTTCTCTTTCAAAAACCTGCACTGAAATTTCGATGATTTTCATTCACGTAACCGTAATTTATTATCCTTCGGCTTCCTACAGCAAGTAACAATTCTCCATGGCATTTGAAAATACTATGTTGTGTAATTGCACGTCACAGCGAAATTATTCACGATGTAACAGCACGATCGAAATTGAATAACGATGAAATCTTGGTTCAATGGCGTCATCTTAATTTTTCTGGAAATAGAATATTGTGGTAGCTTCACTTTATATTGTTAACAAGTAGACCGCGGATCTTTATGCCAACTAAGAGTTATCTGGAGTAATTACGAGAAACATAGTTGTAATGAAAATGTATTTATGCGCTGAATAATTTTAATTAACTGGATAGGTATAATACGACAGTACTCGTTATTTCTTCTGATGTTTTCACTGTTTTGTGTATTGTTTATAGGACATTTTTGTCATAAGTTCATGAAATTCGCATTGATAATAATTAGATTACTAATCTTTACGAATTTGTAACATATCAAAATCGTAAAAAATGGGTAAAATGTAAATTCAATAGAAATTGAATACAGTTTAATTTTATTTTTTACTTTACGGAATCGATTAGTAAAAAACATAAAATATCACTTCAACTATTAGATCCTTTTTGTCTATAATACCATGTGTTTTTTAATGTAGATTGTAAGGTTACAGTGACTGCAGTGATTGTTTATAGCATCGAAATTAAAATTTGAACGAATCAAAAATTGACTAGGTTTGACAATTTTAATCTTCTTTGGTTAAATTAAAAATAACACACGTATGGAAAAATACATGTTTATTGTTTCGCCATTTCACTGAATAGATAGATCTCTGTGTTATTAATTCTTTGTTATTCAGGGCAAATTTGACGTAGCACCAATCAAGCAAACAGATTTTATAGCTTGTTATGATAGTTCTGTTTTTAGCTTTGGAAAGCTGGAGAGATCTTTTGAGAACAACGTGACATTATCGTCTATATTTTAGAAGAGTCCACAGTGTAGGTGGAATGCTACATGTGAAGGGAATCCTACAAATCAAAATGTTTATAAATATCTAACTCAAGTATTCGTATAATTATACAAATCTCAAAAATGTTTATCAATCAACCCTTGTTCTGTTAAAAATATCCACACATGCTTTGGACGTTCTATTTAATCATTCGTGTAGTAGATTCATTATCTAAATTTTCCCTTTATGTGTTTCTTTCTTTCTTTCTCACGGAATACACAGAATCTCTGTCGAAGAATCATAGTTAAAAATTATTTTCTTTTTTATAACTTCTGTGGCGATTAAAGATGAGCATATCTTATTAGATGTACGAGCGTTCAGAAAGTAAAAATTTTAGAATACAATGTAAAATACATATGTATAACGTAGTAATAGTTGAAATGGTTCTTGCCATGTCGGGAATAATTTATAATAATGTATAAATGATTATTGACTCGTTCAATACTTTTATTTTACATTGGAGTTTACTAGAGTTGTGAAATAAATTCATTTATTTCTGTATATAATAGAACAAAAGTTTATTAATCACAAGAAACGTGATATACTTTTACATTGTCTAAGTGTGAGATTAATAAATCGTGGTTTACGTGATAGAATTACACGGAGAAGTAACATACAGAATATACTTTATTAATTGGAAAGAAACGAGCGCGACGCGATGCAGGTGTCCAATCCGACGGCAACGGAAGAGCAGAGAGCGACCGTACCATACTAAACCAGAGTCGCCAGATGAGGGGAGAGACCACGAATTGAGGAGAAAAAGTTACCCTCTCCCTGCCAGTACTGGATTAGTCACGTGACCGGGCCGCGGCGGAAGGGAAAGGTAGAGTGGGGGGACAAGTCTTAATCTGGCAACTCTGTACCAAACACGTGCATAGAAAAATATGAGGGCGCAATGATCTCGCTAACGTATAAGGCTGATTTCGAACACTAAGAAGTTATACCCAAGTTACATTGACCACTCGGTACTTTTAATGTTAATAGTTTTATATACCTGTATAGTAGGAACGTATTTTGAACTTTAAGGTGAGTGTAGGTCAAAAGCTCTTTAGCCGAAAGTGAGCGAAAATCCGAAGAATGAAAGGTCATTCCATACGATTTCTTAAAATTTGAACTTTAGTACCCTCTGAACCGTCTGGGCTAGAATGTCAAAGATAAGTTCTGAAGTAAAATCTAATGGTAAAAGTTAGGATAGAAGAACAGCAACTATACGGGAAATTGTGTAAGACTGGGCGTGAAATAGATTGTGCTTCGTTGTCCGGCGATGAAATTCTTACAAAATTTGTGAGAGAAACAAGTCCTCGAGAGGCAAGTTTCCACGTGAAACGTTTATTTTACGATCGCGAGAACGAAGGACAAATATTTTCCTTCGAACTCGAAAATAGGTCAGAACTAGATTGGAAATTCCCCGTTTCATTGTTGGCCGCGTGAATTTGAAAATCGATTCGAGCCGCGTTCATTTCTATTTATCGTCAACAAGAATGCAATTTTCGACGTGTCGGTGTTAGTCAATTTCACAAGAACAAGACGATCCACGCACCGGGACATCTTACATTATTTAAATTTTTTGTAACAAAAATTGGTATATATTCATTTTTCATGTCATTACATACTAGTTTTGGTATAGTAATACGTATGCTCACTATTGTCCATAATATTCACTTCGAAAAAATTCTACGAATGCAAATGTAAATTTTGTAGTACGCAAACGGGACGAAATGAAAATTTGGACCTATTTTTTTTGCAAAGCGTAATACTAATAACAATTGAAATTATTACACAAAAATTTAGAAAAATTATCTTTACAATTTTTGAAATTAACATCCCAACATTTTTCGAAAATGGACGTAGTTTTTATATACATATACTCGTGTATAGGTACTATTAATATTTTAAGTTTCTACATACACGTGTGTGCTATTATTTTAGTCAAATGAAACTCAACAGGTTGCTAAAGTCCAAATTGAATTTTACTTATACAGTGGATGCAGAAATTATCGATATTTAAACTTTGATAATTTCATTGAAAAAATAATAAAACAATATACCTGGACTCATTTTAAAATTTATATTTTCGCATGATTCAGCGACTGGGAAACTGAAGTCTCTTTGTTGGTCGAAAATTTTACAATTTGAAACGTTTGTAAAAGCATTAGAAAATGTTTCTCGTGACTAAACCCGTCACGGACAAGATTGAAACATTCCCTTTACAACGACTTCTTAAAATTTGGTGTATGATTTGGTTAGTCTATTTATTGATCTTTGGATAGAAGGCAGATTCCCAACTTTACAATAATATGTACAGTCAGTGTAAAAAATGTTAACGACACCCTTAAAAAAAACGATATCGTTTTTAAAAGTGTACCAAACGACCTGATTTTTTGCGAGCAATTAGAAGCATTGGTTTACTAAATGAAGAGCGAAAGAAAAAAACAAAAAAGGCACTTTTTAAAACTTTTTTATTTGTGCCCGTAATGAAAATTTAAAATATACATTTTGTAGATCTATGTTAGTTATACACTGTTGAAATGTGTTCAACAAAATGAATCTATCATCACACAAGAAGGAAAAGATCGGTTAATTTCAGTTTGTTTATAAAACCGTTGTTAGTTTGTTCATGGGATTGTCCCACAATTATCCTGCCTGAGTGATCCTCACTTGACGAGTTTCTATGAAACTGTAAAGACGTGTTTTGCTTGTGCCTTTCTCGCTTCTGAATAAACTTCGTTAATACACACAAAGTGTGGTTTATCCTAATTAATAATCTAATATACACATGTTTTAATTGCAATTTTTTTCAAAATTTATTTTCGCGTCATGTAGTAAACTAATTGTTCTAACTTCTCAAAAATAAATCCAAGTCGTATGGTCCACTATTAAAAAGCTATGTTCCTTTAAAAAGGGTGCCAATATTATTTGGATTCACTGTAGAAACTTTCCGTTGCAATGTGAAAATAAATGAAAATCATGTCAATCTTAATACGTGCTATCTCGCCCCGGAGTGTATCTATTTCTGATCTACCTTTGCATAACCAAACAACACTCCCCGTTTGCCGTTATCGCTCTAGCGTTTTCAATTCTCTCGTTCTGTGTTGTCTGACTTTTACTCCTTCCAGCTGACAGCGAAGCGGATATGTACTGCGATTCCGCACGCGCGCGCGCGGCGAGGTCTCGTCTTCTCTCTTTCAGGAATTGCGTGCCCGAGAAATCGTTTGAGAATCCCGCGGAGGATCGTTTCAACTCCATACCGTAAGATTTCGCTTCCTAGATTGTAGCGAGCCGAATCAGGAAGTAGTTTCTCGGGAATTTCATTTTCCAATGAAGCTCACTCAGATACAGTTGAACCGGCTACTGCTTTGTGCTTGACAATTAATGCACGCAAATGACATAATTAAATGAGATTCATTTGAATAATAACCTGAGAGTGTCTGCAGTCTCCGTCCGATGAATTCGAACGTGATGTCCCCGCCGTTACAAGAATCTTAATTAGAGCTTTCATTATGAAAACCGGGCTTTTAGACCGGGAATTAATAACGTGCCATTTCAACTGGGAATGGAACACCTGTTATTACGCAGCCGTGCGAAGGACTTCGATTAAACGTGAATATTCTTTTGCCAGCAATTCTGACATTTTTAAAATGGTGTTCTGTGGTATCCATTCGCAATGGGTATATTTGATTCGCTTCTTGGAAAATTAAGTTACGTGGAACTCACGACTAGCTAATTGTAAGACAGGCACTGTATGGATCATTCAAATATCGTAAAATCTACTTGCGATGAGAATATTCTTCGGGTTTATCCATTTGCACTATAATATCGAGTCAGACTCGTAATGCAGATTTCGAACAAGATCTACTAAATACACAGGGTGAGTCACCTACGACTAGCCACCTGAATAACTTCTACATTTTTTGAGATAGGAAGAAATGTTTCAGACGAAAGTTCTTTGGTTTCGAGGGGCCCATTACGTGGTGTACATAACTTTTTCTCAGGTGGAGGTGCTTAGGAGACTTGAAGATTAACTTAGTCTTTTTAATATGGAACCACATATTTTTTAACTCCTACAATTGTAGCCCTCCTCGAGACAATTTCAACGATATAGTCATTCAAGGTCATTTAAGGCAATTCAAGGCAGTCCAAGGTAATTCAAGGTCATTCAAGGTCATTTAATGGGATCTATCTAAAAAATGTAGACGTTATTCAGGTGGCTTGTCTTAGGTGACTAAGCCTGTATATGTTATTAATTTCCTTTAAATCGAAATAAAATTCTAATTTGTTGTTTTCAATACATAGCCATTGCTAGTGGCTAATGCAAGTGGCTAATTACGCCAATGCATAAACAAACTAGAGATATACATATTAAAAGTATGTAACATTTTTTTCTGCAAATGTTGTCAAGTTGTAGGTAACCTGAAGGTTACCTACTTGATTTTATTGATCAGAGTAAGTAAGTAGGTGCATGTAAAGCGAGATATACGCAGTATACAATGGTGTCTCGATACATGTATGTATGTTCGTAATGTATGTGAAAACTTCGAGATCGAAATGTCACTTGTATCATGGCCAGACTACTGTTCCTTGATATTTTGTTACTAGCGTCGAACGTAGAAAAATATCTCGAGTAAGCAAAACGATGATACCGGCAGATCGGTGAGACAATACCAGTCCAGTAACAATACTTGTTTGCTTTTCATTATTTTTTTTATAAAAGTTTCACCTACATATTTTTGACTGATTTTTCTGATTCAAATGATACCGAACACTCATTATTCGAACTAATTAATGGAACATGAGTGCTCTGATAATGGGACAGTTTTACCTAGCTACATAGATTGTATTGTGTTCATCAGACCTAGCAATTTAGTCGTATTTCGTTTGTGCCCGTTGTTTACTTTAAGCGAGAAATCAACCCTTCTATCCTTTTAGGTAAGTACCTATAAATCGCAAACCACAAAAGATATCAAAAAATGGTGGAAGCAAAAGTTATATCGTATCTTTGGACCCATAAATCTGTGCGATAAATGTTTTAAAAAACTCATTTTTTTTCAAGTAAAAATCTTCAAAAACATGTTCACACAGATTTGTGGGCTCAAAGATACGATGTAACTTTTACTTCAACCGTTTTTTGATATCTTTCGTCGTTTGCGATTTATAAGTACTTATGTAGAAGGGTCGGTGTGTATAAAAGGGTTTATTTCTCCCTTAAAGGAGAAAACGGGCACGAACGAGATACGGCTAAATACTTGGGTAGGTCTAATGAACACTTGTGCAAGGTCTCGTCAAAATCGGCGTGAATCAGTCACCGAGGTTAGGTCTGGGTTAGGTCGTTTTGGTTTTTTGATAGTTTTTCTTCCGTAGATTTAAACTGTCAGTCTCCCAAAGTGATGTTTATCGGGAAATCGTGAAGCGTATAACTGTTGTGGCAACTGGCAACACTGAATTACGCCCGCACTTTCCGTAAATCAAGATCATCTGTATCTTTATCTGTATCTCATCGGTACTCATAATCATCATGGAACGTGTTACGAATATCGTGTAACGACTGTTAACGGTTCAGTTCTTCCGATATCGTTAGATGTGTTCCAATGTACAGAAGAACATGTTTATAAACAGTAGACGAGAGGTGAAATCAATAATTTTGATCTATTAACAACTTTGGAAAGTGTACAATGTAGCATGTGATAGTCATCGTAATACAAAATTCTTTCAACTAGGACATTTCAATGTTTTCTCTTAGAATGCGGATTTTACGCATTAATGATAAAAATGAGTAGGTGTAATTTAATACAGTAAAGAGGTTATAAGAATTTAAAAATGCTATTGTATTATTTTCAGCCGGTTGAATATATTAAAAGAGAGAACTTTTTAATTCATTCCAATTTGTCACAACTTAGATAGAAAACTTTTATTTTGCATAAAAATCCGCATTCTAGTTATGATACTTACCGAACTCGTCTTAATATCCACTAAAAGATAGGTTTATAAAACACTCATGGTGACCTTGAAAATTCCTGAAGAATTTGAACCGTGCTATACTTGATAAACAAAATTTCGATCGGCCTACTAATAACAGAGTCATCTAAACTGATTACCAGACTGCGGATTTTATGCATTTATGACAACAATGAGTAGATCAAATACAAAATTGAAAAAAACATCATAAAAATTTAGCGATACGATTATTTGAGTTTCTTACAATTGAATTGGATAAGTTTTATTTTGAATGAAAATCCGTAGTCTACTGATCACGTTCCGTGGTTCACCCTGTAGATTGAGTGCTTCTAGTCTTGAACTCTCTCCGCTTTCATAGAGAAGGGTAAATGAACGTTTCGATTCAATGAACGATTCAAAGTTGCTCTGGCTACTCCGCGTTTTATAACCGTCGATTTTTTGATCGAGAATTGATGAACGTGGCGGGGTCGCGTGGTTCAAGGACGTTTACAGCTTTCGACAGAGATTAATGATCAAGACGCGAAAGGGGCGGGGAGGGACGTTAAATTTGGCCGTCACAATAGCGTGAGATTGGTCGGAAAAAAGCGCCAGCGACGCACCCGTAATTGACTATTCTAGTTCAACTGCAACCCGAAATGCGCATCTCGCCACACCCCATCCCATCCCATCCCATCCCATCCCATCCATCTCTCTGCCCTGCTCGAGTTGCTGTAATTGAATCGGTCAAAAGGATTCTATTCTTTCGGCTACACAGAAGGGGTTGACGGCCGCATTTGATTTTGACCACGAAACCCTTTTTGATCCGAGAGATCAAAATCAAAATGCCCCGCACTACCCCCCCCCCCTGGAAACGTGTCACGAATACGCTCCGAACTAATTTAATTAATGATGGAGATAAGCAGGCGTGTCATTTGCAATTCAGTTATTACGAGAGACAAAGGGGGACAGTAAAAAGATAATAAAATCTATATGTTACACTTTATTGAATTTCGTATTTTATTGTGTTTCGCGCAGTTACGTATGTTATAAATATTACAGATTCTGTAAAACTCGAAGGAATGGAGACATTTTATTTAGTATTTTTATTAATTAAATTTATTGTACGATGGGATACAGGGTATTCCATTCGTGTCAACTTTCAAAGGTTATATCTCGGGAACAGTTTATGCTAAAATTATGTTCAGGTAGTGTTTAGAAAACGTCTCGATGCCAGCAATAATAATGTGCAATAAACAATATGGGATCCAATTTAAAAATTCAAACTTCACTTTTATAGTGCTGTTCGAGGTCATCTCAAGGTCGAGTAAATAACAGCTTGATATGTCCATCACGAAACTATATAATTTTTATCTAAAACATTTTTCATATCATTCACATTTTTCGAGATATTTTCCCTGGGAACTTAAAATGGAACACAGTGTATAGTTTTATTATATCGAAAAAACAACATTCATAAACAGTACATTATTAGCAAAATAAGTATGCATGTAAATTTTTGCGTCATAGAGTTGAGCGCAAGCTCAATAAAGTTATTTAAAATAGTTAATAATTTTGATTTTAATATTCTTTTTATATTCATTTTTATTACGCTGGCTTGTATACGCATAAATTTTACTAAGTTAGTTGTAGAACTTGAAGTATTTTCAAATTGAAATTATAAAAATTATTTAGCATTAATTTAAATACATTAAATCAGATTAAATATAATTGGTTTTAATAAAGTGCAGCATAAAACAATTTTGTATAAATAAAATTTTGTATAAATATTTTTCTTATTTTTGTTGATTACATGATATGAGTTTGTTTACATCAAACAACTTATGAATAACATATGTTACTGAATACGATGAACCTAATTAATAGAAACATTGTTTATATTTCATGTTTTATATAATTCAAATTTCAGTCTCGGGTACATTACTTCATAGTCATCTTCACAGTTTTTTGCAAATATCTGAAAAATTAAGGCCGAGAGGCGGTAACACGTTTAAGAAAGAGTTGCTCAGAATTATGACCTCGACAACCTATCAAGGTCACAACATACTTCAAGGTTATTGAAATCGGCGAGGCCGGTGCTATTCCAAATATTTACCAGAAGGTGTCCACATACTTTTGAGCTGCAGTGTACGAATTCCCAGATAAAACTGTCGCACTGTATGTACAGGGTGTCACAAAATTATATGTATGTCGCGGACACCATAGCGCACCATACACAACACCCCAAATTTTGTCGAAAATGACATAAGGACCCCCCGCAAAATTGACCTTGATCGTGAAAACGAACGTAAAAAAAACCAATATTTTTTTTAATCGTGTTCTACTGAAAACATTATGTTTTACCTTGTTTTTCACGTTCAAGGTCAATTTTGCGGGGGGTTCCTTATGTCATTTTCGACTAAATCGGGGGTGTAGAACCGCACTGTGGTGTCCGCGACATATAATTTTGTGACACCTTGTACAAAAAATGGATGCACAAAGAATTGAATGGACCTAGTTCTGTAGAATAATGAAAAAGATATCAGGGTATCGGATAGAAGAACATACATGTACGTAGCACCATTCTGCCTAATTGTAGCGAATCGTGCGCAACGTTTTGATCCATCATCGAAGATATCTATCTCGAAGTGGTATACGGTTTGCACACACGAGGTAACCTCGTGAACGTTGGAAAAAACCGTGTTCACCGTGTTGCGCAAGCCACAGAGAAGAGGGTTAAACGTACAGATTTGTACGAGGTGTAACCATTTATGGTTTCTCTCGATAATACCCTTGTAGGGTCCTGGCGAAGGCGCGAAGACCCCTAGGTGCTCATCAGATAAGGAACGGTGAGTTACCTAGGGGAACCTTCGCGATTATCCTGGTCGACTGATTTAATTGCTTCCTTTTTCACGAAACCATCGCGTGATTGAACACACTTTGTAACATAGTTGTAACGTACGCGAACGATTTGCTATTGGAATGCTCATAAAGCACCTGCCGATTTTTAAGTCGAGAATCCTTTGCAACAAGTATTCCATACAGAGGTTTTCGATAATTTTATAAGTTGTAATTTATGGTTGTAAAGCTCAGTTCTTTATGATCAGAATAACGTACATACATATAATAGTATATTTATTCAGGTTGACAGATCTTTATCTATCCATTTTTAATACGTATAGGCTGACCTGCCCAATAAATGAACACTTGAGCTGCATATCTGTTAAAATTAGTATTTGCAAATTGTTATTTAATTTCCTGAGTGCTACAGTGTTTTGTCGACATAAGGCGACGGTATTTGTTTCGAAATAAGGAAATTGCTATCCCCTCCTCTTCTTTTGAAGTTGTCTACTCTGGTAAACGATACACGCCGATTTCTATGAAACTTTACACATTAGATATATGTACCTAAGAATTTAGCAACATTTCGTTCGTGCCCGTTTTTTATGTTAAGGGAGAAATCAACCCTTTAATTCGAACCGGCCGGGGCGGCCCTTCTAAGTGCTCGTAAATCGTAGACGATGAAAGTTATTAAAAAATAGTTGCAGTAAAAGTTATATCTCATCTTTCAGCCCATAAATGTGTCCGAAAATTTTTTTGGACAAATCATTTTTCCGAAGAAAAAATTTTTTTTAATGGTTTACAGTTTACGCACAAAATGAAACACGCGTAGTTGTCCGTTTCGTACATACAATATATATATATATATATATACATATATTTATAAGTCCATAACAAAGCGTCTCCTGACAAACTTTATACAGGGCCGTCCACCTAAATGTAGCCACCTAAATATCTCCTTTATTTGTGATGACATAATAAATGTTTTTAATGCAATATAAATGGTATCACAAGACGAATGCTTTGCAAATTTTATTTTTTTCCCAAGGTCATTGATATTTTTTTCTTGCATATTCTAGTTGACATTAAAACGCATTTAGACATTCATTTCCATCGATATCACTGACATTAGTAGCGACAAGTGAGAACCTGTGGATATGTAAGTCCTATGTTTTAAGTCTGAAAACTTTAATCGCTAATATTAAATTTGTAAGGCATCTGTCACTTATATCAATGGAAATGAATTTCATATCAAATTTAAATTTTCGAAGTCAGAGTTCACTTCAAGGTCATGTTATTAACATCTCTGAATGCCTTTTTAATGACAACTAGCATATGCAAGGAAAAATATATACATACACATTTACAAAAAAAAATATCGATGATCTTAAAAACTTCGGAAAAAATGACCTTGAGAAAAAAATAAAATTTGCAAAACATTCACCTTGAGATACCACTTACATTGCTTTAAAAACATCTGTTTACATCTACTCATCGAAAATAAAGGAGATATTTAGGTGGACCACCCTGTGTAACATTTTTTTCTTCTTTTCATGTGTAGATTGAACAATAGCAGTGTAGCGAATGAAATTCGGGGACACCCTGTATAAGGGTACATTTAAAGGAAAATTCAGACACATTATTCGACTAAACATTTATTTCAGATCGCACATGCATACAGAGGTACAGACAGAATCGCTGAAAAAGGTCGAAGTATGACCTTCTAATACCACTTCTCTCACCCATTGCAGGGGGTGGGTGGCTAAAACCGTTCCGTCCCGTCGCACGGTGCACAGTGGTTCGAAATGGACAAAACGCGGATTAATGTTCTATTTTCAACTTCGTTAAAAATGACTTTTGGGTTAGTAATATGTTCACACTAAATGTTGGCATAAAAATTAATTTCCATAGTTCCTTTAGAACTTTTTACGAGAGCTTTGAAATCAGAGATAAATGCCAGTTTCTCTGAAGTTATCGTACTTTGTGATATCATACTTTTGTGAAAGTAACAATTTCATCACATTTGAGTGTGTTGGTGTTAAAGGGCTTTCTTTGAACTACTAGTTACATATCAAATTCGAGATATACACATTTGAACCCTTTGAAAAGTATCCTTTCGCGTCTGCCACTTTTTTCTCCTGTTTTCTGATTTACTGATGAACATAAAGCGTTTTACATAACTTACATACTGAATTTTACATAAAAGTATTTTTTAGTGTTTAAAAATAGACACTCGGCGTCACGGATTTTTATTACCTAATGGGAATAACGAACACCAAAATTGGCGAATCATCAGATACTGAGGGTAATGACAGTTATTGCATGTACACTATTGTACACAGAACGTCAAAATCAATAGAAGTTTAACTTTTGTTAACAATATCTCTTTAACTATTAAGTTCCGAGGGTATATGACATTATTTCCATAGAATCACATTCTGAATCAAATCCCAAAATTTCAATTTCTCAGGGTAAAACCACCCCTATGAGGGTAGCTTTATAAAAGTAGTTTTCATCCTAGTAAAAAAAAATACTAGAACCAGAAAACCGAAAAACCCAAGAAACCGTAATAACTGTTGTATTTGTAATGAATGATGTGCATTTGAAAGGTGTAATGAATTTAGTCCACATTTTGGCTATTTCGAATTGCTGTGCGTAATTTTGGTTTTCCTCTTTCCCCTCCTTCTTTTTTCTTTTGGTCGATCCTGTATAAATTGCTCGGCGGTAACGCGTGTGTATTATTCTAATCGTTAGAAATAACAAGAATGAAAGGAAATTTCTTTAACTGCGCTGTCCATAAATTCACAATCTCCCCGTGCACGACGAGCAAAATGAAAGCTTTTTTCTAGGTACGAGAGGATAAGAAGATATGAATTTGTTGGTAAACACAGCATGCGTCGGACACGCTTAGAACGTTTCACGAAGTGTCATAAAGGAACTGTTGTACTTTTTTTTTTGTTGAAATTTCAGCAGTATTTTATCTACATATACCAGGAAAGGTAAAGAATTTTTCCATACTCGAATAGTAGAACTTCCTGGATCCGTTATCTCCGGATGGCTTCCCAAGGGAATCTACCGCAAACAAATACTCGTATCTTCGTTTACGGCGACTCGAAGATTGGACGAAGATCGGTGGTACACATGTTACGAAAGACCGTTAGTTTGTTTTTTTTCCTGATTTCCTCCTTTCTGGTGAGTAAACCATGATTACGACAACCGCGTTCATTCGAATCAAGAAACTCGTTTGTATTGCTTGGAAACCTGAACAAGTCTGCACACGTATTATCTTGGTCCTATTTTCTGTGACAACGTAAGAAACACTTTTATTCTCCACAGCGTGTAATTGGACAGGGGATTTTATGCAGTTATGACAAAAATTAGATTAAATACTAAAATATTAGACTGTTTAAAAATACTATTATATTATTTTCAACCTTATTAAACATATAGTGAAACGAAATAAATTTCTATTTCACTTCAGTTTGTTGCAATTCAGGTAGAAAATTTTTATTCTGCATATACGTTATCTACTCATAATTTTATAATTCTCAGCAATCGAAAAAGTTGTGGAACTTTTTCAGTGGTTCTATTCAAAAACGTTCGTACAGTATAAATTACAATGAGAGCAGATAAAGAAAAATTCTGGAACGCAGAAGTTTCAGTTTGAGTTGAACTTATAAAATATAAAAATAACAAGATTTTTGGAGCCGGATCAGCGATTTTGTTCATCAACATTAACAAAGTTTTCAATCATTATTATAAATACTGAATCGGTACTATCTGTGTGTACTAAAATTACTATTAGTATTGTGTATTTATTATTAATATTTGCATAGTAATATTTACGTAGATAGTTCATAGTGCAACGTTTGCTTTTATTTTACTAATAAAATCTTTCTTAATCAACGTTCTAAAATAAATTTCTCCCATAGAATTTTTATTGTAAAGATTCTAAAGTAACTGTTCTCTGAGAATGCTTTATAAAATAAGTTTCTAATGGTAACATTTCTTCTCGTATTATTTCCTTAGGAACAAAAACTTGAAAAGGAAATGTCGTTCAGAATGATGACCTTGACAACATATTTCAAGGTCATTGAAATTTGAGGCGAAGACCCTTTTCTACTAGCTCAGTATGTATATTTTTCTTAACGATACATACGAGATCGAAAAGAATTTTTATTAAACGAAAGATAAATGTTTATTTCGATCTCTCATTTATTCATTTTGAAAATAGTACGAACTAATTATACGAACAAGGAATAGCTTAATCCTCGAAGAGGTGATGCTTTTGATGATTATAGTATAGAGTATACATATGTAGATGGCAATGCTTAGATCAATTTAGGCAGTTATCAATTTTTTTTCAACCTGTTTTTGATCATTAAATAGCTTCAAGTTTAAATTAATCGCGGAGATATGAGTTGCTAGATAATGTTTTTACGGCGCGGTGGATCGTTAATTTTGAGGTCCTGGGCTGACACTGTTTGGGCGTAATTAACCCTTTACTCCAGTACCAAAAATTTTTGTATAATTTATTTTGTCTTATGTTGTTAATTTAAATTGTTTTTATTTTTTTGACCGTGATGGGTGACTTGATTTAACGGAGACCTGGGCTACAGCCCGTAAAGCCCATACCTAGATCCGCCGCTGTAAATACTAGATTAAAATGAATACCGTCATCCAAGGATCAATATGGCTTTATTAACCTTATTTAATAAAAAAGACACAATTACATTCTTATAAACTACGTTTATTTCGTGATAGTATTTCTTGTATTTAATTACTTATTCTTATTATTAATCCTAAGTAACTCCGGTCATAGCGCTTAATAGGGATTATTTTGTCGGGTGATTCCCGGACTTCGACCGGAAAGGGTTAATTTATCATTCTCGATATATTATCTTTATAATTCCATTACCCATGTAAATCCTTAATTCCATTTTTAATATCTTGTTACGAACAATAATATGTACCAAGCTTAAAAGAAACTACACTCAATCCATTTTCCGCCATTCTTTCCTCGATGTAGACATTATCATTGTAGCTTTTCCCATAAGATTCGCAAAAACAATCTTCGTCGAGTTTCTCACTTCAATGAGAAATACAACCACATGTATAGACGGTGGCAAATAAAAAGAATGTCTTTACTTGTCGAAAGTAACTTCCAACCATAGTAGTTACAGTATTTCTTTCTTATTATTACGGTTTAATGTTCCAGCGTTTGATTGCTGCGGCAATTCTTTGTGTATAATATTTACCATCGGTTAATATTAAACCTCGTTAAAATGTTATTGTTATGTCTTCAAACACGGCAATTCGTATGCCGAATTTCGCGGGATCGTACATTTCATTATGCTTGCTTGCGACGACACTTAAAGAGCACTAGCGAATTCAAAATTAATCAAAACGTTTTGTTGAGAAAAATTAATACAGTCCGTGGCCATATTAATGTGACCACTTGAAAATTTGATAGTAGAAAAAGCTTCTTTGCTATTAAATGAAATAATATGTATTCCTGTAAGTCAAAATTAGTATAAAATTTTAGGTTAATGTTAAACACAGTATTCAAGAAACAAAATGTTTGTATTATATGCAGAAAACCATTTTAAATCAATATTTGGTTATTCCTCCCTTTGCCTCTATGACAGCACGTACTTGTCAATCATTAAAAGTTCATTATAATTCCAATGGCAGAGAATTTTTTCTATTAAAACCCTCTTATTTGAGACAACTTGTTACACCTAATCACACACGTTGACCGCTTTTTTGTATTTTTCCCATTACACAAATAACTATTGCCTCTACTTTCACAAAACACGCTGTCATATAAACAAACGTTTTGGCAAACTTGAAATAAAGAAATATCGAAATAATATACTATTTGAAATTGCTATTATTTCAAATAAATCAATATTATTTTTATTTTTAAATAACAGTATTGAAAATAACGGTGCGAAATAAATTATTTCAAATAGTTATTTCTTACTTTCATTTCAAATAGCCCAGGTCTGCATAACTCCACTGTACTCTCAAGACTGACGCAATTTTTGTTCCAATTTGTGTGGCCATACATACATGTATTAGCCAGCAGCTTTGAAAGCTGACGTAACAAGAAACGACAGACCTTCCCAACCCCGAATACTTCAGGAACATTTTCGTGCTGGGGAGCGCGTGTACCTTGTGCCCTTAAATGTCTAAATACGGAATTCTACCGGCAACATTTTTAGTCGACCGATGATGTTCCCTTTTCTTTTTGTAATTCCATCGCGTGCGCGAAATGATCGTATAATTATTTACGAAATTTTTATCGAAGCATCTCGCATTCCTGGCCAACGGCAATAAGGGCTCACCATCTGGAGAAATTATTAATTCTTCACACGTTTACAGACACGCACTAGCACGCGGTTTTCAGTTCTAGTTGGATTCATCGCCGGTGGCAGTGAATGTCTTGTTTCAACCCTCGAGGAGCTTCCTTCTTTACGGTCTTCCTCCTTTTTTCCCCAGACTATTCTCTTCCTCTTCCTTTCGTTCTTGTAGGTGCTCCTCGTGAGACCGAACCGGGGGATCGGTGGCTTTTATGCATGTATACGTATACGAATGCGCACCCAGGGACCGGTAGTATCGCATATTTATCGCGAACACAGAGCCCGCACAACTGTATAACAGCTTTCTAACCACGGCTCCTTTCTAATCACGGTATCCTCCACCGAACATAATAGTAGGTGTATACAAACATTTTTTGCCGGTGCGGTGAAATAATCGTGTCAAGATTCAAGCAGGCCCCTACTTTTTTCAATTCGCATTTGCCAAACAGCGGGGAGTTAGTTGATCGAACGCATGAGCAAACCCTAGTACATATTGTTAACACTGAACCTACCAAGCACTAAAAGTAGCTGGTCTGTTGATAAAAATGACACGATTCAATGTATTTATAGTTTGTGCGACTTTTATTATAATAGGGTAAATGTATCGATTACTGAGGTATCAAGCTTTGATCGTATTTTATTTTAATATTATTCCTAATTTATCATGAAATAATAATACGTGTAAACATTTTATGGAAGAATGATGTGCTCTGAATACAAAAAGAAATTGGTGGCCCTCAAAACCTAATATAACATAAGAAAATATCAAAAAATAAAATCGATAACATTTCGTACGTATTACTGCGGACGAAAAAGGGCCATGTACCAATTACTGCGTACCGATTACTGCGGATTCAAATTTGAAATATACGAGCGCACGGAAACAAACTACCTACGGTACCTCGGCATTAATTTAAATAATTATTACATTTTACAGTAGACTCCCAAATAACGCGATGAAAAAATTGTTTAAAATTAGTGTATGTATGTATTTTATGTAGTAGTAATGGTACAGTCTTCTTACAAAATGTTTCGTTACTGTAAATTTAGTCCATACATTTCTTCTTAAACAAGTTTTTCGTCGCGTTATACGGGAGTCTATGTACTGTAAATGAATAAACCTTTAATAATTTTAACAACTTAGTTTAATATCACATAAATAATCTTATTATTATTACATTTTAAATGTATAAACCTTTTAATTTTAACAACTTATTAGTATAATATCACACAAATGATCTTATTATTACATAACTATTATTTCCCTGTCTAACCTCATTTACTGCGTTTCTTAAGTTTTTAGATCCATAAGTAGATCTTTTTCTCGTCCTTATTTTATTTAGATTTTTAGTTTTGTTACCGTTTTCTTTATTAAATTTCCATTTAACCTTTGGCATATCTTATTTTTTCTATAATTGTATTACTCTTTCTCTATATAAAATTGTTTACTTTTACCGAATTCTAACCTACAACGTTCGGCTGAATTGAACCTCGATTCTCATCGTAGTTGCAATTCATGCCGCAGTATTCAGAGACATTCCTAGTGATTTTTGTACTGCAGTAATGGGCTCCTCCTTCACTTTAAGGGGGAAGGGTACCCTAGAATTCCCCTAGAACTACCCTAGAAATCTGGCCGAAACTTGGGTTTGCGGGAAATCATTTTTCGTCCTTATACGAGCATATTTTGGGCTGGGTGAGGGCTCAATCGAAAGAGGAAGGTTCAGCGCATGGTGCGCTGGTTATGACGTAACGAGATTATGTTGATATCTAATAATATGAGTGTCCAAAGTAGGGAAAAAAGTCGAGAAATCACCCGCAGAATCCCAATGTATTTTTCTGTTACAAAAAGAGTTTTTGACTGCTGTCATAACCAGCGCACCATGCGCTGAACCTTCCTCTTTCGATTGAGCCCTCACCCAGCCCAAAATATGCTCGTATAAGGACGAAAAACGTTTTCCCGCAAACCCAAGTTTCGGCCAGATTTCTAGGGTATTCTAGGGAAATTTTAGGGATAAATCCTGAAAAGTCACGTGACTACCCTTCCCTCTTAATGTACCTACGTAATGCTGAGGGCTTAATTTCTTTATTAAGAGGGAACGGTAGTCACGTGACTTTCCCTAGTGACAGAAAACTAGTCCACGTGACAGAAAAATATATTGGATTCTGCGGTTGTTTCCTCGACTTTTTCCCCTACTTTGCAGACTCATATTATTAGATGTCAACATAATCTCGTTACATCATAAGCAGGGCACTATTCGCTGAACCTTCCTCTATCAAATGAGCCTTTATACAGTTCAAAATTTGCTCGTATAAGAACGTCAAATGAATTCCCGCAAACCCAAGTTTCGGCCAGGTTTCTAGGGTATTCTAGGGAAATTCTAGGCAGTCTCGAGGCGGCCGTTCCCCCTTAAGAAGGAAAGAGAAGCTTTTTTTATATTTTTATTGTATCGAAGTACGTATCTAAATAATGAAAAAACTTTCCCTATGAACAACAGTCCTTTGGTGATCGAGATAGTAGAAAAATCATACCCTATATGCTGCAATAAAGAAACATGTATAATTATTTTCAATATAGGCATATCGCACCCCGGCAATAATTGTGACATAACTAAAAGATGCAATATTCTCAGAATAACAATATTAAGAAAATTATAAAATTTCCATCGAAATACTACAGACATCAGGAATCATTCAGAAAAATATTTTTGAAAGTAAATTCGATTAGGTTCTATAAAATGATATTATGGATGCCTCCACCAACTCTAAAGTGACACTGTTCTTGCCACTACAAATATGAATTAACTTAAAAAGAAAAATTACACAACTGCCCTCTCGCGGTTCAATTAGGAGTTAGAGATATGACGTTTTTCTAGCACGTAAAGGCCAACTAAACGCATCGGTCACTGTTCCATCTGTAAAATTATTGAAGTGAAACTTCTTTGCTGAGGGTAACGTATTTGTTATGTTACGGAAGTGACGTTCGGAAGTCGAGAGTGGCGCGAAAATTTAAGCGGAGAATAAACAGAGAAAAACAAATTTCTAACCCCGACGGGATTCGAATCCAGGTCTACCGCTTGGTAGTCCAACTCCTAAACCGCTTGGACAACCAACGATCTTAGAGTATTTGAACACTGTACCATAACATAATTTACCGTGTGTGGAACAGAATAAATATCTAATTAAAAGAAGAGGTATATATATATATATATATATATATATATATATATATAAATTACAAAATTACATTTAAAAATCTAAAATCAAAATGAATACATATACAGGGTTGTGCAAACGTAACTTTAACGGAAACTTATTTCTTACAAAATAAATCAAGTTACATCAGATGTTGGAAGTTGGAACTGCAATCCATTTGTCTACGATACAGAGCTCCGCTCTTTGTATTAGATTTCTCGTTGTTGCCATAATTAGAGCGTCTCGTTTTATACTACTATTACATGCATTTGTTATGTGATTCCAAAGTTCTTGAACATTATTGATTGTTGCGTCGTGTACAACGGATTGAAGATATCACCAAAGATAAAAATCCAATGGAGACAGAACCGGAGAACACAGTGGCCAATGAATTGGACCATACGTTCCTGAACGTATGATTCTGAAATGTACGTGATAAATACAAACATAATATGGGAAGCGACAGTAGTAAACATAAACCGAGACGCCCTACTTATGGTGACAACAAAAAGCATCGTACAAAGAGCGGAGCTCTGTATCGTAGAAAATGGATCGCAGTACCAACATCTGATGTAACTTGATTTATTTTGTAAGAAATAAGTTTCCATTTCAATCAAACAACAAAACACCGTCATTGAAAGAAAATTGAAATAAATATGTACTCGGAGTTTCTTTACCGCCCACACCAGTCATCCTTCCGACCTAATGATAGGTATAGTTTATAGATTAATTTTATTTGCCAATTTATTTTAATTAATTTATTTGCAATTAATTAACTTTGCCAGCGTCGAGATCACAATTTCTCTTTCTTTTTCACTCGTTTAACCACTAGATAAAGTTGAAATTATATCGTGTTTGGTATCATTTTAATCAGAAAAATGTCACAAATATATTGGTGAAAGTCCCATAAAAAAAACATACGCGTGGATAACCACGCGCGGTAGAAGTGAAACTTCTTGCAGTCTAGTAATGTTTAGAAGTAAATTAAGATTGGAAATGGTAAACAATAATGAAGCGACAACAAGATCAGGAACAACTAATACAGAAAAAAAATTTGCGACGCAAAGAAGGAGAGCGTATGGGAAAGAAAGAGACATAGTTCTCTTTCTTTGCGTCGCAAATTTTTCTTTTTTGTATTAGTTGATCCTGATCTTGTTGTCGCTTCATTATTTTTTACCATTTCCAATCTTAATTTACTTTTTTTGTATTAGTTGTTCCTGATCTTGTTGTCGCTTCATTATTTTTTTGTATTAATTGTTCCCGATCTTGTTGTCGCTTCATTATTTTTTGTATTAGTTGTTCCTGATCTTGTTGTCGCTTCATTATTGTTTACCATTTCCAATCTTAATTTACTTCTAAACATTACTAGACTGCAAGAAGTTTCACTTCTACCGCGCGTGGTTTTCCACGCGTATGTTTTTTTAGTAGTGTCACTGTTCTTGGCGGGGTGCGATATGTATAATTTCAATAATTGTGAAATTTTGAAACCGGTCATATCACCGGTGGTGATAGATTTAGGGAAAAGGATAAGACACTGTGCATGTTTGTTTACATATTTCGTATATTCGAAACAAGGAAATGTACTTACATTTTACAGATTCTCAATGTTGTTAACAATCTCTAGAACGAATCTACGAAAACATAAATTCGTAGAACGCATAACAATGAAATATAAGAAAAAAATGTAAATATGATTTGACTTTGGTTGGACAAATGTATAAGACAAAAAGATAGTATTGTCGTATATTTAATTGAATACACTCAAATACCGTTCTAACATTTCGTCAAACCTCGCTTTAGCTGTATAACATCCAGCAACCGTTTCCGTATTGTCTTGTAAAATCGTTTTATTCGTTTTTGTTTAATGCGTTCGAATTTTGCATAATATGTACAGTCTTTTAGATGGTTAACGTTACTGTCTATCCGCATAGACAGCTCGGGACAAGTAACCCTAAACATTTTCAATAATGTTCAGGACAGGTGAACGGGCAGGCCACTCTAAAACCTTCACATTGTTATTCCTAAAATATTGTTGTAAGGCTTTCGCAGTATGTATAGCAGCATTGTCCTGCTGGAAAGTGTAGTCACCCCGTGTTATATGTATGCACTGCATATTTCTTATTGCACTGTATATTTATTATTGCCATATAAAAATGGTAACACAATTTATTTATTTTGATTGTCTGTAATTTTCAATATAATAGATTAATAGAGATACTGGAACAAATTTCATTATTTTCCATAAATGAATTTTTATAATACCAATTATTGGAAAATATAAAACCGATCATTTGACCGTGGTAGGTTTAGTGTTAAATCATGGATATAATAATGCCACCTATCAGGGCCGTCCAAATTGAATTTGGTCGCTAAAAATTACATTTTTCCATGTTTTCAACCAATGAACGTGCTCATGAGCAAATCATGCAGTCTTATGCTGTTCCGTTAGAGAAGGCTATTATTTTAATTTCTTCCGTTGAATATCCTTACTCTTTTGTAACATACGACGCACGTTCGTTCCTCAAATTTATCTGCACTCCTGCTTCTTCGGCAATTTGCCTTGCTGTTCACATGGCACGAGTTACTTTAGTTTTTCCATAAGTTTTTTGATTTTTCAGCACATGATATACAGCACAACCACATCTATTTGACAGTTTTATAATTCATCTAAAAAATTCTATTCGGTTGACTTCAATTTTATCTAACGCTTTTCTACGACGTATTAATTCTTTTTTGTTTAGGCGTATAAAATATGTATGTATATTATAAGCAAAAGGACAGATTTTTACTCCTGCGTCTCTTCGCAGATGAATAGCTACTAACAGAAATCGTAAAAGTGAAGAATGAGCACAGTGTCTTATACTTTTGTCCGACTTAAGGTACCTCGTGTTAAATTTTTTTCTTTTCCTTCTCTGTTGTGTGGTCCACGAACTCACGCCTTGGAATGCTCGCTCTGGAAATGGCACACAACACATAGAACGTACTAAATGCACATTTCCTTGTTTCAAATACACGCAATATACAAATATGCACATTGTCATACCCTTTTGTCCAGCAGGTACAAACAAACGCATCTACATGTTTCTTTTCAATAAAACACAAACTATCAGATTGTTCAGAAACTAATTTTGTGTTTTCTATGGGAAAACAAAAAACAATTTTTCACTATTTAGAAGTTTTATTCGGTGATGTGGCGACCATTTTGTTCTATGATCTTTTGCCATTTTTCTGGCAACTTGGATATTCTACGCTCGATGAATTCTCGTTTTTATAAGCAAAAAAGGTAAACTGGTCGATGTACTACCTCTGCTCCGATTTCAATGACCTTGAAATGTGTTGTCAAGGTCACCATTCTGAACAACATTTCCCTTTAATGTTTTTGGCGATCGGCTTTAGTTTACGAGGTAATTGCAAAACACTTTAATTCGTTACGACTCGTAATAAAGATTTCGAACAAAATTCGATAAATATCGATGTTATTTATTCCATTTAAATCAAAATGAATTGCTGTATTCTTTATAACGATATTCAGCTATTAAAGTAAATGTAAGGGTACAACAAATATAAATTTTCTTTTCTTTTTTAGGTAAAATCGTAGGGCACCCTGAACTAGGAGAAAATGAACGCGGTAGCAAAACAGAAATATTTGGCTATCAACGATGACATTTACAAGCATATAAAACGCCATGAAGTTGAATAATTTCCGAAGAAATATGAATGAAATCCTAATTTATTTTTAACAAAACGCAACTGAACGAATATTTTATAAGAATAATAAAAAACAGAGTAATTCTCTTGCCGTATCGCAGTATAACTGCAGGATTTATGTCCTATTTTTGTTATGCAATCCACTGGATCCAACTCTGGGTGGAAATTGAGTATATCTCATTTCAAAAGATGCTGGATTCATCTTTTTGCTCCTCCTTGAAAGAGCTTCCTTCCTGCTTCTCGTTTTTCTCATATTTCTCTTTTTATCTTAGAGTTCTGAATGAGTTGTTTTTAATGAACTTTTTTGCTGAGTACATATAAACGCGTGCAACATATCATGTTATGTAAAGAAATACTAATGAACGTATGGGAAACAGTAATTTACTGAAGGTACAAGATTTTTATAAAGAGAGATTTATTGTAGTATGACGACGAAGAGAATTCGGCCGACATATTTAAACGGTTGGTGTCGCAAGTTGCAGATTTGGATCTTTATGTCCTAAAAAATGTACAGCATCACTAACATTTTAGTATACCCAACGTAGTCGTTACACGTCGTACTGCCAATTTATCCTGTACTTGGGCAGGCAGTTTTGTCCCAGTATAAGGAAAATAATAAACACGCCATTGTACAAAGTGATAATCAGGACTACACGGGGACATACTCTAATATTTACAGAACACAATGTGGTACTTGCTGAAATAGATTCTCTAGATAGATAAAGTTCATGACAATTGAATTATCGCTTTAATATAAATCTTTTTTATATCGAAAACTTTGCATTTTAATTAAAAAATGAATATTTTAAGCGCTTGCGTGCAATTTATTTGATTGATGATGGCACCAATCTACATATTAATAATATCACTTGACCTTATTGTTAGATAACAATACAGGAAGAATCAGGGACAGATTCATTACATACGTAGGGTATGACCACAGTATTACAAATGCTGAAAGAAGTATCTTATAGAGTTTGCTGTTATTCTTGTTATTCTACATCTGTTTATGTTATTCTTTAAACGTTCTTTATACGTTGAAATAAACAATAAATAAATAATAAAATGCTATAGACGACAAATGAATGATTTGATTAGCGAAGTAGAACAAAAGAGATCATTTACTAAAAATGAGAAGCTTGCAATTTCCACAGCATTGAAAAGATCTTTTTATTTCATTTTCGTGCTTTTAATCATTCAAGTAATTCCCGTTACATTGGATAGCCCTTTCACAACATGATATATAATCACATTTCAAATCTTTACGCCTTTTGATTAAAAAACCTGTCGTATTAGTTTATTAGTGTCGATATTTCTCTTTTTTTTTAACGATTCTATTCAGTAACTGTGCAGAAACGATAATAGAATGACAAAAATGTTTTAGAATGTGGAGAATAAGTTAACAATTTTAAATATTCTGCTTATTTAATTGTTTTTACATCATTTCCGTAGGATTATAGTCGAAGTAGAAAAATTATTAGAGCATCTGTTAACTTATAGTTACATTACCATTATGACAAACAATTACAAGATTTATTTAAAAAATTATGTTGTACAAAGATCGAGAAGTTGTCATGCAGGGTGTTCCAAAAATGTTGTATTTCCTTGAAAGGGCTAATTCCTAAGGTCATTTCAAGAAACTTTTTCCTTTAAGGAATTACAAAAAAAAAAAACACAGACCAATCAGGGTGCAGCTACAGTGGACGGATTCCGGCTCGGCCAACCCAATGCCACACTAAGCTGTAGCCGCGCTCTGATTGGTCCATGTTTTTCGTTAATAACTTCTTATCAAAAGCACGGAGAACATTTTCGCAAAGGAGGTAGTTACTGCAAACGACCTCAGGAATCACCCCTTTGAAGGAAGTACAACATTTCTCGGACACTCTGTATGATTGTATTGTATTAACCGAATACAATATGAGTTTAAGTTTGGATATCATGCTCCAATACATTCTGTAATAGTTTCTCAAATTTGAAGAGTCTCTAGGTGTAAAAGCATTAAAATTTTGATACAATCTGATGACAGACTCTAAACATAATAATTGGGCTATGACATACGAAACCATAGAGGACCATATACATAGAATACAAATATTTTTAAAATTTTATCTCGATATTGCAATATGTGTATCACGTGTATTTAAATTTTCATATACAGGGTGTCCCAAAATTCCTTCAACTCCCTGAAATGAGCGGTTCCTGAGGTCATTTGAAGCGACATTTTCCTTTTCCAAAATGTCCGCTGCGGCTTCGTTTATGGAAAATGGAAAACACGGACAAATCAGAGCGCGACCTAACCGCGTGATGGTAGAGATGGTCCGGCGCGCCAGCAGTCGTCTGGGTCTGCAAATCCCTATACGAATACTTTCGTCGTGGCAGATATGCGCAAACCGTCCATGTTGATCCATAAATCGTGACGTAGTAGCTATAAAAACAGTGGTATAAATCGTACAGTAATTTTCGAAATACCGTGATGGGTCGGGACGATTTTCGTTGTATTTGGGATGCGCGTTTAGATACGCGAGGTTCGTCCGTGTTGATATAAAGGTCGTGTCGTCATTCGCCAGATGTTTAACACGATGGGTCGGGATGGCTTTCGTCGTATTTTGGCTCTGCTGGCGCGCCGGACCATCTTTGCCACACGCGTCTAGGTCGCGCTCTGATTGATCCGTGTTTTTCGTTAATAACACTGTCCAACACCAAATTTGTGCTCTAATTACTGTTGGGTGATTCTTGAAAAACATTGATTTTTGTAAAAATGCATGATTTCGATAAAAAACGAGATGTTACGCAAAAACTAAACATGCGAGGATGTTCAGGGTTGAGTCAAAAGAAAGAGGGGATTCTCCTCTACATATCCATATAGCCATTTATATTTTTTTGAACTTTCTAATAGTTGTAAATGCTTGTTAAAGTTTGAAAAAGAGCTGACGCGGGGACTTTATACGCTCTATTTTTGTATTTATGCGAAAAATCCTTTATCTAGCAGGAATTTACTATACAGCATTGAATTCTACAGACATTTCTGGTACAGAAACCATTCACAAAAAGTATTTGGTTCGGTTAGTATAGAGCAGGTTAAGAAAATGTTCCTTGACAGCTTGTGTGCGACGCGTTCGCGCCACACGGCCATTGTAGCCTCTTCTCGACTCGCCGCGCCGCGCCGCGCCGCGCCGGGGCCGTTAAGCAATATCATTTTGCAAAAATTCAAGGTTACTCAATATTAATGTTTATTTGTATCACGTTTCTTCGACTATTTTTAAATGAACAAATCCGTACATATTTCCTAAATAAAGTTATCTTAATTCTTGTTAATTTAAAAAAGAAAATAATAATCCAGGTTCTCCCGAACCATGTCTATTTTGACTACAGTAGAACCTCGATTATCCGAAATTTTGATCACCCGGACCAGTGATTGAGAGATCTCGAAAAGAGTCTTCGATGGTTCAGAAAAAAAATTAAAGATTACTTTAACAAATAAGTTTTGTTAACGTTAACTGTATATGCATAATTACTATTTATCGTATACTGTACATGTACAAACATTTTGAGTAGTATACATACATTTTGAGTATATCACATTTCTAATTACAGAAGTAGTACTTTTGTATTTACTAAGTAATTTTAAAACTATTCGATTATCCCAACAATTCGATTTTTCAAACCACCTCGTTCTCAGTTAATTCGGATAATAGAGGTTCTATTGTATTGCCTCATTTTTGTATATAAAATTTATAATTAAATACTTTTCTTTGCTATCGCTATTCCAGTGACATTTTGAAAACCGAAGAAAAGAGTTTAATTGTTTCATAAGAATTTCTGTAGTTTATTCAGACTGAAGAATTTTACAATTAGGGAATGGTGCTCGCATATGTATATGTACTATGGACCGTGTTGAATGGGCGCCAGCAGTTGTTGGAAAATGAAAAGTGCTACTTCCTCTGTTGGAAGGTAAAAAACCTAAATAATACGGACAAATTCTTTGCAGCTGTCGAAACGAGCGGTATTTTATGCTTGCATACGGCAATCCTTTTACTCGGTTCGCGAACCTTTACATCTGAATGATAGTGAAAGTGGAGGTAACGCTTTGCGAGGAAGAATAATAGGGAACACGAAACTGCGAAAGGGCTCGTTTGGGACTGAAAGTACCTACATACTGCGTACTTGTCGCCTGTGAACTTCGTTTACTCTATATTTTTTATGCATTCCAACAAAAGATCGATTACTCGAATTACTTTATTTATTTCGATGAATATTTCTCATTTATTTAGGCAGTGTTAAAATTTTCTTACAGCGAAACGAGAATTACTGCGAGAAAGAAAATTTATGTAAAGGGTGCGCCAACTAAAGTGTTACAAACTGTTTTCTCAGAATCTAATGAAGATATTGACTTCAGTTTTTTTTATCGAATGGTTAAATGAGGCTAATATCTTAGTGTGTATGTATTCAATTTATTAGTTTTATTAAGACAACAAAAAATTTAATACAAAGAGCGGACCTCTCTATCATAGAAAATGGATCGCAGTTCGAACATCTGATGTAACATAATTTATTTTGTAAGAAATAATTTTTCATTAAAATTACGTTTGCACAAAATTTTCGAGTTTAAGGTAATTTCAAGGTCATAGTATAATACACTGTTGAACTCGTCTCGACGTCAGCAATAATCCTATGATGTTTAAAACATATGGTGCCATTTAGAAAACTCAAGGTGACCATTACTTTTTTACGTAAAAAGCATTTTTTTAGATTTAAGAGTATGTGAACATGTTGCGCACCAATTACAGATACAATTTTATCTTTTTTTTTTTTTGTTTTGTTAAGGAAGAGGTTTAAAATGCTTTTATGCACACCCCTGAAGGGGGTAGTGTCGGGCTCAGGGACAAGGATGGACGGTGTCCCCACTACCGACTAAAACACTCCTCTCCCAGGACCCGATTATGAGTCGGGCCCTTCCCCGTCGCCGCTATGACGGGGGATTATAACAGAGCGGGGCCCTGCGATCAGCATTTCTCCCGCCCTGTTGATCTACGTCCCACAGCCACTCCTGTTCTTGGCTCTTAAGATACAATTTTGTCTGAAACATTTTTTAATTAGACTACCGGAAATGCCTAAAAAATGGTGACAAATCTTAACGGATACACCCTGTATACATATGTATATTGTCAAAAATAGATTTCAAAATTCTAAAAGTCATAACGACAAAGTTATTTATATCTATTTTTTGATCTGTTGATAACAAACTTTGGCACTATTTTTTGGACCGATACTAAGTTGTCTGTTTAAATGTTACTAATTTCGTTTCGTTTGAGATCCAGTCAACTTTGAATTATTATAAATACAGACCGAAAAAGTTCTGGCACTTTTTAATACGTTCCGTTTAAAACGTGGTCCGTGGAACTGTTTAAAAAATGTCCTGAGTCCTGACATTATAAGTTTCGATGGGAACTGATAAAGAAGAGTTCTTGAAAGTAAAAGTTTTAATTTGAGTGGAAGTTATAAAATATAGGATAAAAATATTTCTACACCTGAGACAGTTTGTTCGTCACTATTAAAAGAGTTTTGGATTATTGCGACAATAACTGAATGTTATTCCAGGACTAGTACTCTAACAATATTAAATAATTTTGGAAGTTGAATTGATATTTTTTTGTATTCCTGTTTGTATTCCTCTCATTCGTTCTGAAATAATTTGTTTTCGGAGAAAGTTTATTATACAGATTCTAAAATATCTGTTGCATGAGAATATTTTTTAAAGAAGTTTCTAAGTTCTCCCAACAGGAGGCTTTTCAAAAAATAAACCGTATAATTCCGAACATAATTATTTTAGAAACGAAACATAACTGTTTATTTCGATCCCTGATCATAAATAATAATTTTTAGAAATATACAATTTAGATCAGATACAGTTGTAAGTAAACATTTATTAGCCCAGAATGCATTATAGCAAATACCTACATATATGACCCCATAATTATGAACGTGGTCTAAGTCATACATTTCTTGTTTCGAGATATACATATTTAAAGGATTACATTTGAAACACTAAATGAATTTCATATAATGTTGAAATAACAAGCACTATCTAACGATTCATTTTTGACAATATCGTAAAGATTACATTGAATTGATTTTGTTTAAAATAATGTGGTGTGAAATGACTGATAAACTCATTTTTCTTGACTTAGACTACTTTTATAATTATGGGCTCATAGGTTCTTTTGATAATGATTAAATAAATGAAAATTGCAACGCGGTTCCAAATAAGAGACACGAATTTCAAACACACAGTTATTTAATGGAATAAAAAAATCCATGAAAATGTGAAACTAGCCACACTCTACTTACAGTTGAATATTATCCACTAACACAAATATAGAAATCGCAGAAAAATATTATGTAGGATATAACATTCATACGAAAAATTGTTAATAACTCACAAAAACACACACACAAAGAAAACCAAAGAATTTGTCAGATGAACGAGCCAGATCTGAAAGATCTAAAATACCGATCTCGCTAATAATCACGAGTAATTGGTGCGATATTAAGCTGCCAGAAAGATATACATATATTCGTTGTGATGAAATTACTTCTCTCCACAAACATTCCATAGATGTAATATCGTGTTTAGCTTTCATTAAAAAAAGTAGCGCAAAATATACTGTTAAGAATCTCGGTTTCCGCATAAGTAAATACAGAAAGCATAACGGCTGCCGTTTGAATGTATAATTTATAGTGAAAACTAGGAAAACAATAATCAGCTTTCAAAAATTTCACAAATGTTATCTGATATTTTGCGAGAGTAGTACATATAAAGGAATTTCACCTCTTTTTAAAAAACATTTACATTTGTGTTTGTATTACAAGTAGTAAATCCAATTTCGAAAGAAATTGTACTATGGTAGGTGTCCATATTTGCTGTAATGTTCTTAAATAATTGTTCCATTTACGATATTAACAATTACGGATAGGCATTCGATGTTCAAGTATTTTAGTTTTTAATTAATTTGTTACTATTGGAATGCTATAGTCAATGATAAGTTTAACAACTATAAATGTTTTAAATTACATTTCTTAACACAAGATCACGAATATACGTGATAAGATTAAGATATAAATAAATAACTGTTGTATAATGTAAACTGTAGATTAAGATATAAATAAATAACAAATCATATACTGTATATGTAATAGGAAAGATTTCATTATCAGTTAAGTAAAAGAAAGATAATGTTTTTCGTTCATCATTCAAATTTTGCACTCGACACAAATACTGTTTGTCCCTCAAAAGAAATCTGGAGAAATTAATATACAGGGTGAGTCACCTAACGTTTGCACCTCAAATATCTGTGTTGTTTTTCAAAATACGGCAAATATCTTCAAGACAAAATTGAAAGGGCCAATGTGGTTCACACAATGCCATAAACATTATTGTTTTTATGTCATTTTTTTTAGAGATATCAAGGTCAACTTCATTTTTTTAAACGAGACCCCCCCTTTTTAAACACCTACGACCCAGATAGCACGCTACGTCTTAGAGACGTCTTTTTTACGTCTCCGTTACGTCTTTACGTCTTACGTCCTGAATAGATGTCTTTAAGACGTCTTGACGTCTTCATCAAAATCGGTCAACGCTGCAATGAGCTACAAACGTTTAAAAATGGTAAAAATTGCAGTTTTTCACGATTTTCGACCTCTAACTGCAATAAATGTAAGGATTCTTTCAATGCCTGTTGTATTTTCCCGCACCAACCGATTTCGATGAGACTTTCACAATGCATATAATTGACACAGATCTACAAAAGGTATTTTTAAAATTTTCCATATAGACCGACATAAAAAAGTTTAAAAATGAAACTTAGTATTTTTTTCTATAATTCCGATCAATTGCAATTTTTGAAAAAATTTATTTTCACACTATGTAGTAAACGGAAATGAGTTTTTAGAAGCTTATAGTGAAAACCGAATATCCTTATATCTTCACCGTAAGCTCCGCAAATTTCATCTTCATTTGTTCGTTAGTGCAGCCGTTATAATTTAATGAAAATAGGTTGACACTTCATTTTGCAAGTCTGTAGAAAAACGTACATTTATGACAGGAAGGACTGAACGTGCTATTTCTGAGATTTCTCGGATGTAGCATTTTACCACGTTTTTATTAGCTCGGTTTCTTGTCTGTCTGTACGTCTGTCTGTCTGTTCGGTACAAATATTGCAATTGATTTTAAACTAACTTCCCGATGAGCTAGAGACTTGAAATTTTAAATATAGCTCAGAACTGGATGACAATGCAATATTTAAAAAAAATTTTTTTAAAAAGCTTATGCGTTTAGGATATATAAATTATTACCAAGTTATTAATAAAAAATCTAACCGTTATACCCCATCGCACTACCTGTACGTCCCCACTCTACTACGTGTTCCCACTCTGACTCATCCCCACTCCACTGACCCGTTTCGCACCCAAGGAGCTCAGTGTGCATCAGTGTGCGTTCGAGCTCCGTTTGGTGTTTACAAAGTTACTACGTATTATTTGTTTACCAAGCGAAAGAACAGTTACACCGAGATTCTCCGTCGAAACTTTATTGAATAATATTGGTATACACCAACATGGCGGCGCCCATATCTGTCACTTTCTGAAGTGAAACAATGAAAATTACTATAAAATTACTCAACTTTACATGCTCATAACTTTTTAACGAGTGGTTTCCGTGGTCTGGGACTTCGATATAGGAGTTTTCTCGCCGAAATGAACAAGATAAGACATATAATAATCGAAAATTTCTGGGTTCCGAAGAGAACGTTTACCCTTTTAATCGATAGAAAAATTTCACACACACAAGACTAAAAAGCTGAAAATAATTATTTAAATAAAAATTAATTTTTTAAAAAATACCACGTTTTTAAAACGGACTAAAAAGTATAAAATAATTTAAATAAAAGTATGTTTAAAAAACGGACAAAAAGTATAAAATAATTTTTCCTAGCCACGTACAGGTTCCTAACCCCATGCCCCATACAGATAGTCCTGAAAATTTGTGATTGTGAATTTTCAATAGCTATGAAAATACTTGTAAGATTTAAAACAAAAAACGTGGGGCGCAAGATAATAGTAAGGAGTGTAGAGAGTAGCTGCCGTTGAGAAAACACACACAACAGTTCATGTCATTTGTAATGCAATAAAATTGTTAGTGACTTAGTTTTCCGTTTTAAATCTTACAAGTATTTTCATAGCTATTAAAAATTCACAATCACAAATTTTCAGGACCTGTTAGGAACCTGTACGTGGCTAGGAAAAATTATTTTATACTTTTTAGTCCGTTTTTTAAACATACTTTTATTTAAATTATTTTATACTTTTTAGTCCGTTTTAAAAACGTGGTATTTTTTAAAAAATTAATTTTTATTTATTTACATTTATTATTATATCGGCAACAATGAAGATAGCAGGTTGTTGTACCGGTCGTCCGTTAGCTTAAGCCGATAAATTTTATGACAGGCAAAGCCAGTTGTTAGTCAACTCTAAAATTGAAGGTAGTGTAAAAATTTATGCGACGAGTTCGAGTTAATTACTTTATGACCACCGTCCGACGAAAACGCTAAGGAAAACATACAGTCAACACGTGCTGGAAGGGACTTGTAATCATAATATCGCACCTCCTACTCGGAAAACATAACAATAGAATATTCGACGTCGCTTAGCAATTTCCCTGAAAGTAGTTCCTGCAATTTATCTCTTTCCCTGCAATAATTATCGAGATGGTGTGTTGCTCGCCGATTTGTTTATGTCCGAAATAGTCCAATACACTGCCCTTACGAGCGATAGCTGAACAGCAATGGGCTAAGATATTAACTGTGCCCACTGTGCATCGTCTTTTTAAAAATGTTCGAATTATACTGTGCCAGATAGTAGCTGGCAACGTACATTTTAAATTTTCCTTGTAGGTTTATATGTATAAAGAATTTGTAAAAAGCAATGTTCATAATTTTCTCTAGAATTCTTGACAGATAGAAATTTAAAAAAAAATTGTAAGCATCCTTCTAAGTTGTTGAAAAAACTCATCGTCGTTTAGGGTTACTTTGAAGGGTATACGGAGACTTTTTCCGACCATCGATTGTACGTAGCCGTCGCGTCGCGTCGATCTGCGGGTGGCAATAAATCTTTTTTTCGTCGCTAGATTTGCCGTTTTGCCTGCGAAGGAAGCAATGTTCTTTGCATCGATCGGTTAGTTTCTCGCCGTTCCAAGTAACATTTTATTGGCAGGATATTTTATGCACGTACTACGTCAACGTTTTTCAGGTCGGCAAAGAACCAGAACGTTCAGAACCTCCGCCGTGTGTAGTTGAGTTGTTTGACAAATTGTTTCACCGCACAGAATGTCAAATGATATTCTTTTTTTTTCGTTACCATAGTAATAAATTATTATTTTGTTTGTTACAAGGTTTACATTTCTTAACACCGTATTCCCCACCTATTACCACGACGAACTCTAAAAAGTTATAGTTAATAACTATTTAAAATAAACAACGTCACTTGCCGGACAGAAAACCTAGTCGTGAAGAATACTTGCTTAGCACTTGTCAGGCTCTAGCAAAGGCATCTCGGATTTTGGTAACCCCTAGGGTTTGGATAGCAGACGTCACGCTGTCCTTTCTTCGTCGAGCATCTCGAACCCTCTTAATTGACCTTCCGGCTCGAAAAACTCTGTGTGCGCTGGCAAAACGGTGTCAGGTATCTCCGGCTTGCCGGAGACTCCAGTGTGCGCAGTCCTTTAGCCTCCCCATTCGACTGGGGGGCATACCCCGCGAGGGGCCAAGACGGTCGAGCTGCCTTGATTGCCGAGCCATGTAAGCATGCGGCATAATCCGTTACCGGGTCGGGTATATTGGTGTGAACCACTACTAATCCAATTACAAAACTTCTTTATTTTTTTATGGGACTTTCACCAACTCATTTCTGGCAGTTTTCTGATTAACATGATACTATACATGATATAATTTTAACTGACGGTATGGAGTAACTTGAAGACATAGAAGAGGATAGCGAGTGGGCCAAATTGTATTTTGTTTGGTGTCATTTTAATGAGAAAAATGTCGCAAATATTGTATATTGGTAAAATTTCATTAAAAATAAGTAAAAAATGAAGAAGTTTCATTATTGCACTAGTATTGTCTCACCGATATGCTTTCTGTTGTTGCGCCTTCGGCCGCGCGGTCCGTGTTTACATACTGTCCTTTTCTACGTTCGGCATCCTTTCTACTTTCGGCGCGGTCGACGCAGTCATAAAAAAAATAGTGTCCGGGCACGATCTAAGCGCACGCACAGAACAGAAAAGGCTTAAATCACGGCATAACTGTCTTAGAAAATACAAGATGAAATATACGAGAATAGACTATTAATCTCAGCGTATTACAGTATCACCAGATTAAGACTTGTGTCCCCACTCTACTTTTCCCTTCTACGACGTTAAGCAGTGCGCATACCGAGTTTTTGCCTGTCAGACTTCTAATATAGTATTGGGCTTTTGTATCTTACGCTCATACCGAGCTTTCGGGCAAGTTCCCTTTAGCATACTTGGTTTTGGTAGGATCCGGAGTTTCAGCTCGAATTTCGACCTGGCTTTTCGAGAGAGGGTCGAGAGTCCCTGCTGTGCATGGCACAAAAAAAAAGGTTGCAGGAGGGAGCTCCACAGCTCCTTACGTAAACTATCGTTATCTCTCTTCTACAACATCATGGAGATAGGAAACGTTCCTGCCACTTGGTGAAACAGCATCACACATCCTTATATTTTATACATAAATTATACATATAAAATTCTTCTTAAATAATTTATCATTTCTCATACGCAAATGTAATTTCTTAATGAAAACATATTAGAAATATCTTTGTTCAGCAAATTTTACCACCGGTTGAAGTGTGAAAAAATAAAAAAAAAATGTGGTCGTATTCTACGATTTCTTCCTGTTTAAAATTCCGTTTTTTAATTCACGGAGCCTCAAAAATTTAAAATATTGGGTACTTGGGGACTACCACTAATATTCGAAATTTTTTAAAAAATTTCAGTTTGTCGGAATTGTAGAGAAAATACTAAAAGTTCCATTTTACAATTTTTTACAAAGCACGCTCAGGGCGCAACGAGAGGGTGCGGAAGTCACATTAAGAATGCGCCGATTGGGAAAATGCAGCGTTCAGCAAGACCAATCAGCGCATTTCTTCTGCATGGAAATGGAAGTGTCCAGCCGAACTTCCAAAAAAGGGAAACGCGAACGGTTCAATCCGGGCCTTACAACCTCGGAAGGGTTTTATCAATCGAACCCGCTTGTTTAGATAATTCAGTCGCATCGTAACAATATCTATTTTAAATAAACAACGCCATTTGCCTGACAGAAAACTAGTGTTGAGGCTTACTTGCCAGGCACTTGTCCGGCTCTAGCAAAGGCATCTCGGATTTTGGGAACCCCTAGGGTTTGGGTAGCAGACGTCACGCTGTGCCTTTCTTCGTCGAGCATCTCGAACCCTCTTAATTGACGTTCCAGCTCCAAAAACTCGGTATGCACTAGCAAAACGGTGTCAGGTATCTCCGGCTTGCCGGAGACTCCGGTATGCGCAGTCCTTTATTCTCCACGCTAACGCCACGGCCACGTGACGCGTTCCTCTCTGTCGTGCATGTGTCCGTACTTACAGAGAGGGAGGGTAACGTTTTTCCCTCGATTCGTGCTCCGTCGCCTCATCTGGCGACACTGGCGTATTAGTTTTTCAGATGTACATATATGTGTGTACTTCCGATCCACGTTAAATCTGTTAAGAATTATAACACCAAATGAAATTTTTGTTGTATAACTTTACATTGATGAACTTTATATTTGAAATTTAACAGCATTAAGGACGCAAAAACATGAAAGATGTAAATAGAAATATTAGATGAAAAGATTTATGCATTTTAATGAGCAATATTTGGTATAAAGCAATTGTATTTTTGTACTAAGTACCTTTATAATAAGTGTAGATAAACAATTCATATTTGTCATCTGGAATTAGAAATAACATATTAGAATAAAACGATTTTAGAAAGATTTTCAGACTTCAGATATACCTGATTTTCATATCAATCTGGTTTCCAATTGACATTTATTTATTGGACATATTGATCATAGTAACTGCTGTTTGGTTTACATATTCTCATTATCATCGTTAGTTCATAATTGTTGAATCAGTTTTTCTGTATCTGTGATAAAAGTTAATAGTAATTTTAACTTTATTAGGGGATGATATTTTACCGCCAGTATTATAATAATATTAGGGTGTACTTATTTAAAAGATAGCAAAGTTTCCAGGTTTTAGATTTAATCTGAATAAGAATCAATTAAACCTCGATGTCTCGAATAACTCTGCTGATACCGTTCTTCGTATACAACTTGCAAAATCTTAAATGCTACAAAATTAATTTCAACTTTCTTATACGTGCCCTATAGTTATAACAAAGTCATGATTTGATTAAAGCACAGTTTCTTATTTATACGTAATAAAGGTTACCGATTTATCAGCTATTAATGATCTTAAAATAATACAGCACGTATCTTATGTCATAGAATGTCATAGATTTTCGGGTTCCCGACCCGATCCGACCCGACCCGAGTCACTAAAAACGGACCCTAGGCTCGGGTGCCAGAAATTTGCACAACTCAAAATTTTTCAGTTTTCGTTTTATTGCATTAAAATACTTGCCAGAGTATTAATAAACACATTTTTATGTTAGTACATACTTATGAAACTAACCCCATAGATAGTCCTATTAAATTTTATTTGTTTTTACTTGCAGCCACAACTATTTTTATATTTCTGACGTTTTTCTTGTGGATAAGCGATATGTATATTCGATGAACTATGAAGCCTGACATTGATCTGAAAGTGAGATTCTACATTCTATGAAATATTTATTGCATTATGTACTCTTAGATTGATGTGTTACGTACTGGTAATGTTCACAGTACCTAATATCAACGAAATAAAATCACGCGAGTCGGTTATGTCGCCGAACTGTACGGAATTGCTTTTCTAGTATTAATACTAGCAGGGGGGGTGTACCAGACGCTCTATTTAATATTCGAGTGTGAGAGATTTTATATCAAACAACATAAAGATTATGTAACTAATTATATTTGTCATGAACACAACGATGATACATGAAACACAGCAAGAAACACAGTGAGGATACGAGTACAAGTTAAATCAATATTTTCTGTCGTACAGGAACGATTCGCAATTTTTATAAACAACATTCATTCTATATACTGAGTGACTTTAAACAAATGGAGCAAATCTATTCACAATTTCCCCCACTTTTGCGACAATATATTATTTCAATATATTAATATATTCTTTCCCTTTTTTACTTTATACTATATTGATTAACTTCAAGTTTCTTCGTTGTATCGCTGGTTTTAACCCTTTCCGTCATTATATCCGCTGGATTTTCGTTTGTCGGTATGTATTTTATTTGTACATTACCAGCTTCCACATTTTCTCTTACTAAATGATAAGCAATATCAATATGGTTTGTTTTATTCTTTTCCATCCTATTCTTCGCATAGTCTATTGCTGTCCTGTTATCAGTGTGCATCTCTATAATGTTTCCTGAAATCAAATAATTTACAAAATTAATTTCCTTTAGAAACATTTTAACCCAAATTGCTTCTTTTACTCCTTTTGATGTTGCAATATATTCTGCTTCCATTGTCGAAGTCGATGTTGATTTCTGTTTAGATGCCTGCCAAGAAATCGTATTTTGTCCTATTTTGACTATTATTCCTGAATATGATTTTCGGTCATCTAAATCACTAGCCCAATCTGCATCGCAGTATATTTTAATTTTCGGATTTTCCTCTTTCTCGTATGTTAATTTAAAATCTATAGTTTTTCTTAAATACCTAAGTACATGCTTAGCTTGCTCCCAATGTATTAAACCTGGATTACTGTTGTACTGAGAAAGTTTATTTATTGCAAACAAAATATCTGGCCTCGTGTGCAACGTCAAATACATTAATGTACCTACTAAATTTCTATATGGTACATTTCTCATTTTGATTACCTCTGTATCTGTTCTCGGGCAATCATCTTTTGATAGTTTTATTCCTGGCTCTAACGGCGTTAAGGCTCCTCTACACTCTACCATATTGTAATCCTTTAATATCCTTTCGATGTATGTTTTCTGCGATAACTTCACGTTCTTCTCATTTCTCTCTATCTTTACTCCAAGAGCATAACTTATTTCTCCAAAATCGGTTGATTGATACTTTGCCGCAATGTCTTGTATTAATTTATTCAGGGGTTCCTTGTCTCTGGAAAATATGAAAATATCATCTACATATAATATTATAATTGTCCATAGACCCTTTATGTATACGCATCCTGATGACTTTAGCCTTCTATATCCTAATTCCCGAAAGAAATTATCTATCTCTATATTCCAGTTTCTCCCAGATTGTTTCAATCCATATATCGGCCTTAGAAGTTTTACTATGGTGTCCGTTGTATTATTTTCAATCTTCGGTATTTTCATGTAAATATCCTCTTCTAAATTTCCGTACAAGTATGCACATTTTATATCTACATGTCTCGTGTGCCATTCATAATCCAATGCTATTACCGACAGCATTCTAATGATTGAAAAACTTGCTACCGGCGAATATGTCTCTTCGTAGTCTATTCCCTTTTCTTGAGAAAATCCTTGGGCTACTAGTTTCGCTTTGTACCTAGAAACTTTTCCTTCTGCATCCTTTTTAATTCTGAAAACCCATTTACAACCTACACATTTTTTATCATTCGGCAATACAGCTTCTTTCCAAGTTTTTCTTTCGTTTAAACTATCCAATTCACTTTGAATGGCCGCTTTCCATTCGTTTGCGTTTTCTGAATTCAACGCTTCCTCTAAATTTCTGGGTTCTGTAATCTCTACATTATTTAATTCTACATCACTACATTCTAAGCTGTCATTATTAATATTTACATCTTCACTTGCCCTTATCTCGAGTCCTAATTTTTGTCGTTTTCCCTTCCTCCCATAAGGGTTACGAATTTTTCTTTTCGGCCTTCCTGGTCCTCTTTTGGCAGTTCCATCCCCCACTATCTTTGTAGTCTCTTCATTTTTACTACCAGTAGGAGTAGTAGGAGTTTCAGTGGTTTCAAAATTCTCTTCATCGTTTACTTTTTCTTGAACGTGTTTTTCCTTGTCAATTTCTTCTTCTTCTGATGAATATTCTTCCTCCGATGAAATATCAATTAATTCTCTTCTTTGAAGTTGTGTAGCTTTTCCTTTTACCCACGTATATCCTATTTTATTTTCTGCAAATTTAACGTGTTTAGTAATTATGACTCGATTTGTCTTTCTGTCCCATAAACGATATCCTTTTGTCTGTTGTGCATATCCTATAAATACACATTCTACAGCTTTATCACTTAATTTATTCCTATATCTCTCAGGTATCCATGCATATGCCAAACATCCATATGCCCTTAAATGTTTAATACTTATTTTTCTACCTGTCCAAATATTCAACGGTACCTCGTTATCTATGCTGGAATGACTAACCCTGTTTTTGATATACGCTGCAGTCATTACTGCCTCTGCCCAAAAAGTTTTGGGTAAATGCGCTGATCGTAACATTGCTCTAGTCATTTCCAAAAGAGTTCTATTAATTCTTTCCGCGACTCCATTCATCTGTGGTGTGTATATATTCGATTTTTCATGTTTAATGCCTATATCTATAAAGTATTGTGTTAAGTCTTTGTTGCAGAATTCGAGTCCATTGTCTGTTCTAAATCTTTTTATACTTTTACCCTGTTCTCTCTCAACTCTATTTACATATTGTTTAATTTTATCCTTGACCTCGGCTTTACTTTTAATACAATAGACCATTGTATAACGTGAAAAATCATCTGTTAAAGTTAAGACGTATTTACAATCACCACTAGAGTTAATCGGCATCGGGCCGCATACATCAGAATGTTTGAGTTCACATACTTCTTTACTCTGTCTATGTTTTAATCTTTTACTTGGAGCTCTAGTTGCTTTTGCTACATTACAAGCGTCACATACGTATTCATCTATTTTATTATTGTCCAAACCTCTTACTTTGTTCGTTTCTCTTAAATATTGAATCGTCTTGTTACTTACGTGGCAAAACGTTTTATGCCATATTTGATCCATTTTGATGTTTGTATTAAATGTTTGTACCGGAACTTTTGTTGACCTTTTACATTCTTCCTTAATTATTTCGGTATTTACAATATATAAATCATCTTTCCTATGGGCTACGCAGATAACTTGTTTATTTTTAATATTCCTGATAGTAATTTTTCCGTCTTTGATGAACAGTTCCTTTCCTTTTTTCTCTATTTGAGATACTGATAACAAATTTCTCCTTACATCTGGAACGTAATACACATTGCATAACGTTACTCTTTCCTTTCTTGTTCCTATTAATATGTGGACTAAAATATCTCCTATGCCTTTTGCTTTTAACGGCTCTACTTTTTGCTTTTTGGGATCTGCTGCGGTATTTACAATTTCTGAATTAATGTTTCTGAAACTTGTAAACCAATCACGTCTGTTGCACACGTGATGAGTGCAGCCACTGTCTAATAACCAGCTGTCAGGAAATACATTTAAATTGTTCAGACTTACCAATAGTGTGTCTTCTTGACGTCTTACTTGTTTCATATTATTGTACCTTTTATTGTCATAATTCTTATATGCATTAGAGTAGCAATTCTTTGCAAAATGACCTATCTTGTTACATTTAAAGCATTTTACAGGTTCATGCTTCCCTTTTTCGTTCTGCTGATCTTCGTTTCGTCTTACATTCTTCTGCGTGTGTCCTTTTGCTTCCGGTTTTCTTACATACAATATCTCATTTAATTCTTCAACGTTCTGTGTTTCTTCTCTCGATTTGCGTCTTTCGTATTCTTCAATCAGGATTCTTTTAATTTCCGCAGAGGTAAATTTTTCATCTGAAAGACTTGCCAAAGACATATTTAAATTTTCGTACGTATCTGGTAAACCAGCTAACTAACATTATATACGCTGTGTCCTCATCGGTAACGTTCGAACCCGCTTCTCTTAAATTCCTAGCAACAACTTTAATCCTAGATAAATATTGCGACATACTTTCATCATGCTTCATTTTTATATGATATAATTCCTTTTTTAATGACAAGATGCGCACCCTGGACCTAGGTTGATGAACATTTTTCAAGATTTCCCATGCCTCATGTGCGGTAGCACAATCTTCTATATGGATTTGTTGCTCAGGTTCTATATTCAGTCCTATAGCGGCGAAAGACTTATTTAAATTTACCTGATGCTGTCTTCTTTCTGCTTCTGGAGCATTCAGTTCCAATACTTTTTCGGTTGTAACATAATCTAGTAATCCTTTTCCTCGCAGTAACCAACTTATTTCAGTTTTCCATTGCTGATAATTCGAATCGGAAAGTTTCGTAATACGTACATCAGTCTTGGATTCTTTATACATTTTATCAATTATTGTTTCACACTTTATCACAATATTTTTTTTAAATAAAACGACGCAACTTCTTTCGTTTTTCACTTTTGTGTTCAAATTGACTTTTTAATTATATGTGATCAGTGCGCATGGCTGATCTGGGCCCATAACCAATTGTGAGAGATTTTATATCAAACAACATAAAGATTATGTAACTAATTATATTTGTCATGAACACAACGATGATACATGAAACAGCAAGAAACACAGTGAGGATACGAGTACAAGTTAAATCAATATTTTCTTCGAGTAATTGCATAAATATTTTCAGCAGCATAGCAAATAGTATACGTTTTACGGGTAATGGAATGTTTCAATAACAGAGTTTACAAATGAGTAAATACACTATTTATGGCTATTTAACGGATTTTATAACTTTCAATGCACCTACTCCCGAAACTATACTTACGAAGACCCAACTCGAAATTGCAAATTGTAACAACAGATACATATGTAGAGAGACGAAAAATATTCGACATTTATTGTTTTGCAGCTTTTTTTTTATGTAGACCGTGTACGTAAAAAGGCCTCCAAAATTGGGGATAAGAAATGTGCGCTATGAAATATGTTGAAAACGAATGGAGATAAAACAAAAAATGTTAAACACAAAAATTGTTCTTTGAAATTGCTATTTTTTATTTTCTTTGTCCTGTAAACTTTTACATTTCTTTTTACTGATAAATAATTTGAAAAACATTTGTTTCGATATACAATCTACATTAAAAAATTTTGAATAAAGAATTTTCAATTGTTTAAATAATGGTAACAAGAAAGGGGCCGTATGGGCTTATTTGGCGCCAATTATGAACCTACAAAAGTTTCGTTTATGTTACTTTATCCCCTACCACATGATATGCAATTTTTATGTGTAAAATTAATTTTGTCTGCATTAATTTTTAAGATATTTCGAAGAATAGGTTCTGCATCCTCTCTAAAGATTATTTTCACCCTTATACATGAAAACGGGTAACTATAATAAAGTACACGTCGAACATTTCCCGATACCCCACAATAGGCGTGCAAAGTTACAAAGTTTTACAAAGTTTCATGTAGTTGATAACTTTGAATTGATGTTCTTTGTTATCTTGTTAGGCTACGGAAACAATAAATCTTAACAGGCTGTGTAGTATTTCCAGTCTTAAAATAGCACTTGCTTTCATATACAAAATAGAGCGTTTTAAAATTTTTAGTTTAAAAAATAGTAAACAGTCCATATTTCATAATTTGTTATAATTTACACTTTAGTTCCGGTCATAGTTGGTGCTACTTTTGATCAACTTGAAATTTTCTTATTGAACCAGATATAAATTGGAAATACAATTCGATGTAAAGTATATTACACATAATGTCCATTAATATCAAGAAGAATAATAGAATAGACAGCGGATTTTATGCATGTATGGCACAAATGAGTAGGTGAAATTTAAAACAGTAGAAACATCAGAAAGATTTAAAAATATTTTATATTATTTTCAACCTATTAAACATATTAAGAAAGAAAACAAATTTCTGTTTCACTCCAGTTTGTTGCAATTTACGTAGAAAATGTTTATTTTGCATAAAGATTCGCTGTCTATTGATGAATGATTTTCTAGCCTTCGTTACCACTTACTCGATGTTGTTAGTACTTGCGGTTCTAATACGTTCTTTCATGTTTTTCAATGTTATGGGCATGTCGTCATAAACTGCTGATTTAATCGCACCCGAAAGAAAAATAAAGTAAATTGACAAATAACAAATGTATTGAAGTTAATGGACATCATTTTGAACATATTTATTATCACAAAATAATTTTTCCATCATTAATCTTTTAATCGCAGTTATTGATTCACAATTTCCATCCGTTAGTTAAGTGGCTTTAAGTGACTTTTTCTACTCAAGGTCATCTGAATGTCATAGTATTATTATTATATGTCACTGGATTCGGGATGACAACAATATGTTAAATATACTACTCTTAAAACAATTTTTTTTTTGACAACATGTTTTGTCTATCACTAGATTTGTTCCCTTGAATCATAGATTTTCGCCATTTTATATTTTTTCTATCATAAAAAATAAGTGAAATATTTAGGATAGTCAAGTTGAGTGGGACATTATGTATATCGTTAGCGACTTCTCATAATTATCTTTATCACGTCAAAATTCATCAAAATTCATTGTCAAAAATACGTAGCTATACTTCTTGCAGTCATTTGATAACCAAATCAATTTGGCCAAACTGGCCAAATCCACCTTAATTTTCGAATTTTATTAACATATTTCAGTAAATATATGTAGCCATTAAATTTTAAATAATGTTCTGGCAAATAATTGCTTTTTGTCCTGATTGTAACCGTGTCGGTCACATACAGACGCTTCACGAGCATCGATAGTAAATATCGATCCTACCGCGGCGATCCGCAACGTTACACACGGTCGGTCCTTGTCTCTTAATAAAGGACCGCGGAATCGGCGCACTAATTAGGTCTGCGTACGAATCGATCCCCATTCTATAGCGATCGAAGGAGGTCGATGCGGGCCGTCGCGTCGATGGATCGGATAGCATAGCGATCTAGTGAACACGCGTTGGCGAAGTGTCCGTTCGACGAAAACCGGGTGCGTATTCGGGAGGCCAAACCGGCCTGTTGGAATCGACAAACCGTCGCGTCGCGTCGCGTCGCGTCGATCCAACCTCGTTACGTACGCGCCTCAAACGCGCGTCGCGCGTCGTGGCGAAGTCGAAACACGCTTTCTAAAATAAATGCGATACGGACGTAACCGCGTAGTAGTCGACTGCGAAACAAATCAATTGTAAAATAATTCGAAGAAGTGTAACTTGCCTTGAGTAAGCCGCGGTTTACGCAGTTTAGAAGCACGAACCGAAAGAAAGAGCGACGCGTCGGTGACATAAACACGTGTGCGCGCTGTTCGCGCTAACAATAAGTATGTAATAGTAACTTCGTCGAACGGACCGGATTTACCGTAAATAAAGGTTTCTGTCGTCTAAGGAAATACGCAAATATTCGACGCGTAAATACACTCACAATTCCGTTTGGACAATTGAGATTCCACTCGGATCACCTCTGTGTGCCCCGCTGGTATCTCATTATTGTACCTCTCGCCTTTGTGTGCTGATTACAAATAGTCAATAACCACATCCATCCAAGATTCGGCCGGATCGGTTATTGTTACTATTTTCTGTGAGTCGCTCGACGAAATACGCAAACATCGGTCGTGGAAATACTCTCACAGTTCCGTTCGGACAATTGAGATCTCACTCGGATCACCTCTGTGTGCCCCGCTGGCATCTCATAATTGTACCTCTCGTAATTGTGAGGCAAAGGCAAATAGGCGTTAACTGCGTCCATCCAGAGTAATCCGGCCGGACCAGTGCCCGCTGCTATTTCGCGTATCGGCTCTCGATTGGGCAAACTGACTATACACGATCACGGTCACTCTATCGATACCGAAGGTTACTCCAATTCCACGCACGTGCTAAGGAGTACCTCTTAGGTGTGACGGAAGAGCCGGGGTTTTGTGTGCGTCTCTATCTGTGTACATCATCTGGAAACAGCCGATCGCACGGGTAGTAAGACCGGCCAGTTTGTTCTTCGCGTACGTTAATTGAACAATATTCGTCAAGTGACTCGGTATCGCGTCACGTGCCTTATACGCACCTAAACGAATAGGCAGCAACCACGTCCATCTGGAGTAGTCCAGCTGGACCGGTTGATTGTTACTATTTTCGTGGGTCTGGTTGCGAAAAGGTACTGGGTTATACACGACCGGGGCTTCTCTATCGATACCGGAAGTTACTCCAAGTCCACGATTTGTGCTGAGGAGTACTTCCTGGGTGTGGCGGAGGAACCCAAGTCTAGTGTTGAGCTCCAATCGTAGAAGTCATCCGAGAAATCGGCCGAACGTGCCCGATAATATTCTTAAATTTGATAATTTACAGGCGAAAGGTTGTATACTTTGGGTGGTTGGTGTGATATATGTAAACGGAGGCAATATTCACCAATGCCGTTGTCAGATTCAAAAGAGGTACATGAATATCTTTCATGAACCCGAGAAAGTTCATGACTTTGGACGAGTGTAAGAAACTCATAATTCTTGATTTAATTGATTTGGGTCTCGTATTTGATGAACCACACGTGCAAGCACTGTGGGATAACCTGCGGGTCGTAGATCGTCTTGTGCTTTGTTAGCGAGTTGATTTGGCTCTAGCAGGTGTAGCTCTCGGACGAACCATAATTAAGAACAAATATAATAACTCTAACGAAAATCAACAGGATAACAGAAAACAAAGTTTGGAAATGTCATTCAAAGTATAACATATTAAAGGGTTTTAAAAATGATAAGCAAAAATACTAGTCAAATAAGTATGAGAAATAATATTCGACCTGTAACTAGAAGCAAATAACATAAGTGAATATAAGATTGTCATATATATCTTGATTAATGGAGACAATACATACAATTAATCCACTTCACTACTGTCCAGCTCTTGACCTGGTGCAGGTCGAGGGATAGGACCAAGCACAATGAATCCTTCCTCAGGTCCGTCAGGTCCTGGTGCTCGTGGTTGACCATTAATCGTGTGTCTTGCTGGTAAGAAAAGGTTGTCATCATTACAGGAGCTGGATCATCTACTGGTACATAGGCTGGTACCGCTTCTGTCTCTTCAGGTCTAACATTAATACCCCATACAGCTAATGCTACGGATACTGCTGCATTTTTGGCTATCTCGGTGGAAGATTGGTTGCATTACTAGGCATTACCTGAAGTGGCACCTGTATCTGAACGAAATACATGTGGGACATCACGGTTACAAATGCTCCATTCCGTTCATCTTGAACAGCTAAGACAGCAGCAATCATTTGCTCACGGTTGACCATCTCAACAGCATCGGGAAGTTGTCTTGCTTGTCTTGACCAGTTTGCTCGAGCTCGCTGGATAGCTTGGCGCCTATCATGCAATAGTTCTCTTTGGTCTTCAATATTTAAGATCTGATCACCCTATGCAGCATCCCTAGCTTGAGTCGTAACATATGTGAAATACTGGCCACCAGCTTCAACAAATGTTGTGTTAGCATTAACACATCTACTTTTATAGATGTCTGCAATATTAGTCTCAGAACTAATAAATTCCTGAGAGAACTCGAATAGCCGAGAAGCTAGAACTTTGAGATGGACTTCTGGTAAGGACATCGTATTTGCCTGACCACGGTAACCTACAAATGCTGAATCTTTCATCAGATCCTTCTTAATATAAGTACATGTATAAGCAAGATCTGCGTACTTCCTAATATTGACAGTTGGTTTCACAAGAGAACAAAATTGATTACGAAGTAGATCCTTAGCCCGTCTTAAGGCACCCCCTTGGTAATCAATAACTGAGTATCAAAGAACTTCATTTTTGACACAACATCAACAATAGTGGTAAGGCAAGTTACATTGGTACTTGCAGCCTGCTCTATGATCCATGTTAGAGATAGGCCTGATGGGATGTTTAATTGAGACCAACAAGTCACAAGTTGCCTATATATGTCATGTTAATCTTGATCAGGTTGCCTGTACATGCGCGCAAAATGCACACATATCGAATCATTAATGTATGCATCCATAGGTATGTCAGGTAATAAGGACTGAAATTGAGCCTTGTGGCGCTGAACCCAAGCAGGTGTCACATTTATATCCTTCGTCAGGGTAGCTAAGTAACAGAATATAGATCCTGCTAACATTGCTCTAGACTTGTCTATATTTTGGACTGCCTTCCCCTCGTAAAATCCTAATGCTGCATTATCATCAGTTTCAGCCCAAATTTGCGTATAATGCTCGGAAAGATGAAACAAGCGCTGCTTGTTTTCAATCCGAATGGAGTCACCACGTATTCGTAGCACCTTCCACGGTACATGAATGCCGTGTACTTTCGTGATGCTTGCGTGAGTGGCACTTGCCAAAAACTGTTTGTTAGGTCCAGACTTGTAAGGAAGTCTCCCTTCTTGAAGCGTTGAAAAATGGCATCAGGTGCCTCCGACATTTCGTGGTCTTCAACGAGAAATTCATTCAATTTTCTTGCATCCAGGCACAGTCTTATCGAGCCAGTTTTCTTCAGCACTGGCACCACTGGGTTTATGTATGGGCTTGTGCTTGGGCGGATGATGTCATTATTCAACATTCTTTGTATTTCTGCATTGTATTTCTGAGTTGGATATGTTCTGCTCCAATATGGGACGGTCGACTTCATGTGTACTATAGGTGGTGTTCATAGCATGCTACCCGTCCAATTTCATCTCTCCACACCTCTGGGAACGTGTTGATGACCTTCAGCAGGAGGGCTTTAATTATTTCATCTTGTGACCTTTGTGGTGTTGCACCGTGTTTTATGGTCTCGTCCAGCCATCGTATGGTTACTTCAGCATCTGCTTCTTTGGTCATTTTTTTTATTGTAATCTGACAATCTGTTGTTTTTAACGAGAGCGCCTCTTGTCCGAAATCCACCGTGGCCTTGGTCGTAGCATATCCACGCCAAGGATGACTTCACATATCAATCCCGGGACTACGACTGCCGCTGTTTCGATGGTCTGGCCATTGTGGCTGAGTCTTATGCATATTTGCCTTTTCAACCGAGCGGATTTACTTCCAGTAGCTCCAATGAGAAATGTTCCGGTTACTGGTAGCGTTGGACATTTGTTTAACAGCTCTTGATGCGTGCATTACCACGTTTCTGAAATTGCCGTGACCGGACTGCCTGTGTCTACGAGTGCCTTTACGGGAATGCCCTCGATTTTCAGTTGGACTTCTGGGCAGCGATCGACTCCTTTGGCTGGTAGTGGTGAATTTGGTTCTTCCAACAATTCTCGACGGATATCTGGACCTATTGAACTGATTGGCAGACGGATCTCTTCCCCGGGTTGCTCTGCGGAGGTGCCTCCCGTCTGAGGGGAAGTTACTCAGATGTACACCGGAGGCTCTCCTTAGTCGTTTCCCGTATTTGTTTCAGGTTCTACATATTCCTGCTCATTCTCTGGTGTATCCTCCTCGAGGTAGGCCGTTCGGATACGGTCGTGTCCCCCTTCTCGTGGTCGATCTTGTTGTCGGCGGTAGTCTTGCCAGGGGCAAGAATTCTCATACCTCGGTCTTTGGTACTCAGCATTTGCCCGTTGATACTCGTTTGTCGGACGCTGATATTCTTTGTTGGGTCGTGCCTGCGTAGAATTTGCTGCAGGTAGTCGTGGAGCATTTGTGGCTTGCTGGGCTGTTCGTTCCTGGGTGACACGGGCATTCCAATCCCGCGTATAGTTGGGACGTTCCTCGTGCCTCTGTCGATTGACGGTTCCCCCGTTATCGAAACGCTTCCAGCAGCGCAAGAAATGCATCTATGGTGCATATGTTTCGCCATATGTCGCGCCAGAGTTTGGACAATCTCTTCATCCGTAGGTCGCGGGAGTAGATCGCGCGCTATTAGCCTCATCGCGTAGGCAACCCGTGACGCTCCTGCCTCCGGACGATGCACGCCAACGTTTAGGTTGTCGCGGACCTTTCTTTGTATCGCAGAACTCCAAAATCTTTCCAAGAGCCCAAGAGCAGGCTCGATTACTTTATGAAGAAAGGTACCCCGAGCGAAACACTCCTTCTAGACAGACTTTCATTAATACGTACAGGTAGTTTCGAAGTACTGGAAGTGTACATGCAAGACAGCACAAACGGAAGAATCCCACGACCAATGAAGACAATGAAATTAATACTTTAGCAGCTATAGCTGTCAATCCTCACATGAGTACGAGAAAAATTGCCCGGGAAGCAGGCATAAGTCAAAGTAGCGTAATACGAATTCCACATATCGCTCCATCAAGAATTGCACGGGAATGATTTTTAAAATAGAATTAACTTTTGTCAATGGGGATTGCTTCAAAATCATTCATTTTTTTCTAATGTCTTGTTTACGGACGAAGCAACATTCACTAATCATGGCTCAATTAATCTACGGAACGCCCATTATTGGTCTGTGGATAATCCGCACTGGCTGCGAGAAATTGATCATCAAAGACAATGGAGCGTAAACGTGTGGTGTGGTATTTTGAACGACAAAGTAATTGGACCATATTTCGTTAACGGAATGATGACGGGACAGAAATACGCTCTATTTGTGCAAGAAGATCTGCTAATTTTGTTAGGAGATGTCCCTTTACAAAATCGCTATGATACGTGGTACCAACATCCAACATGATGGTTGTCCTGCTCATTATGCACGAGTAGCATGAGAAACGTTGGATTCTCGATTTACAAACCGATGGATTGGACGAGGCGGAACTGCTTCATGGCCAGCACGTTCGCCTTATTTAAATCCACTGGATTTCTTTTTATATCTCCAACAACAGTTGAAGATATGCGTCAGTGTATCATCACAGCATGTACGAATATCACCTCGGATGTTGTTTTGTCGCGTACGGGTTCGTCATTATTCGAATCCGTCGACGTATTACCCGCCAAATTGATATTGGGCAATCTATTCTTTTTAATATTTAAATAAAACTAACTATTTGATGGAAGAGCCGCGTTTCATCCCGGATCTGCTAGAGGAATCGTCGGTAAGGCTTACCTAGCAGATCCTGCCTTATACGCGTGGAAATGCGACGGTTTTCCAGAAGATTCACGCTTAAGAAATGCGACGGTTTTCTATGAGGTCGGCTGGGTTATCTGCTGATCGAACATATCGCCAAGATGAAATGTTGGTTTTCCGTTGAATATCGGCTACGCGGTTTGCTACAAACGTTTTCCACGTGGAGGGTTGTTTGTTCAACCAGCTCAGGACTACCGTCGAGTCGGTCCAGAAGCTGATCTTATTGATGTGGTGTGTCAGAGCATCCTGCACAGTTTGACTCAATGTGGCTAACAATGCGGCACCACACAATTCTAAACGCGCGAGAGTGAGTTGACTCAATGGCGCGACGCGGGATTTTGCGCAAAGCAAATTAGTGTAAATTGAGCCGAACCGATCTATGGACCGCACGTACAGACAAGCGCCATAAGCTCTTTCGCTTGCATCGCAAAATCCATGCAATTCAATCCGAGTTGTGTCCTTGAGTTTCGCGAGGCGATTGAACTCGATATTGTTCAGCTGTTGCAAATCGCCTTCGAAGTTCATCCATTCCGTATGTATTGTGGCCGGTAATGATTCATCCCATGTGATCTTCAATGCCCAGAGCCGTTGCATTAATATTTTTGCGACGATTGTGATGGGTCCGAGCAAACCTAATGGATCATATATTTTAGCAATCGTCGACAAAATGTTACGTTTAGTAATCTGGTTCGTAACCGTGGGTTGCACCGAATAGCGAATAGTATCGTGCCGAGCGTCCCATGATACTCCTAACGTTTTCACCGCAGCTGCGTCGCCTAAAATCTTAGGATGAATTAACTCTTCGCGCAATCCCGTGAGCAATTCTGATTCATTTGATGCCCATTGTCGGATGTTGAGACCACCTCTTGTCAATAAATCGATGATTTGGTGCTGAAGAGTTTTTGCCTCTTCGATTGACTCGGCGCCGGTCAGCAAATCATCAACGTATAAATCTTCCTTGAGCCGTGCTGCCGCTTCAGGAAAATCGAGCTGTTCGTCGGTTGCAAGCTGATGCAGGCATCTAATGGCTAGATAAGGCGCCGACGCGAGTCCGAAAGTGACGGTGTTCAATTCGAAAGTTGAAATTTCCCCGTGAGGATTTCTCCACAGGATTCGCTGATACCCGCGATCTTCGGGGCGGACGAGAAATTGGCGATACATTTTTTCAATGTCCGCTGTGATGACATACGCATGTAATCGGAAACGCAATAGTAATGAAAAAAGATCGTCTTGCAGTGTGGGGCCGATTCTAAGCGTGTCATTCAATGAAATGTTTGTACTGGATTTTGCAGAGCCATCGAAAACCACGCGGACCTTGGTTGTAGAGCTTGAGGGTTTTACGACTGCGTGGTGCGGCAGGTAGAAGCCTGGAGTGTTAACAGCTTCTACCTGCTTCATATGCCCGAGCGAAAGATATTCTTCCAGGACGGCCGCATACTGTTGTTTCAATTCTGGATCGCGTTCCAATTTTCGTTCCAACGACAAAAAACGGTTCAACGCGCGCGATCGTGATTCACCGAGTTGTTCCTTCTTGTTGTTAAACGGCAGCGCCACGATATATCGTCCGAAGTCATCGCGCCGGACGTTTGCAGCGAAATGATCTTCGCACGCCAAATCTTCTGCAGAACGAAACTGTTTGATTTTTCCTTCTTCAACCTCCCAAAACTTCTGCAGATCGAACTGCAAGTTTATCGTCAGAGTTTTATGGTTAGGTTGCGATGTTGTGGAAATACCGCCTCCGAGAACCCAACCGAGCTGAGTTTTCTGCAAAATAAGATCGGTTTCGCGTTGCTTCGACAAATTGATTTGCCCGATGCTAAGGCATGATAATGTTGGACCGGTTCCGAGAAGCATGTCGATCTTTCCCGGACGATGAAATTCCGGATCTGCTAATCGGATGTTCGCAGGGATTTGCAATGTTGATCTATCTATTTGATTGTCGGGTAATTGTCCTGCAATTCGAGGTATTGTGCAAAAAGTCAGTGTGCGTTTGTAATTATTCAATCGTGATTTTATCGTAGTCGTTACTAGGCTGTTCGTGGTAGTGTTCATTTCGTTTAATGCCTCTATTGTTGCGGTTTGTCGGATCGTCGGTAGTTTCAAACGTCTAGCGAGTTCGTCTGTCATTAAATTGGCGTTAGAACAGGTATCGATCAACGTGCGGCATAAAATCGGTCGTTGCTCGCGATCGAGCACGTAAATTTTTGCCGTTGTTAGAATACCGTTAGCAAGTCTGTCTGAATAGAAAGTTTTGTTGCGTAATGTCTGATTGTATGCGGTCGTTCGTGATGGTCACAATTCTTTTTTGGGATTTGATGATTTCGTATCTTGATGTAATTTGGTATTATGCCGTTGGTTGCAGACGCGACATCGGCCTGCTTGACACGTTTCGAAATTGTGATTCGATTGTAGGCAGTTTTGGCAAAGCTTGGCGGTACGGACGGCTGTCCATCTGTCGGTGATTGATAGGTTTAAGAATTTTGGGCACCCGTATTCTTTGTGTGACGTTGAATTGCAGATTTTACACTTTTGTGTCGAGGTAGACGTTATGAATGTCCGTCTCTTGGGTGGAGGTGACGATGACTTTCCTTTCGAAGCTGACGCGAATTCCCAAGGACGTTTAATAATTCGCGGTCGGCGGTTTGTTATTGATCTTTGGTTTTCCGGCGCCGCGTATTTTATTGGTCTTGCGGTTGTCGCCGTTGCAACTACTTTGCCTTGGTGCGACGCGTTGCGAAGATGTTTGAAAATATCCGCAGTGTTGGGCATGTGCGTGTCTGTCAAAGTTTGTTCCCAAGCCTTGCGCGTATCGGGACCCATGCGATCGATTACGATGCCCGTGATGAGATCATTCGCGATATCCTCCCATGATCGTCCGAGAGATTTCAATGATCTGATATTTGACTGCATGTTATTGATAAGATCATTGATTGAGTCCGAAGAGTCGTCCGGCATGGCGGGTGTATTTAACATCAACGAAGTATGCCGCAAAATGAGCGCGCGTTGGTTGTCGTACGTTTCCACGAGCTGAGCCCACGCGGCTTTGTAATTTTCATCGGTAATCGTGAAGGACTCGATCGCGGATTCGGCTTTTCCGGATACCGACAATCGTAGATAATTGAAGCGTTGTACGTCAGAGAGTCCAGGATGCGAGTGTATGAGACTGAGAAATGCGTCTTTAAAAGTTAACCATTTTTCGAGTCGGCCGTCGAAACATGGAAGATGAATTTTCGGAAGCTGGACTCCGATGATTTTGGTGGACGTGGTAGTGGATGGCGCAGGCGAGTCGGTCGCGAAACTTGCATTTGAGATTGGTGCTGATTCTAAAACTTCTAACAGGCGGACCGCGTTTGCGATAACGCCTTCATATAGGATAGTCGTGTTTTCGCGTTCTGCCTCGGTCGCGTCAAAATCCTCGGTTTGACCTAACTCATCTTGGCCATCGTTAAAGAGCTCGAATTGTTTCCTGAGACGGTCAACCCGTTCGCGTAGTTTGACTCGTTCGGTCGCGGAGTCTTGAAATTCGTCGAGATGCTTCGCGAGGATCGTGATTTGGGATTTGAAAACCCGCCGTTTATGTTTCACAGTGCGAATACGTTGGCTTGGATCGTTTGCATTAGCCATTGTGTTTGTCGTACGGAAATGAATATGTAGTGGCCAAATGAAAAGTCCTGATTGGTAAATTCAAATAACGTGCCTACCTTGACCTGATGTAATTCAGCTGTTGTTGCCTCTGCCTCGATTATTGTCCTTGGATTGGGCTCAACGCTGATTACTGAGGGTGAAATTAGGCTGGATGCTGCTTCTTCCAAACTGGATTGGGTGTACAGCTGGCACTAGCAGCAGATCGCTGTTCAATATTGTTTATTCGCGAACTGCACTCAATAGACCACTAGCAGATCCGGCTCGAAGGACCAATGTTTTGTCGCGTACGGGTTCGTCATTATTCGAAACTAACTATTTGATGGAAGAGCCGCGTTTCATCCCGGATCTGCTAGAGGAATCGTCGGTAAGGCTTACCTAGCAGATCCTGCCTTATACGCGTGGAAATGCGACGGTTTTCCAGAAGATTCACGCTTAAGAAATGCGACGGTTTTCCAAGATTCACGTGTAGGAAATGCGACGTTTTTCCAACAGATTGATAAGATGTTCACCATCCAAACGTTTTGCGAGAAGTGAAGAACGATGAACGAATTGGCTTGTTTCCCGCTGTTGTCAAGACAACGAAAATTGATTACGAAAAATCAATTATGAAGAAACAGCCAATTTCGACGTCGATATCAGAAAGTCAGAGCAAGTGGAGAGTAATAACTGGTAAAAGGTGAGTATATTCTCGTTATTGAGTATACATGTTACCGAATCGTGGTTGTACAATTCTGAGACGCGGTCTCCGATGGGTTTTCGGATGACAATTTATCTTTCCCGGGGCACCGGCTCTCACAGTTTAAATTCGAGCCTAGTTAATCACCGTATTCCGCAGATAAACATAATGTTTTATTACAAACTAATAGAAATAGTAATTGGATCCTGTTATGCAAAGTACTGCCAACCCCTAATAATCTGAAACGGAGAAAATGTAGTTTAAATTTTGAATATTTACGTTCTTAAAAAAATTCAGCTATGTTTGTATCGAGTATATTTTATTTCTGCTTTTTGTGGCTTATTGAACAATGTGTAGTATAATTAATATTATTTGTTATTTATTTATTATGACTTAATATTATTCAGACAATTAAGCCGTTCTACGTTGAAACCAGCTAGATCTTCAACAATCGTATTGTTGATGTTCAAATTATCGTAAAAATATAAACAATCTGCTGGTACGAGGTGCTTCATTTCTTGTAAGTTTTTTAATTTTCCCTCTGATATGGGTTTGCGGTTTGGCCATAATATTTCTATAGATCCATACAAGTATCCATGTGATTTGGTTTTATGTAAAATATCCAAGTTTTATGTAAAATACTATGGAATACGTTGGAATTCTTACAATTTTTTGATATTGCCACTATTTTGTGTTTCATGTACTCATTTGTCGTCTACTCGTTACAAACGGAACAAAAGCTAAACGAAATAGAGAAGATCTTTTTGCTGTATCCTATACATACATACTATGACCCAAACTATTTTGACCAGTATACATATTTGCGATCGTTGAAAATTATTATTAGTAATTTTTACTGTGTCCGGTACTAGGTGGCACTTCATGATTTCTTATCACTTTATCTACCGGAACCCTATACATACATACCTTGTCCAATGAGACGAAGCAGAGAAGTACCTTTGTTGCCTACCTGAGAAGGATAACATCAACTCTGTAATTTTCGAACGGCTATGTTTACATTTACTGTCTCGTCTCGTTGGACAAGGTATAGTAATAGGCTTTTCAATAATAGTGCTGTACCAAATGGAAGCTTAAGCATCGTTCTTTTACACAATAATCCCAAACGAAATTCTTAAATTACGTTATTGCGGCTGAGTTGATGAAGATTGAACTTTCTATTGCTGTTGAAGGATCTATTTAAAAGATTCTGAGCCATGGGCCATAGACTTTGACAAATGATTAAAATCATATAACCAAAGTGTGTATGTTAATTTAAGTTAAGTATTACGGACACGTTGACTATTTCTCACTTTATTTTGGTTTCTGATATCGTTAATGAATAAACAACTCCGAATAAAAAAATAAAAAAATATTTGTTATTATATTATGAAAAAAGTATCGACTTTTTGGAGCCGCTGCATCTGCCTGGCCAGTTAAATCCGCCGCGATTGTTGGTGGCATTCCGATCGACGCCGCGACGCTTCCCAATGAAATTCGTTAGAGCACAATTGAAGGATAAGTCGCGCAAACAGGAATACGAGTGACACGGTACAAGTTTACAAGCGGCTAAGCCGACGCGCGTTTTGCACAGCGTGTTCCCTCCACTGGCCTTTCATAAGCCGTGGCTGGAGGTGGTTGCGGAGGTGGAGGCGGCGTGCACGGATAAGTGGGAAAGAGAAAAGAGGATGATGTGGGAGATCGAGAGAAGGGAGCGACTGCCACTGGCGATGCATTGAGCAGCCACTAAAACAGTCCTACGGCACTTCGATCCGTTGTCAGATCGCGTAGCGCGTGCCGATCGAGCAGACTGCTCCTCGGTCATCGATCGTTGCTCGTAGATCACCGATTGACGTACCGCGTCCGCGTGGAACGTCGATCCTCCGATCAGTACGTATCGTATCGTATCGTATCGTATCGTATCGTATCGCGTCCGTGTCGGTGTCCGATACGTATCTTTGTGAAAAAACCAAACGGAGTTGCAACACCGCTAACATAGATCGACAAGTGAATTCATCGAATTGTTTTTTGCTCTGTGCGAACAAAGCGTCCCGTGACAAGGGACGGGAACATAGTGGCGTGATCGTTCAACCGTGACCGATCGCACGTATACGGTGGATATAGGTGATCGCGACAAATCTGTTTTTCAGTGAGCAAAAATCGTGTTGTTCCATCGACGGACGCTTAACCGAGGAAGTATCCCGCTAAAAAGAAAAGTAAGCTACGATAGCTTCGGTGTCGAGTGAAGTTATTGTTTACGTATTTCAGAGCGCGCGCTCCGAAGCGGTTCACCAGATGGCAAACAATGTTATCTGCTGGTTGCTGGTAATTGCTAGAACGACAAGTAATTAGTATTAGCAGATGTAGCGTACTGGGTTAATCTTCTCGGAGACAAGATATCCGAACAGGCTCTCGGCGAGCAGCCGCGCCGCTCCACGCCACGGGCTGGAAAAATCGGATTTCACGCGGTCATAACGAGTCACTTGGCACGCTGCAATTACCGCATCGCTCTAACGGTAATTGTTCTCGGTCTGTCCGCGCGTGTTCATTTGCAATGTGTAAAATAACATGTACGCCTCGAACCGCTCGCGCCCGTGCGCTTTCTAACGACTGCGGCCAGCGCCGCGGACTATTAATCCTTTTTTTTATCGCGACTTCTTATCGCGCTACGTCGGGAATTATCGGGGCAGCAGATGAGGTTGTCGGCTGCTCGATGTGCCAACGTACTCGGTCGACGTGTTGCGTTCTGAAAGGAACGAATCAGTGTAAATAATGCGGAATCGCGATCGTGTACATAAAGGTGTCCCCTGCGCGATGACAAAAGGCTCTTGATGCAACAGAAAGAGAGCGAGAGAGAGAGAGAGAGAGAGAGAGAGAGAGAGAGAGAGAGAGAAGGGGGCGGAAACATGCCGTTGCTGATGGGTTTCGGAGAACAACGCCGGTAAAAATGCGAAGAACCGTCCGTATCGCACTTTCATATCAGCCGAGACAAGTGGTGCGTTTCTTGCGGACTTCCGCGCGCGCGCACGCTCAAGCGAAGATCTTGCCATTAGGTCTATCGCGCTAGAAAAGAGACACGTGCGCGGGAAAAACGGAGCTGAACGAATTCCGAACGACTAGGTCGCGTCACGTTGTTTGTATGCAGTAGGCAGTAGACACTGTTTACATTCGACTCACCACCGACATCTGCTTCTCCGTTTCCAATGCTTAGTCGCCGGGGTCGAGCAATTTCGTCACGTTCCACAGTGTTCTGATTTTATTCGGATTTTGGGAGCAAATTGACAACTCCTAAACTAATTCACTTTTTATCTTAGACCCCTAATTCTTTCTTAAGGAGCATGTAAAGATCTGTCGAATGATTAAAAAGAATACAATTTTATTTAACCCTCATATGCCCTCCAGAAATAGTTGCACAAAAGATTCTATGATAATATCTCACCCATTTTTGTTATACACTTTAAAGTACTTTAAACCAACAAATTAGGCTTCATTTATAACGTCAGATTTTAAAGAAATATGTACATCTCACAACACAGACAGAAGGAAATCAATCATATAAATTTTCATCCTGAGAAACGTATTAAAAAGTCTGAATAATCTTAATTTCTTATTCAATCATTGCCGAGTAACTTTTGTTTGAACAATTTCTTGTCAGTTTATTGGATATGCGTGAAAAGTCGAGACCATCCATACAGGAAAATAGAAAAAATATAATAAACTTTCCAAAGTATAATCTTTGTAAAAAGAATGTTTATTACTGTTTTACATTAAGAAGTTTACGTGAATCTTACATGCATTTGTATAGAAAGTAAATATTGCAAAGTTTTTTGAATCTTATAAATATAATAATAATTTTTAGTTTTACCAGTCAAATGCGGATGCTGCTGCTTTTGACGATTCGTCTTAAAATCGGAAAATTTTTCAGCTGATTTTAATTGGTATTTTCTCCGCGATTCCGATTAATTGTAATTTTTTCAAAATTTCTCTTTTGAACCATGTAGTAAACTGGTTTATCTTCCAAAAAAATCCGAGTCATTTGGTCCACTTTTAAAAAGTTAATCTCTTTTAAAGAGTATACGAATAATTCTGCGAGACACTGTAATTGTCTATTTCCTAAAGGTTCATCGACTTCGGAAATGAAGGAATTAAAACAGTTTTTAACGATGATCGTAACAGAAATGAACACCAGAAGTTGCATCGCCATACTTTGAAGATAACATTTTCTATCAGAATAGTTGTTTTCTTTCGTCGAATTACGGAACGTTTAATATTCTTTTTTAGTTTTTTTTTTATAACGCAAAACTATTTATATTGTCAGATAAATAAGAAATACTTTTGGAGTTATAAATTGCGGTGTTATTTTAAAGTTCACGCTGTTTTTTATTTGTGAAGATTAGAGTTGTCACTCTTCGACATGTGGTTAGTAAAATTGTAAAAGAACAGCGTTTTTTTTTTTAAATTTGAAATGACACTTCTTCTTCTTAATAAAAGACCCTGTACGTATACATACATATATGCAACATATTCTTATAAATTGGAATATTTTTAGCGCTTTTTTTCTTTCTAAATATCCACGAATTATTTCTTGGTTTGTTCTATTACTCACATTACTAGTCAAATTACTGTCAGCGCTCGTGCATTTTACAATGTTGGGAAACTCTTTATTTAGATTGCAAATGCTATACTGCAAATACATCTTCGACTGACAATGAGTAACTTATTCATTCAGATGAAATATCACTTGAAGTATCACTTGAGATTTAAAGTACTAGACTTCGTCACAGTTATTAATAGTATTGAACAACCGATTTTTATGGTCTGGGAACGGATACATGCAATTTTCTTCACTTTGTGATTTCAACATTTTCTTCAAGGCTAACATAAATAGGTAAAAAATAATATTTATGGTTTCAAATTTATGAGTTATTTTCTTCTAGTATTAGTATTCTTCAATGTACATTTTCCCGTTATATTTTATGATTTAAGGGTTTTAGAAAAATCTTTTTTCCTATATTTGAGCCGTTGATACAAAAATTGTGTAAGTCAACTGTCTGTTGACAACAACACAAGTTGTTTGTTTAGTATAACATCATAGTTGAAGGGTTTAATCGTCATTAAATTAAATAAATGTAATATATTTTTTGCGCAGCTTGCATAAAACAAACGTAACATCCTTCTATATTATTATGTCTTATAGAACTTTTACTTTAGATTACCCAATGATTAACTGTTTTGACTTGCACCATTTTCGCATTAAACGGCTCGTTTAGTGCTATAGTTTGCAACTAATCAGTCCACTTAGCAAATGTATTCTCAATTAGAAATGTATTGTCACTCATTAGTGACTTTTCAGAAGCACAATAAGTTTAGGTATCCGTTTTACATATAAATAGATCTGTAAGTTTTGTTCTTCTCAGCTGCTTAGCTCCTAATAGCTTGTTGACCTTTAGTACTAGCGAATACGTTTTGTTGATGGTTTGATATATAATCTGCTTTGGTGGGATGTAACTATGTTCTCGAACAAGAATTAATTTTTGAGTTTTATTTTCAAAATGTTGTAATTAAATATTAGTGTTAGACTATTTTGCACAGCCTCATAGTTAAATTCCGTACAACCACGGTGTTGTTCAGGCTTTATGACAATGTTAAAAGTTTGTTTATAATAATGATAGTAAAGTTTGTTGTTTAAGGCGGTATTTTAATGTAAACTATGTATTTCAATGTCGATTAGGGATTTTTTTACAAAAGAAATTATCGCACTCTTTGTGGCCAAAATTTCGGGTCTCATGGCATCCGCAATTTTGCCCTTCTGCTTATTTAGAATAAAAGTACATACTAAGGAGATTCTAAATTACGATGAGATTGAATATAATAAGAACTAGGACCAAAGAATAATTTGCGTTACTTTGACATTTAACTATCGATTTGTTTATATTGTTTATTTCTCGATGGAAGAAACAGGAAAGTTTTCGACGGAAGAAAGTTTACTCTATTGCATAGTGTATGTAATGTAGTTACTAATTTGTGGATCTTTATGCAAAACAAAAATTGTTTGCATCGATTGCAAGAAGTAAAAATCAAATTAAATATTATATCTTCTTTCAATAATTTTAGTAGATGGAAAATAATAAATTGACATCTTCAAATATTTTTTATTGTCCTACACTCTTAATGTATTTCATGTACTCAATTTTGCAATAATTGCATAAAATCCAGAGTCTAGAAGTTACATTTTGCTTCAAACTTTTAATTTTAAAGATACATTGAAAAATGTTAAGCACCCCAGAACATAATGAACTCCATGTTTGCAAGTCTACTTCGCTGTTTAAGAAATTTGGGTTTTTGAATCCAACACCAAGAGGAATTGAGAAATTTTTGTCGATCGTAAATTTGGTTTTTAAACAACTTTCTGGAATAATCGCGGAATAATACATATTAGCTATACTTAGGTAGAATTTGATCGAACCTTGCGCCGCGATTATACCAAGAGGAACATCGGAGATATTGTCAATTTGGATACTTTTTAACAAATTGGAAATGAAGTTCAATATTTGTCTTCAGTAATATTGACTTCTATCGTTCAATAGCTTCGCAATCAGCTCTTTTAAGAATCGGCGGACTGTTAATTTTGGGGCCCTGAGCTAACACTGTTTGGGGGCCTACCCAATTAACCCAAATTCTACTCAAGTACCAAAAATTTTTGTATAATTTATTTTTTCGTAAATTTTTAATTTAAATTATTGCTGTTTTTTTACCGCGGAGGGTCCCTAGGCTGTAGCCCATAAAGTCCATCGCTAGATCCGCTGCTACTTTTAAGAGTCCTTCGAGCAGTTGATTTGCTTATCCAAAATGTGTATGTCTCACTTTACCCATATAATAGTATTCTAGGGTCTCTCATGACCCCAGCAAAATTTCTGTACACTCGTTTTTACTAATGTATCGCATAATAATTCCAAACATGAAGTCTGTTTAACTTCTTTAGAAAAGGACAATTTAATCTTGAATGACCTAAATGTATCCTAGTCGATGTTTACGGAATTTTAGTGTGATACTTCATAGTCCACGTAAATGTGATACCACTCAAGAGTTAATATTTGACAAAACACAATTCTTCGTTTGTTTTGCGGTGGTTTTCCTCCTACATCCGATACTACATTTTCACAATATTATTTTCTTAATCTTTCGTCTCTTGACTGGACGTGACTGGCACAAATGATAATCCATCATTTAGAAGAGAAGTGGGATTTGTTAATTCGAATGAAGAAAGGTTTCATCAGTGGCATGGCGTAGCTACCGCGGAGCAGTTGGAGGAAACTGTTCCAGGCTCAAGAATCATTAGGGCACAAAATTGGGAAGGGCGAAATAAAACCTTGTAAGAAGATTTGAATAAGCACATGAAAACATGCTGATCAACATATGCATATGTTTCGAAGCTAAATGTTCAAAACAAATTTCACGAGACCTCCTCCAAAGAACAAAGGGTGCACCGGTCCTACTTGCTCCAAGGCAGTACAAGGCGCTGAATATGTTGCTACGCTACTGTGCTTCATGCTTATTTTCCTTTTAAACGCGTTATTTACTTCTCTGACTGAACACAACAGACTGAGTACTAAGGCGGAGAACTTTTCTATGTAATCGTACAGAACTACCAGGTGTAAACAGACTACCAATATGTATACAATGTACACAGAACATAGCTTCCTTTCTCAGTAAGTTGCAACACAGACTGAATTATTTTCTCTTTTAGAACGTAAACAAAAAGATATAAAACTGAAAAAATATGTTGCATAAGCTAAACCGATGATCTATGTATGCATTAAAATTGTTTTTAGAAGAACTTATGCACACAGTAGAACCTCGATTATCCGAACTAATTGGGACCGAAGTGGTTCGGAAACGCGAATTGTTCGGATAATCGAACAGTTTTAGAATTACTTATTAAATTCAAAAGTACTATGTACTGCTGTAATTAGAAATGTGATATACAGGGTGTTTCGTTTATCTGAAAACGGCAATATCTCGTGACGCACTGAAGTTACGAAAATAATTTGTTTACAAAAATTGTTCGGTATGTAGGGAACAATCATATGCTGTGATTTTTATTCAAATGCATATACATGTATGTATGCGACACATAATAATTATACATATGCAGTTAATGTTAACAAAACTCATTTGTTAAAGTAATCTTGAATTTTTTTTCTGGTTACCATCGAAAACTGTCTTTTCGAGATCTCTCATACACTGGCTCGGATAATCGAGGTTCTACTGTATAGAAGGCAATAAATACTGATTTATATACGATTTCCTAATATTGGTTCAGTTTTGTTTCTTCCTGTATTGTTAATTTGTTTTGGCAATCTTTTTTCTAGTTTTTTGATTAGTATTGTTTTCCTAAGCACCAGGCACTATGCTTCAGAAATCTATTGGATAATACAAACAGTTATTTAAAAAAATATTGGCACGATCAATTAATTCAAGTAATTCATTGATTGCATCCAAGATCCAATTATGAGGAAACAGAATAAATGTGAAGCTTATATTTGATATTGAACTTATTAATTGAAGCATTTGGTTGATCACCTGATGTTACAAGAGTTAATTGTTCCCATCGTTATATGTTATACATTTGTTTGAAATCCTCATCGCGAGTCCATTAATCCATTAAAGGGGGAGTTTCATGTATTTACAATAAATGTAAGTGAACTGTATGATTTTTTTTGTTGTTAAGTAGTGCTTATATGAGGCTAAGCTAATTTGAGGAAGTTTTAGGGTTTAATGTACTAAAAATAATTTGTTTACTTCAGTCTTTCTTATTGTTTATTGAGAACAACTCAGTATTCTCTCCCTCTTCGACGATATATCCATCACTGGTGTGCAGAGTGGCGTCTGTCCCCGCCAGATTAAGACTTGTCTCCCCACTCTACCTTCCCCTTCTCCGACGCTATATCCCCCGCTTTTGACACGACCCGGCCACGTGACGCGTTTCGTCTCTGTCGTGCACGCGTCACAATGTCACGTGACTAATCCGTTACTGGCAGAGAGAGGGTAACTCTTTCCCCTCAATTCAAGTCAATTCCCCTGATCTGGCAACTCTGGGCCGAGTAGCGATACAATGCTTTAGCGATATCTTTCGTTGGAAAAGGATAGAATATGACATACCCTCTCGTTCTGGCACTAAGCGCTGTCGAGCAAACAACTTCAACAGAAGAAGATGGGATAGCGATATTCATATTTCGAAATAAAAAGCGTCGTCTTGTATTGGAATAAAATTGTACATATTGACGGTCGCTCGAACTTATCCCCGCCGATACCACGACGGGTCACGAATTACTCTGACATAGCATGCGCAGGGTTAAGACGAAAATTGGTTTATTGTAGCTCTATGAATAGTTCCATTTCCGAAAATTTGAAAATATCATAATATCCATGTGCAATGAGAAATAGTAATGATAAAAATATTAAGTAAATCTCTGAAATCCCTTATTATACAATATTTACAACATGAAAAATAATTAATTTAATAATACAAATTTCACCGAAAAAAAATTTCGAGGGAGATGTTGTGCTAACGCAACGTTGGGCCTTAACCCTCAAGTGGTGTAGTGTTTGCATCCTAAGACTTTTCTAAAATTTTGTATAAATATTTTCAGATACTTTTATGTGTAAGTTATTTATGATTAAATAATCCAAATGTTCTGAAGAAGTTAAAAAATGTTGACATTTGCAATTTTCGTACAATACAGTAGGGAAAGTTTGTGTACCGAAATTTAGTTGGAGTCATGAGAGACCCCAGTATGTATGTATACCAGTTAAGGGTTAATCGGTTGAACGACACACATCAGTTCGAATAGTATTTTTCTAAGAGCAGAATACGACTGTATATTGCGAGTCGTGGTTTTTGGAGTCGCTGCACATATTTTTGCAGGAGGATCTCATAAACGTCCCGAAGTAATGTCGAATGTTGTCGGAAGGAAGCAAGGATAAAGAGAGGAACGGTCTAGTGTGATCGCGTGTTTCCCGAGCGGACTGATCTCGAGTGGTCTCGGCGATCCCAGCAGACTGTAACGACTGCAACGACTGGCCAGTGGCCACTATGTCCTAGAAGACTCCCAAGCGCAGAAAAAGGAACGTACGAATAAGAAAGTTCCTTCCGTGTCCGCAATCGCTCGGCCGATACCGAAGCCGACGCCGCCGCGCCGCGCCGCGCCGCGCCGATGCGATGTCCGAGAACTACATCAGCGGAGTTAATCGATCGCAAACGATAACGGGATCTTGATGTATCTTGGGACGTGTAATCGCGGGGACGTGATTCGGCGAAACGCGTAACGAGCGAACCTTGGACACTGGTCACGTTGAACGGTAAACCTACCCCCTAGATTATGCTCCAATAACGAGCCTGCTCTCGAAACACGACGAAAGAACCAACGGCAAAAACTGATGCAACGTGATTCTCAAAGGGGACGCCTGATTGTACGACATCCTGGCTACGAAGCGGTTGACGTTTCTCGATATCCCCGCCGCGCCGCGAGATTTCTATCGGTTAGCGTTACAACTGCCGGACAACCTTAACCGATTCATTTCAGATATTTTCTTTGACGTTTGATCAAACCATAAAGCTGCTTTTCTAGCAAATCAATAAATTCATTTATTCTGTAGAAATCTTGAGGAATCAACTCCTTGCTACTTTTATATCAAATTAACCCCTTATCTTGAGATCGTTTTTGCAATTATGTGCATCCAAGCTGCTTTGTTAATGATTCACTACTACGTGAAAGCGGGATTCTATGATCGTTGTAGCCTGTAGTTGTTTTTGGACAATTACGAGTTTTTATCGATTTCTTGATATAATTTACAGTTTTAAGGACGTAATGTTTAGCGCAACACATAGTCCTTGAACATTGGCCTTCACTCATCATTTGCGCATACAGAAAAATAATGTTAATAATAGAAAAATAATATCTGATTTCGCTTTACAAAGAAAACTGAATTATACAGGGTGTCCCACGTAACTGTCGCCACATTTTTGTCGCATTCATTTTTTTAAATGGCACTACATATTTTTTTAGTACATAATGATCTTGACATGACCATAACAGTAAGGTCTTAACAGTAGGGCAGGATTAAGTTGTTGATATTGATCAAGGTATTGAATCTCTCGAAAGAACAATGAAAGAATAAACGAAAGATAAACAATTACCATTCAAGTAGAATAACAACTATTTGGAAATGCATTTGATTTTTTGTAAAAAGTGACACAATTAAATAACACAATGAAAAAACATATGAGTCAAGAATACGTCGATTATGACGAAAGCGAAATATTTCAAATATCGATCGATATTACTGAAAAAATGTTTTTAATTACAAAACTACAGACTTCCACAGCGGAAACTTGTTCGAATATGCAGTCAAAGGTATATTGCACAAGCAGCGTTAAGTCTTACTTTTACGATAGCTGTCATAAAGAGTTACTCTTAATTAAACTCCAACTGTATTATTAAAAACATCTCTTTATCAACTTACGTCCTACTAAATAAATGAGGTTGTTACTGATTGTTTCACGTTACATAATTATTCGTTATGAACGATTATAATTAACGTACAAACTTGTAATTTTTTAAGGTTTCAGATGTAGTTGCAATTGCATTTTCTTGTAGATGCATATTGTAGACCGTAATTGCAGATATTTAATTTCCTAACATTCGTGACATAAGATGTTTACAATTAATAGATAGTCACAGAAAATGTTTATTGATCGCGTCATTTCAGTTATCTTTATACGAAATTTTAGTATGTATTACATTTCAAAAATTGATTTTTTCCGCATTCGAACTACTGTAAAAGATAAGCTCTTTGCGTCGAAATAATGAGCCCGCCATATTGAAAATAAAATTCCACTGTTTTGACTCGTTCCTTTCTGAAAGTCACGGAGCACGTCCCAATGCATAGCTATAATTAGTGGGTCTTTGTGCAAAATAAAAATTTTCTAAATCAATTACAACAAATAGAAATTAAATAAGAAGATGTGCTTAAATTTTTTTTACGCCTTCACACTTTTGTATTTCACTTATCTATTTTAGTAGTAAATGCATCAAATTCACGGTCTAGTTATACTATTGGGTGATTGCAAAAGTTCGTGCCCGATTTTCAGAAAACCCATGACCTTTGAAAAAAACACTACGTAGTTTTTACGAAAAAAAAATCCACCAGCTTATAAAAATGTTGGGTGATAAACACGATGATGACTATGCAGGGTGAATCACCTAACGTTTACACCTCAAATATCTTTGTTGGTTTTAATAATACGGCAAATGTGTTTCACACAATGCCACAACATTATTGGTTTTATGTCAGTTTTTTAGAGACATCATGGTCACCTTCATTTTTTTAAACGGGACCGAGGCCATTTGTATAGTCCCCAAGATCATTCAAGGTCACAGGCAGAGGAAACGTATAAGATTTAAAAAGATTATTTTTGTGGGGTATGCTAAAAGATAGCGTATGTATGAGTGCTCCAACAACAGTTCAATTAAAAAGGGGTGGACCCGTTAAAAAAATGGAGATGACCTCGAAATCTCTAAAAAAGTAATATAAAAACAAATATTTTTATGGCATCGTGAGCGGCCCATTGAATCATTCAATTTTTTCCTTAAGACATTTAACGTATGTTGCAAAACAACAAAGATATTTAGGGTACTAACGTTTCATGAAACACCCTGCACAATTGATTAATAAAACTGTTATTTTACAGTGTAATCGCATGTATTTTATTTTTAAAACGAACACGAACTTTTAGAATCATCTAATAATGTATATGCTAGCAATAAAACAGATGGCACTGTTAATAAAAGAAAATCATTCGCATGTGGAATCTTATTCTGAATTTCGAGCCACCCTGTATAAAACAACAAGATAAAAACGAGTCACTTTAACTAGATATTTGTAGTGCTAAACGATGTCAACGAGCGACCACAGAGAAGCTAGAACTATAATGCTTCGTGGTAAACGTTTTAGCAGGGAAATTTCGAAATGACACTCGCATTGAGGAAATGTCTAACAAACGGATTTTGATTGACAGCGGTGAAAGGAATTATTAGTCCATGAAAATTTTCGTGGCCATTGAAATCGATTGCAATGGTGTGACTGGCTTGGAACGTAGTCGAAAGAAATTCCTTTTACGCGAGCACTGTGAAACGAAGAGAGAATTTAATTATCGTGTCATTTCAAAGTTTCAATTTACGGGTAATTATATCGTCGGCACAATTAAACTGCATTCTTCGATGGAGCTTAATTCGAACGAACCATCAGACTAAAATTCTTTTGGGGTTCGGTTTTGTTTGGAGAAGGACCAGAGATATACGTTGTGGTTAGGCGAATTTTGAATGTGGCTTTCAGATGATCGCTATTTGAATATGAGCCACGGAAGGGAGACAAATGTGACCTGCATACGTATATTGATATACAATGGCTGACAAAAGAAAATTCGACTCTCCGACCAAATGTCGAGATTAAAACCGTTACAGATAACATTTAGGCAACAGTCGTTAATAACTAGACTGTGGATCTTTATGCAAAATAAAAATTGTCTGCATCAATTCCAAGAGATAGGAGCCAGATACATCTGATTCTTCCTTGAATAATTTTACTTACCTTGAATACTTTACGATGATCTTAATTTTTCTCCTGTTTTAAATTGTACCAACCCATTTTTATTGTAAATGCGTAAAATCCGCAGTCTAATAACCTATGCCAGTGCTGGGCACGGTTGGGGCCCCTCAAACGATTGTTTCCCCCACCAACCTATCTTTCATACAGCGCGCACTTCGTCGCGTTGGCTGGTATCTCGTGTCTTCGTTGCCCCACCGTACGTACTACGTACCTTTGTAACTATGTACTCGCGACCAGGCTTGCCATATTGCCCGGGCAAAAGCGCCCCTTACCGCTGCGCCCCTCGCCACGCTGTGCCGCTGAGCCCGTCTAGCTTGCCCCACTCTTCCTCGCCGAGGGGCGCAGCGGTAAGGGGCGCTTTTGCCCGGGCAATATGGCAAGCCTGCTCGCGACAGGCGACGCACGTCCTTTCTCCATGGCTGAGTCACCAGATTAAGACTTGTACCCCCACTCTACCTTCCCCTTCTACGACACTGTTCCCCACGATTCCGCCGCGGCCCGGTCACGTGACTGGTACTGGCAGAGAGATGGTAACTTCTTCCCCTCAATTCGTGCTCCCTCCCCTAATCTGACGACTCTGCTCCATGGTAATAACGCTTACTGGTAGGGGACAGTGGGCGCTATGGTGGAGACGGTTTTGCCTCAATTGAGGCAAATATCCCCACCACTGATCCACCACAACTATATTCTGTTCATTGGAATTACTATATATGAGTATTAATAACTTTTGCACTATTTTTTCAAATGTTGATAACATTTATCTATACAAACATTCAACTTCTTCTGTTTATTCGTCTGTTTTCACACAATGGGTTAACAATCCACTTTGTTCGACACGTGCAGCATTGTAATCATTCGACTCCGGATTTTATGCATTGATGGCAAAAATGAGTATGTGCAATTTAGAACAGTGAACAAATTAGAAGACTTTAAGAGTATTGATATATTATTTTTATATTAAATTTTTTAACAAACTATAACAAACTACATTAAATTTATTAGTGAAAAATATAAATTTATATTTAGCTCCTGTGTCTTGCAATTGATGTATAAACTTTTTATTTTGGATAAAGATCCGGAGTCTAGTTGTGTGAGAGTTTAAATATCAGAAGTTGGTTTTCGTAATAAAATTCGAATTTTAGCCTCGTAGTTTGGAATTCCACCAGAATGAGAAATGCGTAATTGCAGCGAATAAAATTTTAATAACAGAACTGTCTAATGAAGAAGAGGGGAAGTTGAAAGACTTTTATTGAAATTCTGTCACTTCTCGAGGAAGATTCGGAACGAGTTGTACGTGGATTAAACTGAAACGAAGTTATCACTGTTCACCGTAAATATACGGTACATTGTAAATGTACAGTACGCACTTATGGAAAAGGGTAATTAGCGTGAAATTTTATGAGATATTCCCTCGAACAGAATTGAATTTCTAGAGTGTTCGCGATTAATGAATTTTCATTGTTACCCAACCGTGGGTGCATATCACTGCGTTCCTGTGCATATAAAAGCTAAGAAATGAATTAAATGCTATAACTACTTTAATAATTTATTTTTCATTTCGTGACTCTTAGTTTAACAACACCTAAAATTAATGGTTCTGAAATAATTAAAAGGTTAACGTTACAAATTTATTTGTCTTCTCAAATTAAAATGTTAATATTTATGAACTTGGAGAATTTAAGAGTAATAAATCTGTGACTATAGTGCATATACTTGTAGAGGTATACTGGTCACATAGTTGAATAAATTGGTGCTAAACCAGTTTTCTCTTCAGAATGGAACTGAATAAAATATTGTTCAAATAGTAAATACATTTTTTCACTTTAAAGTTTACTACAAAAATTAAAAATTAGTATTTTATTTGAAAAATATTGGCAATACAATAAAGCCTTGATCTATAAAAACGGGAACCGTAGGGTCTACGAAAAACGAATATCCCCTCCACTGCGGGGTGTATGAGACCCGAGGGTTTTTCTTAGATCAAGATTTTACTGCAGTTGGGTTTTATTGTAAAACAGTTCGATATAACATAAACCGTATATTTTGTTGCATGCAAATAATCAGACTTAAACTAGAAATAAATATGATTTGCTAAAAATTAGTGTCTTTTGTTAAAATACCATTTTTTTATATACATATACTTTTCTTGTGGAATGTTACTTGATATAAAATTAGATAGTATGCTTGAAATATTTTCTCCTTGATCTAGTTCCCTTCTTAACATATTTTTGTTATTTATTTAACAGTCTATACTAGCATATGATTTCCGCATTTTAATATTTTATACAAAAAACATATCAATCGAATCTATTAAACTTTTCGTTTTTATTAGTCAAGTTAAAGGTCGTTTCTTAAAGTGCCTAACTGAAAGTACGTGGTTTTAAATTCAGCGTGTAACCTTATCTAAAATTTTTCACATTTTCCAAGGTTTCAGAAAGTTTACTAAATGTAATATTCTCTTTTCACAAGCGAACGAAACAAAATTAAAGTCAAAATAGAGAGAATTATTAAATATCAACTTACAGCTTATGATGTAAACGACGCGACGGTATAAAGTATTATACATATTACAACGGTATTTTTATTTAATGTCCTTTTTATATGTATACTCTGTATTATTAGTTTTAACAATAATAACAGTTTTAGTGTAGTACTCTATACATATGTATAGTATGTATATTGATCAATCAACATGTTTCCGCTTTAAACTAATTTAAGTCAAAATATAGTCCACAGAGAAAAAACATTACGTACTTTACTTATTTATTTGCCTTTGTTTATTTTATAATATGGAACACGCTGGATTGTGTTTAGCGCTGGAAAATAAACGGAAAGAATTTACAAACAAACTAATTGCATTTTATAAAAACAGATCCACGATCTGAGTAAACAATAAGGTAGAATGAAATTGGAATGGTATATTTTGATGATGAGAATTAGTTTACGTTACGCGAATATACTGTCAAAACAAACAAGCGCTCGCCGCAGGGCCAGATGCATTCATGTGTACTAAACAAAAACAGAGTAGTTTATCATCATACTGTCTACAGTATCAATGTCAGATTTCATACAATTTAATATTTTTTTAACTTGAAAAAAATGCCGTGTTCCATTCAAAATAGTTCAAGACACTTTTAATACTACACGTATATTAATACTGTATACGTATTTATATGTATTTATGTATGCTATAAAGGGTATAAACAGTAATTATTCCATCAGACAGGTGTTGGTCTCCAGCCGTGTAATTTTTATTCAGAACACTCCATGCAACTAACTAAGAGTATATAAATAATTTGTAGTGGCTGAAACAAGTGAATCACTATGTTCGTTGTATTTAATTGATTCTAGATATCCTGCATACACTTCAATCGGTTAGTTTTTGAAGACAAATCATTTTAAGGTCACTTGAAGGTCACACAAATTTAAGTTTCTTTTATGTGTGCTTTATTAAATTTTGTCATATTTTTACGAATGGTTCCAGTGCCCAATTTTATAATATGTCTTGAATTGAAATTTATTTATTTCTTAAACACTTCCAGGATTAATATGAACAACAAAATAATTTGTTATCGTTTTTCTATAAAAATGTATTATACATATAATGTCTACAGTTTATATTCATATGTACGCCATAATCGATTTATACATAGGTTAGTTTGTCCCTTGATTGACAATATCTATAGTTTAATTTCTTAATCTTCGTTGTTCTTTAATTTAATTCAATTTTATTTTTCTAATAAACGTTGAAAATATTGATGAGATTTTAGCCACGAAATATGAATGCCACAGTTACTCTAATAGTTAATTTATTTAAGGACTGAACATCAAATATTTAATGTTAAAATGTGTAACATAAAGCTGATTGTTAAACAAGTCTATAGCAACAGCGGTACTTTAATCAAACTGTTTTGTCACTTTGCTGTCCCGGGTTACAAGTTTGCATTTGAAAGTTTCTAACAATTGATGATTCAATTAACAAGGTCCCTTGCAACAAAAGAATTCACTGCTGTCAGTTTTCTTTCTAAGTACAAAGTTCATTATCGTGAACACGCCGAAGAGAGCCGCGAAACTTTGAGAAGTTGTCGTGTATTCAAAATCTATTACATTATTAATTATAAGTTTGGAGGATCTTTACACGCAAGACTCGAACGACTCATTTTTCCTATGCGCACTCTCGCTATTACGTAGTCAAGCAGCAACTTCCTATAAAATGTGTGTCATCGCATTCCATTAATCAACCGCCGCGCCGCAGCCTAACTAAACGAGCCTCGTACATTCATGCGAGTATCAAGTCCCATAGAATTAAGTGATCCGTGTGTACAGTTCCTAGCAAAGATCAGCCAATATTTCATTATGCTGTAGTTTTCTCAATGTTGTCAAAAGTATATTATTAATCGTAATGCTGAAAATGGTACAATAAAAGTATTTATTCTACGGAAATATTCTACGGAAATTAAAGTTTAAAAATTTACGGAAGTTCGGGTAAAAGTGAGTTTTTACATTACTTTTTATGGAAACACTCCCATCTAAAATCTTACAAGTATGTAATACTACTGCGTAACAGAATTAGCTTTCACAAAGTGATTTATGTACTTACATCAAAGCAGACTATACTTTTCAATCCGTGGGAAGTTTCTTCTTCTTTCATCAAATTTTCAGCTAAGAGAATAAATTAGCAGATGAGACTGTAGGAAAATATCAACTACCATGATTTCTAAAGTATATTTCGGACTCCTTCGAATGGTATACATAATAATAAGCCTGTAACTATGTATAGGATGAAACACAAATATTCTTATTCACAATTGGAGGTTGATACGATTTTAATCGTGGTTTAAATAAAATTGAGTTACAATCAGATGTTCAACTTTTGGATTAGGACTCTATGTGAACTTATGAAACGGTTCAAAATTTGAATTATACCATTTTTACATATAGATTACCTGAAAATTTTTAATTCGATATTAGGCTGCCATGAATATTTGTCAAAGTACAGTGGAATCTCGATTATCCGAACCTTCGATATATAGGGTGTCTAACAAATTTTATTCTTGAAAGGAGCGATTCCTGGGGTCATTTTAAGTAACTTTTCCCTTTACGAAAATGTTCTCCGCGGCTTTGTTAAGGAGATATTGACGAAAAACACCGTCCAATCAGAGCGCGGCTACAGTAGACGGATTCAAGCTCGGCCAACACCAACGTCACACTTAGTTGTAGCCGCGCTCTGATTGGTCCGTGTTTTTCATTAATATGCGAGAGTTCCCCATAGTTAGTTCTCCTTAATGAAGCCACGGAGAACATTTTCGCAAAGAGAAAAGTTTCTTCAAATGACCTCAGTAATTACATACCCCTTTCAAGGAAATACCACATTTATGGGACACCCTGTATGCTTTCCTTCTTACTTACAAATAACTGCTACATACTTCGTTATATTCTACATATACTGTTTTCGCACGGATCTGTAAATTTCATACAGTTTACACATTTTAAGTTACATTTATCAGATCCAGATCAAAAATGTCCAGGTATTGGCTGAACGAGGACTATTTTGCGACGTCCTCCAAAAACCGGATCCTTTTTCTTTGAATGTGCAAAAGGACCTTTATCGAAGAAAATATCTGACGTCACCATTATCCTCGAAACTTCGATTCTTCTTCAAATTGGCTAAGAGATTTCGTCGCGCGACACATTTTTGAAGATTGGCTTCAGACAGTGAGACTTCTTTACTGTTTGATGTTTCTGAAAATTGAAAATATGGAGACTCGGTGCAATTCAATTACCGGAATTATTCGAGCGTAGTCACAAGTTCTTACTGCGTTATTCAAGACTCCCAGCAATTCGGGTATCGTGTCATTCAAGGTTCGTCTGTATTTACTGCAGAAAAGACATTCGCATCTTTGGACCCAGTATGTATTACGAAACTTTTTTATTTCATGAATACCTCGCGACGCGAATGGTTTTATCTTGATCATTCCAGCCTACAAAGTGATGTTTCCTTGCGACGCCCATTTATCGTCCCTCCGAACATTTTCCAGTATCGCCTAAAGCTCCAAAGACGTTCGCGTGGATCGATTTGAATAGTCTGCGCTGATACAGGGTGTCTCGTTCAAAGTGAGCTACCTAAATATTATATGTATTAATTCGTGACGATGCAATAAATCATCATATTTCACCTCTGAGAGATATGGAAAATTAGAAGTAAAATTGATAACGTTCTAGATACGATATCATTTGAATGTCTCCATATGCTTTGCTATGTTATGAGGTTATACCGTTATTTTCAATTAAAGAGAGGTAGTATACGGGGTGGTTCATTCAAAGTCCAATTTATGGTCGGAATGAGTGTACCGAATGGTTTCTTGAATAGTTTAATTTTTGTTAAGTGGGCGTGTTTCTCCTAAATTAATGATTTTCAATCTTTCAAACGTAAGAAGGTTGACAATTTTTTTATAAAGAATATTTAAATGCAGCATTTGGCGCTATTAACAATAGAAACAGGTTTTAAACAACTTTATGGATACTGGTGAACCATTCTGTAAAATATGATTTTTCCTTGTAACTTATTAACTACCTGTAACCACCTTTCCGATCAGGATGTTACGTTGAAACTTGGTACATATTTCTTTTTCTTATTGTTAGTATGTATGTAGTCGACTGTTCAATCTGTTTCAAATGTATGGTGAACTTGTAGAAAAAGGTCGTCCTCTCAGATTTCAATGAACTTTAGATATGTCGTCGAAGTTATTATTCTGAACAACATTTTCCTTTAAAGTTTTTGTCGGTCGGCTTTAGTTTACGAGATATTCAAGATCAAACATCATATGGAAGTTATTCTATGATTGTGATTTATCTTGTTGTATAGAAATCAACCCCTTCCTAATTGCACCATGTATCCTCGACTATTACAACTGTTATATCTATTGGGGGCGTAACTAGTCACTTTTATCGGCCAGTAATTTCAGTGTTAAATCCTATTCTTTTCCATCTGTCCCTTTACTTTAAATGGTACGATTATTTGCACTATAAATGTCGACAATAAATTTCCCGTAAATACCAACAGATCCCTTATTTACAAAAGTACCCCCAAGTGTGTATTATCGCGTGGTATTTGCGGTCGGTGAAGAATAACAGCAGTTTGCCCAAAAGGAATCATAAGAAAGATTGCTTTGTCCTGACCTCTTTTAAAGGAAAGATACTCATCTTTGATGTGCACAAGATAAGATTTCTTTGAAACATTTCGTTCACACTTCAGAACGTTAATTCCTTTCGAAAACTGAAAGCTTACCAAAATTTTGACTACGATTCATTACAAAGAAAAATTTATGTTATTTAACTCTTCAAAATTTTCTTGATGAAAATTTTCCCGTTTCATCCGGGTGAAACGTTTGTCTTTTGTACACTCTTGTATATGTAAGTATAATGTTAAAGGCGTAGTTGAAAGTTTATGTAGCCTGTCTTATACAGTCGTTAGGTGCATAATTTTCAGACTGATCTTAATAACAATTTAAAAAAGATTACGCGTGTACTGCTATACTTATACTACGACACTTGCATATTAATAAGCTGAATTATGATCTCCATCAAGGCGATAACCCAAACCATCGAAGTCACTTTTGCTGCCGCTGAAAGAATGATTATGGCATTAAAACATTAGGCCTTTGAGTCGCCAAGCATACTGAAGCATACACTTTGACTGACTGTACCTTGTCCAACGAGACGAGGCAGGAAACATAAACATAGCTGCTCGAGTGAGACAGTGTTGATGTTATCCTTATCAGGTAAGCAGCAAAGGCCGAACGCTGGTACTTTACTGTCTGGTCTCGTTGGACAAGGTATATATAGTGATAGGGGCCGAACTAACATTTACCCGAATGTTTTAAGGGAGTCATCCCATGTGACAACTACTTTTTCGGGGGAATTTTTTTTGACGGACCCTTAAAACATACAATCTTGAAATTTTTACCACACATTTATTAACATTTTTGCAGTCTCTCAAAATTTGTTCAAACCAAAATAACGAGTTGAATCGACTTTACACCATTCGGAAGAGTCTCGTGTGTAAATAAAGTTGGTTTACGGCGTCCATGATTCCGGAGATTTCAATCATCTGAAATCAAAAAAACAAACGGCATTTTAATTTGTAGACCTGGAGCTATCGCCGGTACCAAAATAATATAAAAATATCGAAAATTGAATTTTTGGCACAGTTTTAAACGTTAAGTTCCATGTTTCGTCATTTTTTTCGACTTTTTCAGCTTAAAAAAGAAAAACTATGATAGATATCAGAAATATTTTGGTACGGGCGAGAACTATATATGTATGTATGTGCTGACTATACCATAAAAATTTAAGCGAAATCCGTTCAATAGTTTTTGAGATATCATGGTCGCCAATATGAAAAATACAGTTTTGAGAAAAACGCGTTTAAAGATTCAAGTACGATTTACGTAAAGAAAATGTTAACTCACCATTAGTCTGCTATGTGTTGAGAAATTGTCTTGGCTCGATTTTCCGAAGTGCACGTTGATTCGAATGCACTTTCTTCCAGCACAAATTAATGTCCAGCTGATTGATATTTCACTGGTTATTTATTAATACTTTAATCGTGTTGAGGCAAACATCTGCTCCATTTAACGAACGGACGACTTCGAATATCGAAATATCCTTTTACCTGCATATTCTGAGAATGTCAAAGAAGCAATTTGTGCAAAAAAAAATTTGTCGATTTTATGGACCTGTCACACGGAATGGCCCCCCTTAAAGTAACTGAATTTCGACGAGACACCCAGTGCATAGTGAAGGGTAATTGATATTCGCAAGTGTCGCGAGGACGTCTGGCGGAAATTTAAAGTCAGCCCAGTTACCCTGAAACACCGATAAGGTAGTTGAAACGTTGGAAAGATGAAGCTCGTGCATTTCGAAAAGCGCAGCGCGGCTGAAGGTTCGCAGCAGGTATATCGTAAAATTGGTGTTGTCGTCGGACGCGTTGGAGCGGATTATTCCGTTCCGAGATAAACACTGGAAAATGTTCAATGGTCAAGGAGTTGGGACCCTGTCAGGTGACTACGTTGGTCGCAGACTCCGCTTCTGCTTGCCGATAACGTAATTGAAATGTCTTCCATTCTCCATGCTCCCCTTGCAACATTCTCCCGCATAAATCACGGCCGGTCGATCGACTTCTTTAAGTGGATCATTCGTTAAATGTAGCACTGAAATGTTGCAATAGAAATCTTCGTTGGATCTCGGACCAGTAAAGATTTCTCTTCCTTTAAATGACTATGCTCGGCGACGCGACGCCGCGCCGCGCCGCGCCGCGCCGCGCCGCGCCGCCTCCCGTTTCCGATAATACACGGATGAAACGTTCCCTTATGCGCGGCTTTATCTAGCCTCCTAAGGCGAGTTACATAAAGCTGCTCAAAAACGTACTTGTGTAAGGTATGTACTCGGTTTTTTTTTGGTAATAATTTAATGTAAAGAAGCTCGGCGTCTATTGGTTTATTCAAATCTGTTTTTACATATTTCAACCGTTTCTCTCTTTCTCTCTATTGTTATCATCAAATATGAATCTCCAACCTTCATTATTATTCTTATTTATTGCTTTAAACCAAATAAGGTTTATTTACAATACATAAACATTTTGGATACAGTAAACAATACCATATACATATTAATATGTTAATAGAATATAATATAATGAGTAGCTTAAAATTAGTTTACATAAATTCTGTTAAGTTATAACTATTCCATTGACATTAAATTTTAATTGGCCCTTCTTGCATTTTTCTTAATCTTAATATTATAAATATATTCTTTTATATTTTAGCATATTCTAACATATTCTAGTATACTCTAGTATATTCTAGTATATTCTAGTATATTCTGGTCTAATTCTAGTATATTCTAGTATATTCTAGTATATTCTAGTATATTCTAGTATATTCTAGTATATTCTTGTATATTCTAGTATATTCTTGTATATTCTTGTATATTCTGGTATATTCTAGTATATTCTAATATATCTTTGGTACATTGACAATATTAGCGTAATAATTTCTTTTAAAATATGGACGAATAACGCGGTCACCCATATATGGGTGACACGCAGTGCCGGATTAATCATCTAGCAGGCCCTTGACAAAATTTAAATTGTCTCATTTATATAAATTGCATCTCAAGAAATCTTAAATAATGTCACTTAAAATTTTTATCAATATTCGAGAATACAAACGCGCGAGTACAATAATAATTATATATAAAAGAGTTTCTGGTATAACGAATAATATGTAAACATATACATATATGTATAATTATAACAAATGTTTATTTTCTCGCCTTTAAAATAAATTGTCTCAGCTCATCGTATATGTACATAGCTTACTATACATACACTAGTATACAGTAGGTAGCACTAATCCGAAAATAGTAGCACTATTAAAGTAGTTTGTCCATTATTATGTTGACATTTATTTGTATTATTTAAAAATAATGCCAGTGGATAATGTATTCAGAATGTACACATACGTTTTTCGTTGGTTCTCCTAACACACGACGCTGCTAATTCTGCGGTTATTATACCGATTAGAACTTTTCATATACTTTTTTGAGCACAAGATTTCTATCACTTTGCATTAGATTTAAATGGTAAGTTATCGTTTCCCTCGCACGCTCATGTAAGTGGAGACAAGAAACAAGAGACATACTAACATTGAACGGAAAATATGGCCAAGAGGGAAGTCATAAAAAAGTTATAAAGTAGGATGTAGGTCTGACCATTTGTACTACTTTACTTATTATCACCGTCGCGCGTCGTTTTGCTATCGAAGTCATTTTACATGCGCGAACCGATTCATAATTATTTCTGACCCTTTCACAATCCTACATACGCGAATAATAATAATGTGCCATTTCTTTACATAAAGTTCTACTGAAGCAACTAAATGTAGGTACAGTTACGTGCACTTTACATGTGTTTACGAATAGAATCTAGTGTGTTAAAAACCCAAAGAGTCGAATCCTAACAAACGAATTGTGCTAGTTTATATTACTCCTGATTTTGGTAAACTTAACCTTTCGGATTTCAATGATCTTGAAATATGTAATCAAGGTCACCAATGTAAACAACATTTCTCTTTAATGTTTTTGGCGGTTGGCTTTAGTTCACGAAATAATTGCAAAAAACTTTACTTGTAAATGCATTGATTAGGTTTGGATTAGATCCCAAACCTAATCCAAATCCAGTTTCTATTATACTCAGTGTACAATGTTTCTGGCCCATAAAGCGGTGTCCATTCTCAAGAACAGCCATGGATTTACAAGTAAAGTTTATTTCAAGGTCATTGAATATGTTTCAAGGTCATTGAAATCCGAAAGGAGGTAGCTCATCGACAAGTGGATCCACAAGTAAAGTTTTTTGCGAATATTTCGTAAACTAAAGCCGACCGCCAAAACCTTCAAAAGGGAAATGTTGTTCAGAATGGTGACCTTGACAACATCTTTCAAGGTCATTGAAATCGGAGAGGAGGTAGCACATCGACAATTTTACCCTGATTTTATTTGGCGAGAAAAACGGAAACACTCGAGAAAAATTGATACAGTTTATGATCAAACTGCCATAATTAATTGAGACGATTATTATCTCTAAACGAAGCGAACGTTAGCAGATAAAAATGAATGGAAAGATATTTATGATGCCTGCAGCAAACAATAAGGTTCACATGCTCTGGAATGTACAAACTGAATTTAATTCAATTCAAATTAGCTCTTCAATCGATCTAATATATTTATGAAAATTAAATTTCGTGAGATCGCGGCGTTCCCATTCCATAATTTATTAATGTATGTAACTGGAGATATATGTTATCGCACCGTATTATGAAAATATATTTTGATTATCGAATAAACAAAATATTATTTGCTAAGGTGACAAGCATATTTTAGTACTATGACATATTCAATACATTATTGTATGTTTAATAAACTATTAATATTTATGCATATTTGAGTATACAAAACATAATGGATTAATTGTAATATAATTCTTCACAAGTTTCATGTTATCCTTAATTTTGTATCCATTCTAACGAATGTCGGATTTCCCAAATTTTCTATTTAAAAACTGGAAATTGTATAAACCTATCCAGAATCTAGTTATACATAGAAATAATCTGCAATAGAGAGCTACTGTATTCGCGTTTCACCTTTAAAGATCACTTAACGGGAAACCGCTATAGTAACATGCAGTAACCAAACGGTTAATCTTATCTTCCACAGTTTAAAAGTATAAAGAGATACTATTAGAAGAATGAATATTTCATGAAATACGTGTACACATCAAATTTCGTTTATGGATCCATTATTCATATTTATTTTAAAGATGATCTAAAACCCTCCTCACGGCTTCAGTTATGTTTCCATAACATTCTTTTTTTGTAACTGTCAATATCCCTCTTTACTCTAATAGGTTTCTTATGTTAAAACTTTGTTTAATGAAAGTCTACTATAATACTAGGGTTCTCAATGATTCTGTTATACAGGGTGGGTCACCACATATTACCACTTCGATTTAAATGACTATTATTATTCACAGCGGTAAATGGTTCACGTAGGGTTGAATGGTATCAAGAGGTGCGCATTCTGAAGTTAATAGTTTTTTTGTGGGCGGACGCGTAGAGGACATATGAAGGTCATTAACTTTTTTTTAAATGGAAACATAGTATTTTATATATGATTTATACTTACTCTCTCTAGTATTTGCGGATGTTATGACGTAAATGATGGTCACATTGAACCTCTGATATCTCTTAAATAATATATTTTTTCACATAAGTAGGTTAACACTTTCTGGTAAAGAATATCAAGTGCATTAAGTGGAGCAATAAAAAATATGCGTTTGTATTAAAAAAAAAATTAATGACCTCCAAATGTTTTACGTGTCCACCTAAAAAAAAAAACTATTAACGTCAGAATGTGCCCCTCTTGATATCATTCAACTCTACGTGAACCATTTTCCGCTACGAATAATAATAGTCATTTAAATCGAAGTGGTAATATGTGGTATCCCACTCTGTATAAAAAAGAGCATAAAAATCGTCTTTTTATAATAATACCAAAAGAAATTATTAGGTAACATTTCTGAAAGTGACTTGTTCGACCACAACTGAAATTGTTATAGAAAAATTATTTAAGAAATTTTCAGCTGTGAATCATAAATTTTGAAAACCTGTTAAATAAACGCTGATAGATAATATGCCAAAGAGATTTAATTAATCGTGGGTGTGTTCTTGTAAAAATTATCGCAGCTAGATGAGCTGCTATGATGAGAAAACATCATACCTATTGCTAATATGTTTTAAACAAATTAAACAGAGAAAGTACAAATTAATAGTTGTAGATAGAAGGATGACGACCATATTTATTGTACGATGTAACTATTTAACAGATGTCACAGCAATGTCTTTATCGTGCTCGTCACCTCCGGCTCATGCGTACGAGCACAGTCGTGACATTCTAAGCACCTAATCCATCCTTTTACGGATTCAGAGAACAAATGCCACAGACAACACATTCAACGGGATCCTTGCTTTTCCTTTCAAGAATCCTTGTTCTCTTTCCGATGAAGGACAGTCCATCTTTTTGCTTTGCTCGAAGTCCAGTTATTTTTTGCATTTGAGTAATCGTGTCGTTTTTACATACGGATGTCACCGTCTTGAGGCAAGTGTAATACCGAGACTAAAGAAAGTTTTGCGTTTCGTGTATAAAAGACTTCTAGTATAGCTGTTAGGACATGCATAGATTATGCAGGGTGTCTCACTAAAGTGTGATGCACAGATATATCTTTTTTAATTTTGACATAGTAAAACATTTTTTATGTGTAATTTGAATGGTATCAAATGGTCAGTATTCCGCAGGGGTTGTTTTTTCTCTCGTAGTTTTCAAGGTCATCAATACTTTTTTTTTTAAATAACTAAGAATATATCGAGATGGATTGACCATGAAGTTTTCAATGACTTACTTATGTTTACTGTATCTTTGTGCTACCAAAGACACTTTCTACAGATTTACAGGTGTTAGCATTTCTCGCAAAGCCTGCATTCTATTTACAAACGAAATGTAAGCTTGACCTTCGTCTTCGGAGTTCAAGATCATTTGAAGGTCATGTCACAGTACATCTTGTTATACATATTCGGAGAAAAGAATGGGGAACGACAGAACTGTGTTTTCACTTATTCATACAATGTTTCATAATCAACTACTTTTGTGATCAAGACGCGTGCTATTGACGATCGCAAAACCGTTGATCCTCTTGAATCGATTGACTGCTACGTAGAGGTAATCTTCGACTTGTAGATGTTAGGGTTCTTCCAAATTCGAGTTGTAGAGGTAAAATATATACTTGAACACGCAATAATTTCGAGTTGTAGAGGTTTTTACAGCTGAGCGGAAGGGGATCAAGAAAATTTTCATCTTATAGAGGTGTTCGAGTTGTCAAGGTTCTACTCTACTGTATTATGTTCTATTTTCTGGGACAATTGTTGGTGGAGTGTTTCCTGTGTAATCTTCTGGTTAGGTTGGCTGAGTAGGTATTTAACTAATTCGTTAGGATAATTGTCTAGTATAGGTTTGTATATAGTATTATACATGTAGATGTATTATTTCTTCCGTCATTAATTCAATCTTTTGAGATTAGAACAATTATTGAGATCGTAAAGTCATGTTATTCTTATAGAATAATGTAAAATAGTCACTTTTAATGCTCCGTAAACCTAGTGTCAAGGATTTACTTAATAGTTAATGTACATATAAAGTTCATTACCATAACAATGAACTAATTGTCGTACCTCTTGTATACCCTCTGAAAAAAAATTTTTCCTGCTTAAAAGCGAGTCACAAATCTAACGGTTTGCTCAGTTCTTGGTCTGCGTTGAAGGTCCGCGACTGCCTCTTAATACTTCTTTGAGTGGACCAAGAGGTGATAATCTGCCAAGAAAGGTTACGGCTGTATGGAAAATGAACCAACACCTTTTTAAGATTCTGTAGAGACGTGCACTCATAACGTCAGCATAACAGAAAACCTCGACGTTTGCTTCCAATTGCCATATTTAACTTGTTCAAAAGCATCTCACTCTACAGAGCACTGTTTACCATCAAATTATGTTTCGTGCAAAAAATCTGTGTAACTTTATAGTTTTAATTTTACGTTCAGCTTGACAAGACAAGCTACTGCCTGTCAAAGTCAATTTTGAAAAAATGAAATTTTAAAAAGTTGCAGCTATTTCAACTGAGATATACAATTTTTTATCTAAATTTTGAAGTCTTCTCTCAAGTAGATTACATTGTGTTGTTCTACAAAATTTAAAACAATTTTAAAGTTAATTTAATTTGTATATTAAGATTTCATTCTAAATTATGTCACTACAATAATGACTGTTACGACGACGCGACGTTGCGAATAATTATTGAATCATCTTCATCTGTTAAAAACTTGGTGTCTGTAAACTAGTGTAGCTGAATCATAATAGTTCCATTTGCTTATGCATAGTCTTCATAAGTAACAAGTTAAATACTTCAGAAAATTCTTCAATTGAAAATATTTTAGACTCTATACGCCGCCATCTTGTGTGGTTTTGGAAAGACCAGGTTAGAAAGCATTACTTGTCTCACCCTGCACGTTATTCGACCAATATTTCATCGAATGTATACGTATCTTATAAACCGAGATTATTAACCAGTACGTTATAAATCAATCGTTTATTTTAAAATGATACAAGTGAGCTTCCACACTGTCTCGCAAGATGTAAAAATCTAAGAAAAGTTCAACAGGAATAGATATTTTGTTAAACGAAACATCGAAGTTAACCGTTTACTTCGAGCCCTACTGACGATGAGATACAAGCAAGATGCAAGCGATCGACAAAAAAGTAAAGTGCAGTAGAACCTCGCTAGTTGGAACCTCGTTTATCGTGCGGAATCCTTGTCTGTTGCCTGCTACTTAGCGACTCCCACCACGAGATGTTCAAGGTCCTAGAACTCGTAGTGGGGATTGCGGTGGCTAGAAACAAACGAAGATCTACATTACGAATCACTATGACTGGTTACTTCTTTTTTTTTTAAGCTTACCCAGACCTCTAAATGAGGTTTATACATAATTTTGTTGCACAACCTCGATTTTTCCACCCATTAGCGGTCCCGGTTGGTACAAGGAGCGAGGTTCCACGGTATTTGAAAAATCATTGTGTTCTTTCTTCGTCGTCCGACAGGGCACCGAATAAATGCTCATCGAAGTCGCCGCTGGAACGAGGTCGCCCGTGTTTCTCTGCGGTACGAATATGGGAAACAGTGTTGTGCTGGCTAAATGTGACACGTTGGATAATTGAGTATCGCTAGCAGCTCGCAGGACACCGATTCCGCATACGCCGTGTCCAAGCTCGAATTTCGAGATTAATCATTGGACGCGGGGATCGCGAGTGAGATTGAGTGCAAAGATCGACTCAGGGAGTTCGGTGCTCTGTGTGTGTGTGTGTGTGTGTGTGTGTGTGTGTGTGTGTGGGCGCGCGCGACTGTAAGCGACTGTAATACGACTGTGTACGTGCGGGAACGAGTCGCACAGGCTGCCGGGGCCGGAGCTGGGATAAATAATTTGCTGGCGCGTGGTTCGTCGGCGATTCGAAGGTAGCGTGTGCGAAGGAATCCGAGAAAAAGGTGAAGAAGATACACGGGGCACGGCCGCGGCGGCACGGGAGACCGCGACGGATTCGAGTGTGGACGATAACGCGATTGAAACATCCGTCGAGTGCATACAGCGTATGCTATACACACCGCACACACCGCACACGTCCTACCAAGCTGAGTCACGTACAAGCGTTTTCGATTCGAGGCTTCGGGGACGTGATACCGTTTGATTCCTCGCATTAGAGTCTATATACCTACTACGTTCCTCGATATCGGCCACCTTCCTCGTTCCATGCTACTCGCTACGCGAGCTCAAAGAATCCGCGGTTCCCAGGAGCCACCGATCGCCGGTACTCTTTAGAGTTATCGTGTATGTGACGTTGCACGTGATCCCCCTGGAGATGCTGAAGATACGGATGCTGGATTACATCGGGGACACTGGGTGAGTCTTACCATACCGAGCATTCCTTGTGCTTTTTCGCGCTTCGACGGCGCGGCGGACCGCGAATTTTATAAATTTCCACCGATTCTCGCGTCGCCACTCAAGTCTGTATTCAAGGTAGAGCTGTCACTTGTAAACAAACATTACCCGTGTAAGTGCTTACCCCAGTCAACAGTCACTATCCTGGTACCCTGGTGTCTCATGAAGTACTCTTACAATTAGTACGCCACAAGAAGTCCCTCGAGACAGTACAGGGGCAATCGGGGTCCTCGATCGCAGCCAATGGTTATGCTTTGACGTCACACGCTTCAGCCAATAATTCGGCTAGAACCGAAAGTTCGAGTGGAATATAACCCAATCGGACGGTTTGCTGCCGCATTCCTTTCGAATTCCTGCCAGGAGACTTCTTGTGACGCACGAAGAGTACCCGAGTATGCGAGACGGTTTGTTGTATTATTATTACAGGAGATAGTTAAGAGTAGATAATTCCCAGTCAGCCAAACCTGCTTTGAGCGATCAATGATTGTAATCGTACTTTGCGAGCAGAAGGCGGTCATTTTGATGCCAAGACCATGCTTGGAGCCACATATGGTCCCTAGTTGCTATGAATCTGCCAACCAAAACTTGTCGACAAATTCCAAGCCTAGTACGGAAACAGATGGCTCGGTATTTGAGTGCATAGTTTGCAGGCGGAATTCCATGCCAAATCGAGGGCAAATCGTGGCCAAACCTTGCCCTTGTGAAGAGGGCAGGTCGGTCGCACTAGTAGCGGACCTAATCTTGCTCTAATCGGCTTGCAAAATCGGAGTATACCTTGCTGTTGGAGGGAAAACCGAATTTTATTTAAATTTCTAAATTATATAATTTTAAGTTTCATGTCTTTTCAGTAATTTAAATATTTATAAATTTTAAAATAATGACGGTGTAAAAATTATGACAAGGTTAGATCCGCTCTTACAATTAGTGCGACCGACCTGCTCTCTTCACGTGAACATTTTCGCAAAGGAAAAAGTTACTTCAAAAGCCTTCAGGAATCACACCTTTCAAGGAAGTACAAGCTTATTACACAACCCTTGGGACACTATACTTATAGACAGTTGATGACATTTATCACTTTAAATTAATTGATTTTTCAATAGAATTTATTTCAATAGCGGCCATTAATTTCTATTGTCTACTCAACAATGTTACCTCCTATAATTTGATCGATTTGTGATATTCTTTTATATCTACGATTTCCTTTCTAAACTGCATTCCATTTTGAAATAACTTTCTCAAACACTTCCAGATATACGTCTAAAATTTTGTTAAATACTTTTTAATAAATTCATATAATCAATTAATGCTATTCCATTCGGTTCCATCTGTTTCATATTCTTGTGTCTATTACAAAATTATACCGATAATAAGTGTTTGCTTATGTCGATCGTAAATTGTTGTAAAACGGAAATTCAAATGATTTCGGCGCACTGGTTCGATCAATGGTTGATACCGATAATATTGAATGTAACGAAATTTTCATTTCATTCGCAGTAAGTTGATTTGAGAATTCAGTAAATAATATCGAGTATCAGAAGCACGATAAATATCGATAATATATGCAATATATAGTTTTGCATATCTGTAAGTAAACAATATACTGTGTTATGCAGCTAATTGTGCCACCTAAATCACTTGTAAACTATTTGGTATATGAAAAAATAGTTGAAACGAAAGTTGTATGGTTTCCAGAGTAGCGTACAATGTAGTAATTGGTTTTTTCTGTTTTGCTTTTTTCTCGAGATATAAGTGTCACCTTGTGCTTTTTTATCGTAAAGGGTAAATAATCTCGCTACTGAAGAGAGAATTCAACCTTGAGTAAAAAAATATTGGTATACATATAGGGTATAAAACTAATAGTTACTGCGATATTCTCTAAATGATTTTTAATGCAAATAATGTTCCTATACAATACCTATACATATTTTTAGTATCACTATAACTGTAAACCTCCAACGTTTACAACTTATTGAATTATACAATAATACTTCCTAGGTATATTTTTAAGAGTAGAGACGTTTAAACAATTTAAAGAATTGTATGATTATAGGTTGGAGGACTTAAAAGATTTAAATAGGTACACAAATATTTATTGAAAAGAAGAAACCTGCATAAGTGTCCTACTGGTGTACTTCTTTTATAGCAGTTACTATTGTAGACTCCAGATCATTATGCAAAATAAGTTTGTGCACCAATTGCAAGTTAATGAAATAAATTTCTATTTTTCACTAATAATTTTAATGTAGTAAAAATGATATATTAATACTCTTAAAGTCTTTTAATATTCTCACTGTTTTAAATTGCACCTACTCATTTTTGTAATAAATGCGTAAAATCCGGAGTCTAGTAATTACTTTTAACTCCGCTGTGTTCTTTGGTCTTCTTCCACCTACTTAAATTCTAATTTCTGTAATACTATTATAATGGTCTAATTATTTTTTACGAAATCGTGCCGTCATTTTTTCAAAGATGGTTTTGTGTTTTAGAAAAGTATAGAAAAATTGTTGCTAATGGACGTTTTCCTTTTTTGAGTGTATGGTTCAATTGAAGATCGTAGCAGCGTTAAAGAATTTGGTAGCAGTCTTTATCTGAGACTACAAATGTGTAACAATGCGTTAAACGTAATCTATAAAACTAGAAAAACTTCAAAAATAATATTTTTGTTTTTAGAATCTTGGGGTCATAATAATTACAAAGAGTCGAAAAAAACTGTTCAAATTTTTAATTAGTTACGAAATAACTAAGTTTATGACTATTCTTTATACCTTTTCTGTTCCGAGAAGACTGTTCTAAAATACCGTCAATTAACTGAAACTTTTCACACATTTTCGTAGAAATGGAAAACTTTTTTTTCTTAAGATAGAAAATAGTTCTAGGCAACAGGAACGTTTATTCTGTTTTGAAAAAGTGAAAGTTGTGGCAAGTAGATTTTCTTGGAATGTAGTGAGGTAAATAGTAGATTCGAAGTTGTAAACGTGAATGAAATTATATAAAAATTATAATGCGTCTTCTTATAAACAGTACAAATTAAAACAGCATTCCTAACTTTTGTATTTGCCTTTCAATGTCTATTTAACCCTCATACGCTCCTCAGAAATAGGTGCATAAAAGATATGATAATATCTCACCGATTTTTGCTGTACACTTTAGCCTAACAAATTATGCTTAATTTATGACGTCACATTTTAAAGAAATACATCCCACAAGACAGATAAAGAGAAACCAATCATTTTATATTATGTAAAAAAATAAATGGGTGAATTTTCACCTTGAGGAACGTATGAGGGTTAAAACTTTATATGTAACTATATGGTCATCCAGAATTTCCTATTAATCGAATATAAAGGAGCCATTAGAATTTAACACAGTTAAGGTTAATTTTAAAGGTAAAAGTTCGATGAATAACTTTTGTTTATGCAAGTTAATAGTTCCATTAGACACCTGGTAATTAAGTTTATGATGCGATAATTGTTTACATACAAAGAAGAAATTTTTGGAATTTTATTTATTATACGAACTTCGCCATTTTCCATGTTGTACTTTTCGCAGCAAACGTCCCCGCGTGAACTGTGATTTACTGGAGCTGTATGCAATTAAGGAAACGGGCAGAAAAGGTCGGATATTTTGATGCTTAAAATTCCAAGGTGCTACTTCCTTTTATCGTGTTGTGCTGTTAAGGACACACTCGGTATTCGCATCTGGAATGAAATTATGATTGGGGGACCCATTTTACACGCCTCACAGTCCACCACTAGGAATGCATCACCCAGAATACTAATGAACGTGCTGAGGAACAAGACCGATATTCTTTTCCACTCCGAATATAACGACGGCCCTCGAGTTCACTTAACGTATTTAGATAAAAATTTCAGGCGGAATTAGAACGGGCCGGGACCTCGTTTCATCAGGGTCTTCGGCTCGCAACCGCCCTCAAATAAAACAATTTTATGGCATATACACCTAACACATGATGGAAAGCTTGAGACCCATTAGCCTGACCTAATTGGACCATTCGCTAACACCTCCAAAGTTATCAGGTTCCCTAAAAAAGTAGTCCTGATTTTTTCGTAGGTAGCTTCGGGATACATCTTTAGGATACGGTCAACACAGCGCATACAGCTGGGGGCGACCCACATTTCCCCGCGATTGAAATGGCCCTAGGAAGTAGTGCCTAACGCATTTAACTGCACTATAAATAATAAAAAAAAAAGCTTCTGGTGGAGCTTCCAGTCTAAGACGCTAAAGAAATGATCATTTTCAGTATATGTACCTATGTATATTTTCTGACAAAATAAATAAATTGAAAATCTGTAATTTTCGGAATTTGTTATATGTATGTATCCTTTGTACATACAAATAGATTATAGATTTTGGCAATATCCAAATATTATAAGCGTGAGCGTCTAGCTCCTCGGCTCTAAATCATAAACAAAAAACCAGATACATTCTTAAATTACCTGAAATTTCCGTGGAAGTGAACTTGCGGAAAAAATTTTTATCCTTTTTCTGATACTTTAAAGATAGACATCATTTTATAATCATATCATTTTTATCTCAACTTTTTCACAATTCTACATTTCTTAAAAATTAAGATATTGGAGGTTCGCTGCTTTGGAAACAGTAAACTAGGAAATTGACTAATTAGTTTTTGAGATAATTGGTATTTCTTTGGTAATTCTTAAAATTTCCTGTTAACTACATATTCTTTATGTAAAAAATCGATTTTTTCAAAGACCTAGGCTGAAACTTTCACTTAACTCTTTGCCAGCAGACGCTGGGATTTGCAGGACCCTAATTCATCGAACAACATAATTTATTTATTCGTAAAATTGGTAGACAATACTCAGAAAAACATTTTCCGTTTTATGTTGGATTTGTATAGAAGAATTTATATGTTATAGACACCTATACATATTTCTCTCGTAAGTAAATACTATAATAAACCCTCCGTGAGACTGCTTCCAATTTTGATTGATCCCTATTTCAATTTTAACAATCATACATTTGTATACAATTATGTCTGAAATTTTTTATTACTAGTACGTGAAACAAGAACAATTGAATTTGATCTTTATTCATCACTGGTGTGGCATCCCAGTGTTCAGCAATGACAGTTCTGAATGAGTTCACACTCCTCAAACAGTATCTCCATATCAAGACTTGTCTCCCCACTCTACGACGCTATTCCCCACGCTTCCGCCACGGCCCGGTCACGTGATGCGTTTCATCTCTGCCGTGCGCGTGTCCGGTACTGGCAGAGAGTAGTGTGAGGTGAAATAAAGGAATAGGCAGAAATTGTGTAACTAATCATTTAATCGATAACAATAACAAAGATGTGTATACCCGGTTTGACTATACTAAATTCGACGGATATGTACGCAGTAACCCCCATTAATATTTGGTCACTCTTAAGAAGACGATAACGTTTTCAATATTGGACCATACCTCTTGGATTTTTTTGAGAAATCAGAACAATTAGTTTACTATGTAATTTGAAAAAGTGATTCAAAAATTGCAATTGGGATTGCTGCGAAAATACTAAACATTGTATTTTACAACTTTCTTATGAGGGCCTATGTTGAAAATTTTAAAAATACGTTTTGTAGATTTGTATGGGTTATACATACAATTCTGAAAATTGCATCGTTTGCGTCCGAACAACTGCTACGTGCTAACTAAACAGCAGATCTTTATGCAAGATAAACATTTTTATCGGAATTGCAACAAACTAGAGTGAAATAGAAATATATTTTGTTTCTTAGTATATGTTTAATAGGTTGCAAAAATAATATAACATTTTTGTCATAAATACATAAAATCCGTTGTCTATTGATAACGCAATAAATATTAATGATCTGGGTTATCTTCTATAACAATTGTATAAGTGTGAATACCTATAGTACCTAAGAATTTAATTATTATATTTTAGCATTTTTAAAAAAGGAATAATAAAAATATAAATAAAATAACTCACGGGCTTATATTGATAATTTGTTTTGTTACATATAAAATTTGCTATAGGGCAGAAATAATTCGGCGTTCGTCATGTACAAGACTATATTTATGTATTAATGGACACATACCTACCCAGGTGTGTTCAATCAGAAAAATCCATAAATAACTGTGCAGTAATTTTTATTATACACACGAATTTAATTAACAACGATTTTTAAAGAAATATTATGGAACACGTTCTTTTAGTTTAGCACCTTTTTATTCCGGCAATTTTAAATTCCTCTCATTCTCAACATTCTTCTTTTGTGTCCGTGCCTCTTCACTGCCGCTTGCAAAGGAAAATCCATTTATATCAGCGGCAATATTACGCCACTGACATATTAAAACCTTGATAAATGGGATTGTATGTTCATCAAATATACAGGGTATGCCAAATAGAGTGTTACAACCTTTTTTCTCAGAATCTAATAAAGACATCCAATTTGGTTTCTTTTATAATTAAATCGTCCAAGGACGGTAATTCTTTCGTATGCAATAATTAGGGGAGGGGGGTTGCTAAGAAAAACAAGAAACTAAATAACACTAACTGAACCATTTTTTGATTGTGCATGGTTGCAGAGTATTTGAAAAATCATTTTTAATTTATCGTTGTAAAATAAATAACAAGAAAATGTTAGTCAGCTTGATGATAGCTATCGCAATAAAAAAATTTTGATACCACTTACCATTTAAACTTTTGAGGCTCCCTGATTTCCCCCCATCAGCTATCCCCCAAAAATTGATTACATATGTATGTATAATTTTATCCATTTAATTAAAAAAAAAACTTTTGAGAAAACAGTTTGTAACATATTATTTGGCACACACTGTAGAATAATGTAGTTGAGGGTATTCTAAGAAAATTTTAATAAAACGACGAGTGATAATCATAAAAGAGGATTGTAATAACTCATATATTCAAAATAAAACTATAATGATAGAACGTATCAGACAATTTCCTCAATGGCTTATGATGATTGCTTCTTTATACATGACTAACTCTATAAACGTATTTCTCTTCATTACTAATGAAAATCTCCTCCTCCGATATTTAGTTTAACCACATATTTACTTATTTTACCAGGGCTGGAATTTCATTTTATTCATACCAAAATCTGACGTTGGTAAAGTATGAAGTCGATTTCGATGTGTATTTATTTTTCTTTCTTTTTTTGAATATGGAGAGACTTTGCTCATGTAATAAATGAGCTCACGAAGTGATCGTGAAGAAGTAGATTCGCAAGGTGTTTCAACTAAAAATGGGACATTTAATGTATATCTTCTATTTTTAACGGTGTGCGAAATGTTTCATGTACAATTTTAGACAAGAGTCAACTGAAATACTATTTTTAAAAAATAATATTAATTTTTAGTAAGAGTCATTCTTTCTAATTTATTAAAGGTTATCAATATACAATGTTGATGATTATAATCTTTAGTGCTGAAAATTTACATTTATAAATTATTTATTTAATAAATTATACTTTGAAGTAGATTTAATCTTGATTTCACAAAAATATTCAACATCGTACAAACTATAATAAAATGCATCTATTGAATACAATCACAGTATTGTGTACATCGATTAGATTAAAAATGAAAATACTTTAATATAAATAAGAAATGAAACGGTACAATTTGTATAACTTTTATATTGTATAAATATACTTTGTTTTATTGAATAATAAGATACATAAAGCACCATTATCTTCAAATCTGTAAAAAGTTTAATTCTGTGATAAAATCAATGCTAATAGATGTTCTTATTATTTAGATGACGTGATTGTTGAGATGGTCCCTGAATAACCGATCAATACTATGTATGATAAAGCCTCGCAGTGAATGAATACTTCACTTCTCAGGCTCTTGTCCTGAAGAAACTCGAATTATTCTCGAATCATGAACGCCGGAGATGTTGGCCATTGAAGATCACTTTCACAATTGCAAGTGACATTATAGACTATTATCTCGTGTCTTGCACTACCGTCACAGTATTCGTTTACGGGAGAGTACAGTCGTGATGCAGCTTTCTTTTGTCGTCAAACTCCGAATGAAAGTGATTTGCCATTGTGTTTCGCTATCGTGTCTACTTTCACACTGTTATCTACAAAGATTATTCCGAAATAGAAACGGTCTTTCTAAAGCTAAAAATAAGTTTCTACCAACTGGTTTATTTAGTGACCACTTTTTATAACAACTGTAAAATAGCACTAACAAATACTTGGGGCTTCGTTTATACCTATTATCATTAATTGTTTTTAGATTTTCATTTAATTTATTTTCGGTACATCCTTTAGTATAACAAATTATATTTACATGCGAAAAACGCAAAGGCTGGTTATCCAAAATATGTAGAAAATAGAATGCATGAGATAAAATATCATGTGAAAAGATAAAAGGGAAAACAAGAAAGTGAAAATACAAAAGTTAAACAAAGTATAAAATTTAAACCATTATTACATGGGTTAACCAGTATTACTTGGATTAACTATAACTGAGTGCTATTATAAAACAAGGCGATATATATTTCGGAAATAACTCAATTATATTATAATAATTATATTGTTTATACTATTAATATTTATATGCCATTTCAAATCTTCATTTTATCTCGATTATATAATATGGGAAATGTTAAAGATTGAATTTGAATTTTAATTTCATTAAAATATTGTCTAACACATTTAATTAGATTTTCAATTTAATATTACCCCTTTCCTAAAAATTAAATTCAAATACAATAAAATATCCCTCACTAAATTTAATTATTATATAGAAATTAACTATATGTTATTAAAATTCACTAATTATATAGAAATCTAAATAACATATTAATTGTGTGGCAACCCCTCTGATATTAAAATTTTCTATGATATTATTGTAATTTATAAATGAACCCCTTTAAAATTTAATTTCATTAAAATATTCTCTAACTCGTTTAATTAAAATATCAATTTAATATTAAAAGTGTGTTGTAATCTTTTGAGATAGTATATTCATCCAAAGAAGCAAAGAAACCATATGCATCTGTAAGAATTTTTTTACCACTAGTAACTCTTTTGCTAATATTTCTTAAAGACTATTTTCTAAAATAAAGGGAAATAAAAAATGTAAGAGAAATGTTAAACACATTTTGCACTGTTGCTAGAGCCTGGATCGTCCGAATGGAAGTGATTGAAAAATTTTTATGTTCTGCAATTAGATCACCTAAAAAATGTGACCGTTGGGTTTTAATATCGCGTCTCTGAAGCAAGCTCGCAAAGTTTCAAAGAAATCGAACTTGTAGGGTTTATGGGTTTTGGAAATACGGTTTCAGAGAATACACGCTTAAAGTACTCCAAGTCCAGTAAATTGCGCTTTCGGGAACATACTTTAAACTTTAAACCCTCGTAACTTCGTCAATTTTACGCGGATTAACTTTCAAGTTTCAACTGTCAGGAAATAGTATTGAAAATATTAAAAATGTCGATGACGAAAAATGTTTTCAATGACATTAGTAACACTTTAAAATGTTCGTTCTATAATTTTTTAAAGAACGTAACACAATCTCGGATTATTATTTAATGTATAAACAATTTTAGAAAATCATTAAAATCCACGAGGTCGTCACATATCAATATTCGTCGCAAACTTTATTATGTTCTTCACAATTCCAATAAATCACAATTATTCATATTTTTTTACACGTGTAAATCGCAATTATTCAAAGTTTTTTACACGCGTAAATCACCAAAAAAACGTTCTCAGATATCTAAAAATTTCGTTTATTCAATTATTTAAGTACAGTTATATGTATTCACAACAAGCAAACCCAGATAGTAAAAAAAATTATTATTTTTCACAAAAGCATTCTTACTTTAGAAGTCGTAGGGATCTTGACACTGCGAGTCGGCCCTGCACGCGTGCTTACTTTTTCTGTCTCGTCTCGTATATGCATCCACAAGACATTCATAAACGTCAAAATACCACTCACCGAATTTATAAATATTGTTCTTCAGAGTAGTACAAAGATTCTTTTTTCAGAGAAATTTTAATCTCCATTGAGATTAATTTAATTAAAAAAAAAAGATGATGGAGTTTTTAATCAATATAATTTTTTCAATTTTAATCAATAAAAAATAAATTGTATAGAATATACGCTACCATTAAAAAGAATTTCTGTCGCATGCTGTAAATTTCGAATTATGGATTGCATGAAAATTTTAAGGTAGATAATAGTTTTTGTACATATGTATTAAAAATTACTTTCTCCAAAATCTTCGGATTTTTCTATTGACTAAAATATATATCAGGATATGTGTCAATAAATAGCGAGGGCAAGGAAAGGAAGCATAAGTACTGTTGAGTGCTGACAAGAAGATCCCTGGCAGGAATGCGGTGACGTAGGCAAGAATGCACACTCGATTGGTTGGCTTGGAAGGGGCGCGGCTAGGCTCACACGCAATTTCGGCTAGAGCGTTCTATTGGCCGAAGCAGTCACACACACTACTCGAGTAAATACAGGAATCCTATTATTATGCGTCGTGTGACGTAAGCAGTCGAAACGGCGTGATCACGCGGCGACTACGAGAGCGTCAGAGGTGGGGATGGGCGGAGCTAGCTGGAGACCCCTCTTGCCTCTGTGCCCCCCCGGGGTCCTTCTTGTCAGCACTCAACAGTACCTAGAGCAGCGATGGGGGGCACGGTAGGGGCCCCTGAGGTGCTGGCTTCCCCCACCAACTACTCTTTCGGGCAGCGCGCACCTTCGCCGCGGAGCGGTGCCCCGCGCTCTTCGTTTCCCCCCTCGTACGAAAGAGTAGTTGGTGGGGGAAGTTTCTTGACTGCCGCAGTCATAGCTGCCCATCACTGACCTAGAGAGTGGAAGTACTAATTGTAATGCCATTGTATTTTACTAATCTTTGCATCATGCGGATGTAGCCGAACGATTTCTTTAATGCCAGTAAGAAACATCAGCAGGAAATCAGTAGAAACATCAGTAGAAAATTAAATTTTAAGAGCAACAATGAATTCGCGACTATCTGACAGATCACAACGAATTTTCGTTTCCTAGATTTGTAATATTATTTTTGTTTTAACTGTGGCCCGCATGGTATGCATAGGGTTGCCACCTTATTACTGTGCAAATACCCGAGTGTCACACATTGGAACTCGGAGATGCGAATATAAACCCGGAGATGTAAAAAGTAAAAAGGAAGGTTCTCGAATATCCGGAAAACAAGTGTGGAAACCTTTCAAAGATAAACAATTGAAAATTTAAAAATATCAGTTTTTAAAGCTAAGAACTTTTATTAAAGCAATAGAAGTAAAGACTAAAGTTTACAAAATTTCATAACTTCTCGATTTTGCAAAATCCTCCAAATTATTTATTTTCGAAGTGATATTTAGACTATAGAAACTCCCCAATAGATGTCGAAGTATGAAACACTCTTAAAAATTTGAAAAACGATACAAAGCATTTTTCAATAAATCCGGAGCCCGGTGGTTTGTTTTAAAACCAGGAGTCTCCGAGCGAAAACCGGAGAGGTAGCAACCCTGATAGTATGTCCGGACGATGAGGGAGTCGATTATATCGATCGATATGATTGAGCTAATGACGGGCGATACATTTCAATTGTATCGATATTCCGTATCGATATAAGTGATATATCGGAAATGAAGTATCGAGATCACGGTTATACAGTTACCGCCCAAGTACATACTCGTGTACCGATATCGATATGTGTTACCTTTCATTTTTATTGACAATGCACAGTATTTATCAACATAATTTCATTTGTATAGGATTCGTCAAGTCAATTTGTATCACGATTGAACATTGATAGTCACAGAGTCGATAGAGCTGAAATATTGATATTGTCAGTAGTGATACTTAAGATTTCGATACTTATGGCTTAAGTATCGATACAGCAATATATCGTTACATTAAGCAACGATATAAAGTATCGACGTATCGAACTTGAAATTATCGATATCTCGATATATCGATATACGTACTTACATACATATAGTGTACCGCCATTAGGGATGGCGTGAACTGCTACTTTTGGATTATTCGTGATTCGATTACGATCATTCGCAATTACGGTGATTTTTCACAGTGATTCGTGACTTTCGAGAATGTCCGCCGCGGCTTCGTTTAGGAGTTATTAACGAAAAACACGGACCAATCAGTGCGCGACCTAGACGCGTGTTGCAAAGATAGTCCGACGCGCAAGCAGAGCCGAAATAACGACGAAAGCCGTCCCGACCCGACCCATCGTGTTAAACATCTGGCGAATGACGACATGGTACTTATGTTCTTTTACGTACTATCGGGTAGAGCCTTTTATGACGCGTACAATGACCTATGGGTCAAGGTCATTCGTGGCCTGGGTTAAGCCAATTATGATGGAAAATAATTTACTTTGAGCAAAATATATCATATGTATACATATGTATACATATACATATAAACACAAACTATTACATCGTGCGAATATTCTGTAATAAAATAAATCGTATACAATTAAACCGATTAGCAGGATTGATAATATGTTGGTACAGCAGAAATTGTATACCTATTTGGACAAAATATCGTTCCGTTAAACGCGTACAATATAATATTATCTTTGTTTATCCGAATAATCGTGAAACACCATAAGTGTTTACGTCGAACAACAAATTCGTGTAGGGATTTAGGATCAATTCTGCTCGGCTTTATTGGGCCAATTTGGAACCGCAATTTTCCAATGAAACCCAATAAAATAAGCAAAGCGTCAGCCAGCAGGAATACGTTTCTAATTTCCTGTTTATTCAACGCGACCCACGCCATCAATTTATCGGCGGTATAATAACGGTCGGTTTGTGGGTGCAAAACGTTAGCAAATTGATCTAACGAGGTCGTCAATGCTCGGACAGGAAGGCAGAGAGGCGTCACAAGGTTTCACTCGGTGAAATTTTTCCGACTACCAAGAACGGGAGCACTCGCTTTATTATACGACGTGTCTTTAACGCGCGTTATATGCATGTATACATATTGTATTACGCGCCTCCTCCTTTGATCAACTCGTAGTATCTCTACTTCACGCCAGTGTCACCACAACGTTTATAGATAGAAAAAAAAGAAAGGAAAAACCATGTTCATGGCGTTGTGTTTCAATCCCTCATTCTTTTATTTTGTGCCAAAAGTCACGCACGTATTTTCTTTTTTTGCAGAATATTATTTTGTGGTCCTCCTAATATTATATATTTTTAGTGATGGAAGACACAGAAAATAAATTATCTAAGAGGCTTAGGAAAATGGAAAAGGAAATGAGAAAACAGAGAAAGAAAATAAAGCGTCTGAAGAGACGCCGTAAGTTAACCTTTTATCTTACGTTTTTTCTTTTCTATTATGAAAAATTTTATTCAATTACAAGTTAATTGAGATAAATTCATGGACAAGTTCCAAGAACATTAGTAATGTTCTGTAATCGAAAATCTGTATAATTGTGGTCTAAATGCAAGGGGTGTCAAGTACACATGCCACAAAAAGTGACATTTGCATTTTATAAAATTTGGATTTAACCAAATACAAGTTATTTGGTTTTATCTTTAGGAACAAGTTTTCCTAATAAAATGAAGAAATAAAATTTGGATTTAACCAAATACAAGTTATTTGGTTATATCTTTAGGAACAAGTTTTTTCCTAATAAAATGAAGAAATAAAAATGTCATGAGGGGCATTTGCAATTGTCTAATTTTGTTTTTTCCGTTATATTTTCTTTTCCTACGATAGGTAGAGGACCCTCGCTATCAGATTCTGATAGTTCAAGGGGGAGAGAATCTTTCCACCGGTCTCTATTTCCTTTGGAAAATTTATTATCAACAAGGAATTCGGTTTCTGGTTCCTTACAAGGACCAGAAATCTTACAGGATCAGCCAGTTGTAGAGGAGATTAGACCTGTGGAGGTCATTCAAGAACCTCAACTACAGGGTCAGGTGAAACAATCACTGGCTCCTGAATTACTGGAAGCTATAGGAAGGCGTTTGGATCCAGCAAGGACAATGGCATCTCCAATCCTTGATGATATTGCCATTAGATGGGCAGATATTCTCAGGCAGGGGCTTCCGGAAGAAGAAAAAATGGAGTTAACGAGGAAGTATCCGATACCAGAGAACTGCGTAACAATGGAGCCCCCAAAACTAAATCCACAAATAAAAGCTACCCTGGTGGATCCTCTTATCTCAAGGGATAAAAAAATTGTTGAAAAACAACAGAAAATATCTGTTTGTTTGGCAGCATTGGGGCCAATGCTAGATGATGTACTGAAGGGTAACATTCCAAATAAGCTGTCGCTAATTACTTCCCTAAGTGATGTTAGTCGATTGTTAGTAGATTTACAACGAGATGAGTCTCAAACTAGACGTTTGCTCGTTGTAAGCAAATTAAATAACGCAATGAAGGATACATTGATATCGTCCAACCTGGATGAATGGCTTTTTGGCAAGGATCTCGAAGAGAGATTAAACGCAGCAAAGGTTTTGGAACGTTCATCCAAAAATTTGAAGCCAATTGCTAAGAGCACACCTCCTTCGAAGGGGCCAAAAAACTTGAAGGGCCCCCTTCGTTCCTCACACTATTACCGGATGGCGCGAGGGGGTGTTCATCGGAAGCCGGTCATTCAGGGTCGCACACAGAATGTGGACCACAAGAGCCTGAATTATCGCAGGTCAACCTTCACCAAGGATCAGAGCAACAGAACCAGAAGAACCTAACGGTGAGCTCTATAGGTGGACGTTTGAAACAGTTTTCTCTTATATGGCAGGAATTCTTTGAGGACAGAACAGTGTTAAGTTGGATTGAGGGTTATGAAATACCTGTTTCAAGTAGGGTGACTCAAACATGGATTCCAGAAGAACCCAGGTGGTCAAAACTCGAGGTAACTCAAATCATTGAGGAGATTAACAAACTTCTTTTAAAGGGTGCAATTCGTAAATGCCAGGAAGAACAGGGACAGTTTATTTCAAACATTTTTTTAATACCGAAACCAGATGGTTCTAGCCGTCTTATTTTAAATTTGAAAAAATTGAATGATTTTATTAAGACGGTTCATTTTAAATTAGAGGATATTCGAACAGCTAGGGATTTAATGCAAAAGAATTGTTTTATGGCTACTATTGATTTACAAGATGCATATCTTGTGGTGCCGATTGCTGAATCTTCCCGAAAATTATTAAGATTTAGATTTAAGAATCAGTTGTTTGAGTATGTCTGTTTACCTTTTGGTCTGAACACAGCTCCTTACGTTTTCACAAAAATTATGAAGCCTAGTATGGCTTGGTTGAGAGCTAGGGGTTTTGAATCTGTAATTTACATAGATGACATTTTTCTTTTAGGGAATTCGTTCGCGGAATGCATGAATAACGTCCTTCAGACTCGTAGGTTATTAGAAAAATTAGGTTTTGTTTTGAACATAGTTAAAAGTAAATTAGTACCAACTCAGAGTTGTAAATTCTTAGGGTTCATCCTTGATTAAAAAAAAATGAGAATCGAACTTCCTACTGATAAAAGAGTAAACATAGTTAAATTAATTGACCGTTTTGAAAAGAGGTTAGAAGTTAGAATAGAGGAATTCGCTTCGTTAATAGGGACGTTAGGATCATGTTGTCAGGCAACTAAATACGGTTGGGTTCACATGAAATATCTTGAACGGGAAAAATTTTTTGCTCTTAGAGATAGCGAATTTAATTGGAAGGCGTCGATAAAAATGTCCACAGGAATACATGAGAATCTTTCCTGGTGGAAAACAAGGGTTATGACAACATTCAATCCTATCAGAAAACCGTCGTTCCAATTAGAAATTTTTTCGGATGCGTCCCGAACAGGATGGGGCGCGTACAGTAAGGGAGAAAGTATTCATGGTTTTTGGAATGAGAAGGATCAACAATTACATATTAACAGTTTAGAACTCTTAGCTGCCTTTTTTGGACTTAAGTGTTTTGCAAAAGATTTAAGGGATTGTGATATTTTGCTTAGAATAGATAATACCACGGCTATTGCTTATATAAACCGCATGGGTGGTATTCGATACCAAAAGCTAAGCGAAATCGCCAAAGAAATTTGGGTTTGGTGTGAAAACCGTAATATATGGATTTTTGCATCTTATATCCGGTCAGAAGATAATGTAATCGCAGATTTCGAATCAAGACGTCTAAAACCCGAAACAGAGTTCGAATTAGATTCGGAAGCATTTAGAACAATATGTCACACCTTTGGAGAACCCGAAATCGATTTGTTTGCAAGCAGATCAAATTTCAAATGTCCGGTTTATGTATCATGGAAAAAGGATCCTGGTTCTATAGCTGTAGATGCTTTTACTATAGAATGGAATTCTTATTTCTTTTATGCTTTTCCTCCTTTCGCGATTATTCCAAAGGTTTTGAAGAAGATTAATATGGAGGGATGTAGAGGTATTCTTGTGGTACCGAGTTGGCCTTCCCAGGCTTGGTACCCGAGAGTTATGGCCATGTTTGAGTCACAACCTATTATATTCAAGCCTAGATTTAATTTACTGTCCTCTTCTAATAGAGAACCTCATCCGTTAGCATCCCAACTTTCCCTGGTAGCAGGGATCTTATCAGGGAAGCCTATACGCTGAAAGGAATGTCACTTGAGACAATTACAATTGCAATAATGGCATCGCTTAGTGATTCCTCGCTACGCCAATATAACGTGGCATTAAGAAAGTGGTGGCAATTTTGTCATTTGACAAACATAGACGTGTATAAGGCAAAAATAGAGGACGTCTTATGTTTTTTAACAAGGGAATACAAAAATGGAGGATCGTATGGTTCTATTAATACGGCTAGATCTGCGGTGGCTTTGATTATTGGTCCAGATGTGGGACGAGATGATCGAATTAAAAGATTTTGTAAGGGCGTCTTTAATCTGCGTCCATCACAACCAAAGTATGATTTTACATGGGACCCAAAGATTGTACTAGATTTGGTATCGACCTGGTATCCGAATGACACGATACCCTTAAAACAACTTTCTTTAAAGGTGGTCTCGTTAATGGCTCTGACCACAGGACACAGATTACAAACTCTAACAAAGATTGACGTCAGGAATGTGTTGTTAAAGAAAAACACGTTGGAGATCATGATTCCCTCGCGTTTAAAGACTTCTAACCCCAGGAGGACACAACCGATTCTCAAATTTCATATATATGAAAAGGATCATTCGGTTTGTGTAGTCTCAGCAATAGAGACATATACATATAGAAAGAACTAAGGTTTTGCGAGGGGATACACTGGATTTGTTTATTTCTTGGAAGAGTCCACACAAAGCAGTTTCCACGCAGACACTGAGTCGTTGGATCAAAACTGTTCTCCAAAAAAGTGGGTTGGACACGTCGATTTTCTCAGCCTACAGCATCCGTCATGCCGCAACATCTGCTGCGAAGAGAGTCGGTGTGAATATCGATGTGATAAAGAAAACAGCAGGCTGGACACCGCAATCAAAGACTTTTGCGAAATTTTATAATCGTGATATAACAACCAAAGAAGATCTTTTTTCAAATGCTATACTTAATTTAAAATAAGCCAAAAATTAAGTTTTTGTTTTTTTCTTCTTTTTGTTCTTAATTTTAATAAGCAAAATTAGGTTTTTGTTTTGTTTTTAATTTAATAATAAGCCAAAAATTAAATTTTTTGTTTTGTTGTATAACATGTTTTATTATTTGAGTAATTAAGATATTATTTTAGATTTCATTAAATCAAGAAGTTAAAGAAAGAAAATACGTATTTGTTTGTACATTGCCGTACATCTTTAAACATCTACGAGTTGATCAAACGAGGAGGCGCGTAATACAATTGAACGATTAAACGAACTTACCTAAGTGAAGTTCTATCGTAATTGTATGAAGCGCCTCCTCCTGAAGATCGGTCCCCCCCAAATAATTTCCCATTCTTAACCTAACAGTTAACCCATACAGGTACGGCAGTTTGGTCTTTAAAATAATGAGGGATTGAAACACAACGCCATGAACATGGTTTTTCCTTTCTTTTTTTTCTATCTATAAACGTTGTGGTGACACTGGCGTGAAGTAGAGATACTACGAGTTGATCAAAGGAGGAAGCGCTTCATACAATTACGATAGAACTTCACTTAGGTAAGTTCGTTTAATCGTTCACTTATATTTTACAATGACTAAGAAGTTCATTAATTTTACCTACAAAAAGGGGAAATCTAGTTCCAAGGATCTATTTAAAACCAGCGCGTGACATATTTTATATGAATTAACAGTAATAAATATGGGTGATGAGTAATTACTAGACTGATCTTTACGCAAAATAAATATTTCCTAGCTTAATAGTATAAGACCGAAGTTAAATACAAATGTACTCCTCTTAATCATTTCAACGTGTTGAAAATAATACAAGAACATTGTTACATTCATGAATGTTTTCATAGGTTTATATTTCTTTTATTTTTTTTTTGTCGTAGAGATCCGCAGTCTAGTACTTACTTAAACAAAAATTACGAATACAGAGGAAATGGACGTGCAGTAAACATAAATTTTACTATTTAATTGGTGTACCATTCGAATCATTAGGTAGGATTAAAAATAAAAACCCGCTTTCACGTCGCGACGTCTTGTATGAGTTTTATTGAAATTATTAACACTAGAACTACCGGTTGGGTCAAAATTACTTATTTTTAATTTTGTCTTTTATAACTATTGAAATACTAAAATGTTTTCATGAAACATTTTTTATAAACGTCCATATTCGATCATATACTCTAATCGTAGGAAATCCGAATGGGTTCAATCTTGTTATCATTATCAGACAACATATATCAGTTGCGTCTAGTGCTCGGTAGTTCTAGTGTTACATTAAGTAATTTGCTCGTCCATCCTTTACAATAGAAGTCGCATAAACCATAAAATTGTGCAAACCATTCATCTTCAGTGTCCGGTGCAGTTAGGGATGATAATATGTCATTAGTTATAGAACCAACTAATTACTTTCTATTTGAATAGTATTAGATAACCATTCAAAGTGAGAGTTTTTGTTATATGTATAAATAAGGATCTCAATAATACAAAGACAAGCGAGCGTGAATTTGAAACTATAAACATTAAACTTTAGTTTCATTAAGTCGTTTTGGAGAACTGTTTTAAACCACTTTTTATACATACATATACCTGTTTATATGCAACAAAGATTATATTAAGTAGCTCAGTTTCCATTTCTCTTGTTAGTCTACTGATGTTATTATTTGCACATAATAAACAAAATAAAACACTGAAAATGACAGAACGTTTTCGAATAGAATAGACAACGCTTATATCTCATTAATTGCAATTTTATGAAGTACACATATACATAATGTATTTAAAATATACACATATTTACATAAACAACGTACTCATATTTTTCAAAATTCTTTGAACAGAAATATTTCTAATCGCATTTTTAATCCTACTGATCATTAGGGCAGAAAGTATAACGCTTATTTTCATTATCTCCAGGATATGAAAGTTAGACTCTTTCCTGAATGGGGATTATATTATCTAAGTAGTCGAGAGCATACTTGAATGAAGTGCTCAACCTGTTGAAAATTATGTTCAGAAAGTGTTTCTAAGTATTACGTCCGAGATTTCGTTTAATAAAACGATTTTTCTATGAATGCCCAAGGAACAACATCGTTGACAGTTAGCGCGAGTTTTCCTTTGGTTTTTAAATAAAATAGTCATATAAAAAAACATATTTTCATTTAAGAGAAAGTTTTCCCCTCGTATCGTGCAGCCTCCACATACAGGGTGTTCGAGTAAACCTAACAAACATTTTAAGAGATGATTTTACAAGTAAAAACATTAGAAGAATTTAAAAATACTGTTATATTATTTTCGACCTATTAACCGTTTGAGTCCCAAGCAGCGCGATCGCGCTGTTAAGATTTTATGCCGAGAAAACCCAGCTTATTTCATACTCATTTAAAAAAAGCGCGGTTGCGCTGTTTGGGATTCTTCGACAGTGTTTTTTCAATACCTCCTGGGACTCAAACGGTTAAACATATTATGAAAGAATATTAATTTCTATTTCACTCCAGTTTGTTGGAAATGAGGTATAACATCTTTATTTTTCATAAAGATCCGCTGTCTACTAATTATATACGCACATACACATGTATATGTACATGTCTTGTACATATGTATAGAGAAGACTAGAGAGACTTGATAGGTAGGGAGGTTTAAAGCCTGATTTATACCGAAGAAAACACGGTGGGACCAGTGTCGCCAGAAAGGCGCCCAAACGGGCGCAGTAGGGGAGTACAGCTACCCTCTCTTCGATGATCGTGGCACGTTGCGCGTGCGCGACTCTCCCAGTCGCCCCACTAAATCCCCGTCGCGCACGCGCAACGTGCCACGGTCATCGGAGAGAGGGTTACCTGTACTCCCCTGAGCTCACAAAATCTGGCGACACTGGGTGGGACCCCGGATCCGGGAAAAGTTTGGTTACTCTGGTTTTGTATCTAGCACTTATATCAGTCCGAGCGGTCCCCGTATACATAAGTGCTAGATACAAAAACCAGGGTAACGAAACTTTTCCTGGATCCGGGGTCCCACCGTGTTTTCTTCGGTATAAACCGACCTTAATACAGGTTTATATTTCTCAAATACCTTGTGAGTATACCTTTATGCTCTAAATACCTTGTCAAAAAAGCTAAGTCTATTTAACAGAACTAAATACGTAATTAACGTAGCTGATACTATGTATAAGGTACACATCATAAAATCGTTCAATTTTTTTAAGAACAGAGAAATAAGCAGTTCAGCGTTTTTCAAAATGACTCCAGTAATACCGCGAGATTTTAAGGATTGTCTACTTATATTAGTGTGCCCTATTATTCTCTTTTTTCTGTAAAATCTAATCTCACTTTCACTTCCAAGCAGCATATTTACATTTCACGTTTCCATATTTCTACTGTGACAACAAAAAATTCGTAATAACATGTGAAAACACTTATTTCAAAAAGAATAACAATTTTAAAGGCACACTAAATCGGACAAAAACCATCCATTTTATTTTAATTACATTATTATAAAATATTAATATTTTATACTTGAAGAAATATTCCAATAAAAAGAAAGAGTTTTAGAATCAATATCAATTTTTAACACATGAAATTTAAATCATATAATTCATGAATTAACAAATACATAATTGGGGCAAGTACCCTACACTTGTGTTTCCATGTTCAAACGTTGCTGAAACAAAGAAGCTGCGAGCACAGGTTGAAAACTACATACAGGGTGGGGCGCTATAAACAGGTCACTTGAATGACTCGCTTGCATTTGAAGATAGAAGATAATGCATCATACCAAACTTACTTGGCATCGAGGCGCTGGTAATCTGATATTACTAATTTTTTATAGATGGAGACGTCAAGGAGATAGGAAGGTCAACTCTGTTTTTTTAAATGGAACGGTATGGTCTTTTATTTACATTGTGATAGTGTATTTCAAGACGAGTACAATGATCTATTATAAAGGTCATTATAAGTCACGCAAGGTAAACTACAATAGAAAATAAATTGTTTGAAAGCACTCTTCGAACACTTCGACGATTTATATGTAACATATTATTTACGTACTCACTGCTAGTACATTTGTTCAACATGACGACCTTGAACATGAATACATAGTCTAAAACGTAGCAATACTGATGGCATTGTTAGATCAATTTCATTTCCATCTATTACAGAGTAAGCTCTTTTTCAAGCATGTTTTTGCATGTCAACTCTTTGGTTATTGGTTTTCCGCGATACAAATACAAATTTGGAGGTGTCAGAATATTACAAAACCGTATTCTAATAGGTAGTCAAACTACTAATAACATTTCTGCATACAGATAAGCGTACAATGTGATTGAATGTTTGTTTATGTTCTGTGACCATTATCAATAATTACAAGAGCGGTATGCCAACAACCAAAGAAGACACAAAAGTATTTGAAGAGTGCTTTCAGACAATTTATTTTCTATTACAGTTGACCTTGCATGACCTTGAACGACCTTCATAATAGGTCGTTGTATTCGTCTTGAAACACACTATCAGAATGTAAATAATAAACCATACCGTTCTATTTAAAAAACAAGGTTGACCTTCATATCTCCTTGACGTCTCCACCTATAGAAAAATTAGTAACATCAAATTACGAGCGCTTCGATACCAAGTAAGTTTGGTCTGATGCATTTTCTTCTATCTTCAAAAATAAGCGAGTTATTCAGGTGACCTGTTTATAGCGCCCCACCCTGTATACAGATCTTTCTAATACAGCGTTTCAGATATTCTCAATTATTCTTATTCTAGTTATTCTTACTCAGTTATTATATTCAGATATTCTTAGTTTAGGCTAAAATTGTTAGAATATAAGGCTTTGATTTCATATTAAACGTAGAAATGTCTTTAACTTTGCCGGCTGGATCCTGCTTGAAATGGTCGGTCAGCAAAGTGTTAAGCACGGGGACACGGTAAAAAGCATATCTGTACAATTTAAAAATGTAGGATTGAAAGTAGAAGATCCGTCAATGTGTCCCAGATTCACTGTTGTATATATAACCTCTTTTATTCGAAAAGGTATTTTCAAGTTGCGCGTGAACGTCACCGGGCAAAAATTTCGCTTCTGGACGTGCTCTTTGTTGCACGGAGTTTCCAATAAAGTGGACTGCGGGCTTTTAGAGTGCGGTTTCGCGGGCATATTCTGTCTACGTGGGGTTCCCTCAACGATTATAAGCTCGCAAATTCGATCGCGCATCCTGCCGGATTGTGTCATACAGGATGTGTGGCGGTCGGCTTAGTATCCTGTTGTAACCTACGTCACAAAATGAGATACGCGGCCGCAAAATCATTTCCGATAATTCAAAGAGGAAACCGATTAACAATATGGATTTGTAAGTATTATTGGGACACCATACAATAGTATACCTACGAACCTAACCTAAGAACCCTACTAGGGTAGGGTTGCAAGTCCGTTCGCATTTGTCGTACCAATGACATGTGGCGTTACGGACTTATGTGATATCTGTAATATATTGTTAAGTAATTAACTAATACAGTTACCCAGATGCTGATACATAGAAATTTTTTCGGTTGAATAACTTTTTCAAAATTCTACCCAACAGCTTGAGTTTTTTTGAGACGTTAGAAGGATTAGTTTACTAGCTAATATGTAAATAATTTTTTTTTTATTGTTATTGGTCGTAATTGCGAAAGAAAAAGTAAAGGTCACGATTTTTAAATTTTTTATCTGTGCCTGTAGTGAAAATTTATAAGGTGCATTTGGTAGGTATAAGTAAGTTATATACATGTACAAAGTTTCATCGAAATCGATCGAGGTTGTTACGAAATATAAATGATTGAAAATAGCAAAAATTGTAAGAATCCGCGATTTAAATGATTCGAAAACCCTAAATTCAAAGATTTTTACATGTTACAATGCCTATAGCTTTTTTATACGGCAACCGATTTCAATGAAACTTTGTACATGTATATAACTTACTTATACCTACCAAATGCACCTTATAAATTTTCACTACAGGCACGGATAAAAAATTTAAAAATCGTGACCTTTACTTTTTCTTTCGCAACTACGACCAATAACAATTAAAAAAAAAAATTATTTACATATTAGCTAGTAAACTAATCCTTCTAACGTCTCAAAAAAACTCAAGCTATTGGGTCGAATTTTGAAAAAGTTATTCGTTTTCAAAAGGTGTACGAATACTTTTCACACCGACTGTACGTCCTTCTGCACTGGCTCAGTCAGTGTCACCAGAGTAAGACTTGTCTCCCACTCTACCCTTCCCCCTTTACGACGTTATTCCCCCATTTTCCGGCGTTGAGCATACTCACGCTTCCGCCACGAACCGGTCACGTGACGTGGTGCGCGCACCCAATTCGCGTTGCGTCTTCGTCTGCGTCGTGACTAATCTGGTACAGTAAAAGCTTGATTCTTGTCCGGAGCGTGGACACGATTCTTGTCCAGAGCCTACCCATTCCACTGCCTGTCAACGCCGAGTCGCTCCGCAGGGCGGCGACGATTGATGTCGGCTCGGGTATATCGGTGTGAACACCACGCCGTTGACTCGAGGAATCGATTTTACAAATCTCTTAATTTTCATTATTTGTTTATGGGACTTTCACTACCGTACTTCTGGCATTTTTCTGATTAAAATGACACCGAACATAATACAATTTGAACTGTATTAAGTGGTTTTATCGACCATTAAAGTCTCGAAGACAACGAACAACAGCGCATTGGAAAGAAAGGGACGCGAACAGTCGACGTCGCCAGCACAGTTCAAAGGCCCGCGTGTTCTCACAATGATATACATATATGGCAATGATAGAATTGTTCATTTTTTATTATTTTTTTATGGGACTTTCACTAACTTATTTCTGGCATTTTTCTGATTAAAATGATATCAAACACGATATAATTTCAACTTTATTTAGTGGTTTCATTGACGGTATGGAGTACTGTAGGACTGTAAGACATAGAAGAGGATAGCGATTATGCTTCACATGTAGAGTAAATATGGGCCAAATTATATCGTGTTTGGTCTTGTTCTAATCAGAAAAATGCCAGAAACAAGCCAGTGAAAGTCCCATAAAAAAATAATGAAAAATAAAGCATTTTTAACTGGCATATTACATTGTGAGAACACGCGGGCCTTTAAACTGTGCCGGCGACGGCGACACGCTTCGGCCACGCGAACCGAATATCATTCTGTCCTTATATATGCTGTTTGGATAACTGTTTCTTACTTAAACGTTAATTAGATGTCGAAAACGTTTTTTCACTATAACTTTTTTATTTATAATTTTTTTAAAGTAATACTTGAGCACAATCTTAGCACAACCTAGCACAACTTAGCACAATTGAGAAAATTGAAAAAAATGAAAAGTGGGGGCTACTCAAAAAATCGTTTTTCTCAATGTTTCATCTTATTTTTCATATTATAATGATAATATTCGAGCACAATATAGCACAAACCTAGCACAATTCAGCACAACTATTGAAATTGTTTAATTCAACAAGTGGGGGGTTAACTTCTAGGAGGCTTTATATTGACGTTTATAAAAGACTGAATGCTGATTAACTTTTGTTGAAAACATTTTTTTACCAGATCATCGCATATATGTAACTGGAAAATTCTGGACAATGCTTCTCGAAAGTAGTTTCTCATGGCTAACATTAAAAAGACGTACACACTGACAATTTTCCAACATGTCTAAAACATATACAATATACATAGCTCCGAGCTGCTATTCATGATTCAAAATTCAAGTGGAACTGCGTATCCAGGCGTCGAAATACCGCGGGCCTTTATTTGTTAAAATCCGTTTACAGTTTAAGGTTGCGGAAGGTTGCAGTTAAAATTTACATGTTCTTCTTAGTAAATGTAAATTCTTAGTAAATAGAAAAGCTTTCATATAAAACAAGTCCGATGCTTAGCACTCTTAAGCATTTTTGTATAACTCTTTTCAAAGTTCGAAATGCGATTAATTTACGCTATTCGTGTATGGACTAAACAATGCTTAAAACTCGATTAAATATTTGAAATACACTTACTAACATACAGTGACTCCCATTAATATTCGGACGCTCTTAAAAAAACAATAACTTTTTTTATATTGAACCATACGATTTGAACTTTTTTGAGTAGTTAGAGCAATTAATTTACTACATGATGTGAAAAGAAATTTTTTCAAAAATTGCAATTGGTCGCAATTGTATAGAAAATACTAAAAGTTGCATTTTACAACGTTTTTATGTGGGTCTATATTGAAAATTTTAAAAATATGTCTTGTCGATCTGTGTCAATTATATGCATTGTAAAAGTTTCATCGAAATCGGTTGATGTGGGAAAAACCGACAAACATTGAAAGACATATGAATTCTTAGATTTATTGCAGTTAGGGTCCAAAAATCGTGAAAAATTGCAATTTGTACCATCTTTAAACGTTTGTAGCTCATTGCAACGTTGGCCGATTTTAATGAAATTTTCAGAATATGTTTAATTGATACAGATCTACGAAACGTGTTTTCTACATTTTCAATATGAGACCACATAACAAAGTTGTAAAACATAACTTTTAGTATTTTCTCTGGCATTCCGACCAATTGCAATTTTTTCAAAAATTCTTTTCACGTTACATAACAAAACCGATTGTTCTAACTTCTCAAAAAAATCAAAGTTGATTGAATATTACAAAAGTTATCGTCTTTTTCAGAGTGTCCGAATACAAGTGCGAGTCACTGTATATGTATAAAACCATCATTAAAATCTGTTTTCTAATAATCTATAATTTAGATCTAAAAGGTTTCGTTTTATTTTGAATTTTCTCACTATGTCTTTAGAACGCTGTATCACTCATCACAGGAATATCTAAAATAAATAATATTTCGAATAATATTAAATGAAAAAAATTTTTCAATATATGAAAGTTTAAAAATTGAATTTTACCCACGGAAACGGGATTTTCAGACCACTGTGGCCGGTTCACACTATTAGGGCGGATCCGCAAGTTTAGGGCCGATTCTAATAAACTATTGTACAGTAGTAGAGACCTGTATCGCCAGATGAGGCCGAATCGAGCCTCATTTACTCCTTTACTTTTCCCCTTCTACTATCCCATTCCAGCACCACGTCCCACTCAATCCCCGTCACGCACGCGCAACGTGTCACATATTCCGACTCTGGCCATCAGAGAGGGGGTACTTGTATTCCCCTCGATTTTTTCGATCTGGCGACACTGCTAGAGACAGCCGTGTTACCAGTCATATTTCAATGGCCAGACTATTTTGTATTCAAACTACTACTCGATCTATACGAGGACAGAATTTAATTTCCACGTCTGTAGTAAGATGGACTAGCTCGTAAACTATTTAGATTATTATTGTAAGCGGCGCAATATATTGTAAACTATTTGCAAAATTCTTTCAATGATTTATTTAGCTGTAAAGTATAGGAATGTTATAAATATATCTTTAACATTCTAAAATAGCGCAACTTGTCACTGATTGTGAGAAATTGTAGCGGAGAGCTATAAATAACGAAGATAATTAACTGTTCCCATCTAAGTGCCCCACCCTGTGTACATAAATGAAATAGAGTGGTAGGAATGCTATTGATTAGCCATTAAGGATTAATTAACAGCACTCGTTTCAGAACGCACAGCAAACTCGTTTTATTTTTAATTGGTAACTGTTTTATGTTTTCTTGTTTTTGCTCTTCGTAACAGGAAACCCAGACAAGCAATGGGCGTTTTTCAGTCGATTCTCAAATATTTTTTTAATCTATTGCACAGTATCGCGTTGAATTAATGGCTGTTCATTATCACAGATAATAACGTCTACATCAATCAACATGACAATTTATTAATTTAGCGTTTATAATATTTATTAGTATATACGTGAACATAGGTATTGTATAAAGCTGTTAATAACTTTATTTATGTAACTTTATGTATACCTTCTCAACACAATTATTATTTTTGCATGATAATTTTCATATTAAACGAGTTCGCTTTCAAACGTACCTTTATTTTATATGCGCTTTTATATTACTCATTTACAGTAGCTCGACGATGTATAAAGGAACAAATTTTGTATGGCATAAAATTTGTATTGTCCATTTCAATGTTTCTCTTTTCAAGAGTGTAACCGTAAAATGCAATTTTTCCATTTCCATTTAACGAAATTCAATTTCCGATATTATTATATAAAACAATAGCTTCAGGCAGAGTTTCAAACTGTTTAATCAGAAACGCGAACGTACATTGACATTTTCATTTTAATTAATCAAACACAATATGTATGCAGTTTCATACTGCAGTATTCAAACATATCTTCACAGTTGAAATTCTAAATAATTTAATGTAAATTTGCACTTATTGATAAATCTTCTAAAAATTGTTTTGAATAAATAAATTTATATACATATGTATACATACACGTTTGTTTCCCGCAGCATTTACACGACCAAATGTGATAGAAGCGGAACAGATGAAGTTACAACAAGGCAATAAATGTGTTTACGTTTCTGCTGCGATCGGCCTTGGTCGTTGTAATGAATGAATGAATGTGTAATTGGCTAGCGTGGTTCGAGCGATTCGATTTCAATTGAGTCAATGAATCTGTCAGCACCAATGATACTCGAAATGTAGCAGTAGTTACGAACTTTACAGACACAAATATGCTTACAATTTATTTTCAACTAGTTTGTACATAATACTTTTTGGTAAACTTGTCGAGGTGAAAAACTGTCAAATCTTTGTCTTTGTCAAGAACTTTAAAGGGAAATGTTGTTCTGAATGATGACCTTGACAACATACTTCAAGGCCATTGAAATTGAAGAGGAGATAACAAGTTTACCTACTTTTTTACAGACATAAACGTGAGTTTACAAATTGTAAAAATTGTTTTCTGCCAAAATTCTTAAAAATCTCGTAAAGAATAATACTTAAACAAAATAATAAACAACGTATCGTTCTGTGGGAAGATAGAAATACAATAAACCTGTTTTTTATACTTTCATAGAATTTTTACCAATAAAATAGTTACAACTAATACGTGTAAATAATATCATGTTTTCGTAGGATAGAGGCATTTATTGCAAATATAACAAAAATTTTAATAATCTAATGTTTACTCATATATCTTTATTAGAAAAACATTGCAAATACGGTGTTGTTGTGATTTATACAATTCTCGAATATTGTGAAATCGCCAATTTCGAGATTTTCAAGACAACAATGTATAAATATAAAGATTAAAGACTCTCTAAATAAATTGTTATTTTTGTGGTTACATGAGAAAAAGTGATATTTACAGCTTTTCTAATTTTACAGTACAACAATTTTGAAGTTTACTCAGCTGTGAAAAATAACGGCTTTAAAAATTCCCAGATTAGCACCTCGCCTTTTCCCTGAATTATTGAACGGTCGAGAAAGTTTGAAACTTTGAGTCCCTCAGTCGGAAGTATAGTAAACAACACTGTCCATAAATCGACAAAAGATCATCCACCAATATTGGGTATATTTATTTTAGGTCTATTGTCATAAAACTTCGAATTAACACATCAGAAGGTTGAAAACTTTTCCAAGAAGTCGATGTGTGCCACAGAAATTACACGTTTTATTCAATTTGAATTTCATCTAGACATAAATGGAGGACAGCACGTTTCAATTTTGACAAATATTGGAAAAATTACATTCACCATCTGACAACGTATTATTAAATATGCATTTCATTCGTTTCTCTTCTCGCGTCTACGTTAATTTAATACAGGAAATCAAAGTCTCGTATTCCCATTCAGACCCGTCAATTTTAGACAATTTTGTGAGATAATAATGATTTGGATAACATAGGTCAAGTGTTATAAAGTTACGTATACATGTATGACTATAGTTCAAGATAGCAGAGCGTAATTTTTTTTCATGACTGTCATGATATCTGAATATTCAATTGATTCTTCTTCAAATTATACACACATGCAAAGTAGAGTTGTTTGGAGTCACTTTATCTTATGAACTAGAATCATGCAGAACATTTTTTTAACAAAGTGGCTTAAGTCGTATAAAGCAGAAATTTATTAAAATTCATACTTCTTGAAAGAATTTAAAAAAACTATCGTTGATATTGACATAAATTTTAGTTCGCAAAAGTGATCTCTATGTTATACAGGGTGTCCCAAAAATATTGTACTTCCTTGAAAGAGGCGATTCCTGAGCTCATTTGAAATAATTTTTTCCTTTGCGAAAATGTTCTCCACGGCTGTGTTGAGGAGTTATTAACGAAAAACACGGACCAATCACAGCACGGCTACAGGTCCGGCTGAGCGTGGCGTTGCGTTGGCATTGGTCGAGACAGATCCCTCTACTGTAGCGGCGCTCTGATTGGTCCATGTTTTTCGTTAATAACTCCTTAACAACGCCAGGGAGAATGTTTTCGCAAAGGAAAAAGTTACTCCAAATGAGCTCAGGAATTACCCCGTTCAAGGAAATACAACATTTTTGGGACAGCCTGTATGTGTGTCTTTGAAGAATCATCAATACATTATTGAAATATCGCTGCAGCCATATATGTTCTGGAGATCATAGAATAATTTAAATAATTAATTATCTTGATGTATAGTCAAATAAGTTTATAAAATTTCAAAACACTTAATGTACCTAACCATTTTTTATCTCATATGTTGTTTAGAATTGACGGCTACTAATACATAAGAATGCCAATTAAATAAAAGACCCTCCTTTAACATTTGAATACATTATATGCAATATTCATTACGGATATAAGAAATCATCGTTAATCGCACTTTCTGCTATTTTATGTTGCAGGTAAGAATCTCTAACACTTCACACGCTACCTGCTTTCAAAATTCTGCATACTGAAATAATAACAGTGCTGTAGTCACCGGAACAGTAAGTACGGAAACCACTTACAGTGAACCACTTTGGACTTCTCCTGCATTAACTATCTTCCTCGCCAGAAAATTTTACATATTTCATTGCCCAAGAATGGTACATATCTTGTCTTTATCTTCACGTTCATGCACCTAATTGGTTGTTAGTGACTATTTGTATCAACTGGTGATAGATATTAATGTAAATATTAATTAATAAGTAACGATACCTGATAAAGTAGAGTATTGTTCATATTTTAAATTTGAATTTTTTCGAAAACGAAACCACAAACGAAAAAAATTTTGTTAATTCTTTTTTTACTTATTTTTGTATGTAGAATCATTACATATTTGTGTGTGCCACACATTCTGAAATATTTGCATTTGGTCATGTGTATTTGATTCTCTATAGGTTGGTGAGAAAATAATGTTTATCATTGTAAGAAATAGTGGATAATATACAGGATGTCCCAAAAATGTTGTACTTCCTTGCAAGGGATGATTCCTCAATTCAATTGAAGTAACTTTTTCAAGAAAGTACAACAGTTTTGAGACACCCTGTAAACAAAAAGCTTACTCAACAATGAAAGAAAGTCATAAGAAATAGTGGACACTTTAGGTATAATTGATTGAGGATGATAATAAGTAGACTTGCTACAGTAAATTGATTTTTGAATCAAGCTCACAATAGTAAACTTTAAAAATTCTCTCTCTTTTAACGTTTTAACTGTAAACACTATACGAATGATATTCACAGAGAACGATTCTGTAGACTTTCCTAGAACTCCGCTAGACTTGTGAATTGTGGCCTGCACGCTCTACAAAGCAAAACGGCCGCCGATTTAAAGCTCGTTATAATAATTTAAAACGATAATTGCTTGAAAAATTCAGATTTTCTAAGAGTATCTCAAATTAGTTTAGTTAAGTGACAATTTTAATATATTAATTATTTAGAAAATGGCGCAGGATAAAAAGAAGTTTCAAATTGCTGAGAAGAAAATGCTACTTCGTGGACATTTTCGGGAGAAATTTTAATCGTAAAACGAAATTCGTACGCAAAACAGAAGAGAAAATATAATACAATAAAATTAGGTTGGAATTTGCCTGAGATACGTCAGCAGACAACTGTAAAAATAACGTGTTGAAAAAAAATCGTGTCGGTTAAAGTTTCATGTTCGGTCACTTTGTTAATCATTTATTTTTTTTCAAATTTCCATATTTCATGTTATTCTGGGCCATAGTATTCATCATATGTACTATTTCTGGAAGTGACGATTAAGTTTTTTCTATAAAAAAGCGACGAGTCATCGTCACAACTCGTAATGCATGCGATAGTTGAGACATTTCGGCTGAAGACCTGTGTTTGGCTTTGCTGATCTGATAGTACGGGTCCAAGTTTTATATTTAACATTGTTAAAATGTTTAGCAGTGTTTTTTATATCTGAAATATGTTTTTATGTTTAAAAGGCCACATATATATTTTGCCTAGACATATCTGTCATAAATGTGTAAAATTTGCAGTCATGCAATAGTCATGGTAGACAATTAAATCATTTAGTCGAATATTTCTTGCTGTGTATACAGGCTGAGTCACCTAAGCTTTCACCGAAAATATCTCCGTTGTTTTTAGTAATACATACGAGGAAATGTCTCAGAAAGAAAATGTTTGCTTAAGTGGGACAATTATTGTGATGGAGAAGTATTTTTCTCTAGGTCATATTTTCCAATATTTCAAGGTCATCGTCGTCTTTTTTGAAATGGAATGACGTATTTTGATTAGTGTATCGATATACATATGTATAGCTAATGAAAACACAAAAACCATGTATGATTTGTTGACCTTCAAATGAACTTCGAAGGAATTATTCTTCGAAAAGCATAACTTTGAAGTTTTAAACAAAATAAGGAACACTTTTAAAACCGGATAAAAAAACATGCAGGACAATTACGAAACTTTTTGCAGTAATACCATAGAATGAAATTCGAAATCGAATCAATTTTAATAACAATACAACATTGTTTGCATTTACTGTAACTATTGATATCTAAATATTGATGGATTAATGAAAAAAATAAATTTCATTTAGTTTCAAGATACGTACATATTTAGATTTTTTTATAAATGCGAAAACTACCATTAATGTCCATAGTCTACTGATTGGCCATTATAATTTACGAATTTTTTATTATTTAACCCTAAAACTCGAAGAAATCGAAATAGAATTACAAATACACATAGTTTACACTATGAAACTACTTCGCGTGTATGTACATACAGCGACGGAAAAAAGAAAGTTCAAATAGTAAATGTATACGATAACTACCACTTTTTTCACAAACTAAAATATTATTTTAAAATAATAATGGAATGTTATCAAAATTTGAAAAACCATCTGGTACTAAAGTTATTAATACTCGTACACAGAAATTCCAATTTGAAACTTTTTCTTGTCCGCCACTGTATCATCTGCAAGTAAGATGAGGAAGAAGGAGACATTTGAAATTCTCATTTTTTTGTTAAAAAAAAGAAGGCGTTATAGTTCCACAGAAACATCTGAAAGATCTCTGGCAGTGCTGTAGAGAGTGATTAGAATCACAGACATCCTTTTAGGTATACATATGTTCTACGTGGAACGGTCGAAGCACAGAGGATCATAGAATTCTTCAAAAGGGTAACCTTGCATTCGAACAAAACACATAAAAAAATTCTCGAATATATGTACTTTTTAATCATGCAGAGATTCATTGAAATGTGACTTTAATTTCGGAGAATTCTCATCACGGTTCTTTTTAAGAAACAAAAATGCTTCCCCGCTGAATACAATACCGTTGTTGCACTTTTCATGCGTATCCGTGTATGACTGAAATCAATTTGTCAATACATTGGAGAACATTGTTTACGTGTGTATTATTCGAGAAAATTATTCGGAATTAACACTAAACTTACCGAGCTATAAAAGTAACAGGCACATGTTGCCTTATAAAAATAACAAGGTTTAATTTATTTAGACTTTGTACGGTTGTTATTGTAATATGTGCTCTAATGAAAATATTTATTAAATCATTTCTTATGAAAGCATCTTTATAATTTCAATAATTGTGAAACAATATTTGTAGAACCGATCATTTGACCGGTCGTGTATAATATTAATCGAATTCTTACAATGCTAATATCTTTTACGTAATTCTCATCAAAGCGCTCTACATAATGTAAGATGCATACCTAATTACAAATATGATTTCATGTGCTTATGACGTTAATAGAAATTTAAAAAATATGCAATTACTTTCATAATCCAACACTTTCTATTTCCGGGTTTTAATTCCTGGCAGTATGATTGCGATTACAAGCCTGTCTCAACTTTTTCGCATGTGAACATTAATTTTGCAAGCAGAATAATTGAAACTGACAATAGTCTATTTAAGATAATTTTAAGACAATTTGAGACAGTTTAATTAATTTGAAGACAGCAGAAAATACAAATTTACATTTCTGTAAATAAAGTAAAGAATTTTAATGTTAAAAATGTTCACTTCTTTATTAATGCTAACAATACATTAAAAATGGACCGAAACTATAGTAAAGTTCTATATTTCTCAGTTCCTTATAATGTATGTATACATACATATGTACATAATTCTACAGTTTTGATTTTGACATTACGTTCACTCTCATGTTTTATATTTATTTATTAATTATTACAGCATAAAAATATTTTAGCTGAAACGGATAATTATGTTTTATATGATATTGATAAACGATTTTATCACAATTGGCAAAGTGGGACTTGGTTTTATATTTTTTTTAAATATTTGAATCACAAACAATTCTGTTATTAATAACAGACAAGGTCATTTATCAATAAAAATGTTTGATTGTCTTCATGCAACTGTGATATTTTATGAGAGTAATATCCGATGGACATAAAACGTGATTTAAACTTCATAAATTGTTTAATCGCGTATCATTATCGTTTTTAAACTTCGTGGATATTATTATTAAACGGTAGATCTTTGGGGAAAGGACCCCGTACAAATCATATGGAAAATGTATCCCGGTTAAATGAGTTGGATTTTTTATATGTTCTAGCTTATGATCAACTGAACAAAAGATGTAATGGGCACAAAGTTCAATAATGGACAGTTGTCGAGTTATAATCAGTCAAACATGACAAATTCGAGCTGCCGAATACTCAAATCTCGAGAAGTATTTATTTTTTGGAAAAATGTTTGAAACAAAAATAGTAGGGTTTCACAAAATCTGTTAGGTGGTGTGTCATTATTTTTGAATTTTGAATCACCTTGAAAAGATCTGTGAACAGAAATCTTTCACAAAAATCTTTGCGCGTCACAGCAAAGAGAAGAACCCCCACGGTTCGTCACTCGAGTAGGTCCGTGTGAAAATCGAAGGAGTGGGGTGGCGGGAGTGGGAGTGCGGCAAGCGTGTAAAGTGTAAAGTAAATATAGTTCCCGAGATTTGAGTATTCGGCAGCTCGAATTTGTCATGTTTGACTGATTATTATAACTCGATAACTGTCCATTATTGAACTTTGTGCCCATTACATCTTTTGTTCAGTAGATCATAAGCTACAACTGATTTAACCGGGATAGATTTTCCATATGATTTGTACGTGGTCCTTTCTATTTGTAAAAATCAACCCATGTAACCATGAATTAGATTGAAACGTATTACCTTAATAAATGTTGCTGCCAGATAAAGAGGAATACTTTAGCTCTGTTTAGTATTATTAAAATTTTTATCCTTTTAACCTTTATTCAGTAGCATTTACTTTAAATCAGAGTCGCCAGATTAAGTCTTGTGTCCCCACTCTACCTTCCCCTTCTACGGCGCTATTCCCTCCCGCTTCCCCTGCGGCCCGGTCACGTGACGCGTTGCGTCTCTGTCGTGCATGTGTCCGGCAGAGAGAGGGTAACTTTTTCCCTTCAATTCGAGTAAATTCCCCTCATCTGGCGACTCTGCTTTAAATTCAGAAAGCATTATGTTAAGTAATTATTACGTAAGAATGTATGTTCCTATATGTATACGTATCTTATACATTCCAAGATTGTATGACAAAAATAGTAACATAAATGAAATTATAATAAAAATAGTATTTATCAAGAATATCAGTACAGGCTATAAAATGTAATTGTTATTTCCTCAATTCATTAGCTACCAAAAAGTGAAAGAAATCCTTCAAAAGAAGAAACTAGCAACAAAATATTAATCCTGTATTTTTATTTATTTGTGAACATACATATGTATCAATGTGCTAATACTATGAAACTATCTTGCATAAAATGCATATACAGGGTGGTGCATTTAAACGGGAACACCTAAATATCTCGGTTATTATTAGTCGTACAAAAAATCTCCACAGAATAAAGTTATACTGTTTCGAGGAGCGAATTTGATGATGGTAATATTTTTTTCTCAAGATGAGCCGAATCATACATTATGATAGGTTGTTGAATTTGTCATTTTATTCTCTATAAGAATATTAACAAAAAAATATATGATTCCATTTAAAAAAATATCGATTACCTTGAAATCTTGTAAAAAAATGACCTTGAGAAAAAACTTTTACCATCATCAAATTCGCCTCTTGAAACAGTACAACTTTATTCTATGGAGATTTTTTGAACGACTAATATAATAATAACCGAGATATTTAGGTGTTCCCATTTAAATGCCCCACCCTGTATTTTGCAAAACCAACATTTAGTTCAATTTTGTTCACATTCGTGGATATTTATACTGTAAAAATTTCATTGTCCCAATACTTTTGTGCAGTATTGTAGAAACGTTTTCGCCTTCCTTTACGGCGTAATTTCAAAACTGATTTTGCACACGGAATATGCAAATTCCAATGCTTTGGACGTGATATTATCCTTCCGTCTGTCCGGTAATTTTAGTTTATATTCATCCGCATGCATTACAATGTAGGCTACACAGCCGGGAAGATACAAAATCTGTTTCACAGTTACTCGTTTAATCGCACGCGAGTTCGCTTCTGGCGAATATTAAAAGCGCACGCCCGGAATTCTCCCTGCAAGAACTACAAAACTGTATGCAACACACGCTCACAGGTTCCATCAATCTTCGAAATTCGCACCGATTATTTTTCGTGAAACAGAAACAAATTGATACAATGTATTTGCATAATCACTCGTTTTTTTTTTTTAACTTGCGGGATACGATAATCATCTTTTTTGCCTCGCTTTTGGTAACGAGCGTATTACCGATATTACCCGAGTCTTAAATATACATAATTATTATATTTACGTGTATTTTGACACTTGATCCGAGCTTTTTATAAGCGTAGCTTGGTGCGTTTAAGAGTTCAATTGAGTAACTTCGAGTGTAGTAGTAGAGGCCATATTTTTAAAAATAACTTGACACCATTCTGAATAACAAAAAATGAAATTTCAGGATTGTCGAATAACTTTTTGTAATATAAATTGTAAATCGCTCTGATAAGTTTAGTACCAGTTTTAAAAGACAAATACTTTGACGTTATGTTGATTTTATATTAGATATTTTAAAATTTGCATTGTCTCTTTAATCGCGTTGTATTATTGTTTTACTGAAACAATATTATATTTCAACTAGCATAGCTTGAACAGCTGGTTCTTTGTCCTGACAGGAGAAAATTTATGTATTTATGTATTTCGTTTTTAATCTAAAAACGAAATTAATTCTCAGGAAAAAATTCATTATGCAAACTTTGATGGTATTATTTGTATATTTTGATAAAACATCTACATCATGAAATTAACAGAAATTGCGTTCAATTAAATTCGATAAACTTGCACATGAAAGTTATAAAATTTAAAGACAACAAATAGGAAAATTAAATGAATGTTATATTATTTTAAACCGATATTTCAGTGAAATAAATATTGGATTTATGTACTAATTAGTAATCTGTTGTATCGAATTAATTATCTGTCTTTAGAGATTAATGATATTAATAATTGTATACGTATAATATTTACCCAAACAAAACGTGAAGAAAGACCAAATTTAATTTAACATTCATAATATTATTAATATACATATGTATATCACATATACATATAAAGAGAAAAAAGTGGAAGAAGATATATTACATTTTAATTATGTCAGTTATTAGCAATGAGAAATTTTTATACGTTTATATCTATCAACCCATTTCTTATAATTTATGTCAAAATGAAGAGAGTGCATATTTCAAGTGTTTTAATGCTCGGCATATATTAAGAACATTTAAATTGATCATTCTAGTAGGTATAACATTTGTTTTCATTCAATTTCAATTATTTAGAGAATTGTTTATACTATTAGCCTATTGTTTATATTGACTTCTCTTATTTTATAACTGTAACAATTACTGTGTGAACTCTTTAATATTTTTAATTAGTCAGTTTCCTATGGAGGTGTCTGCGTTTGGAGAAATCATTTTTAAACAAATGAAACAATCCGAATATCTGACGAAGGATGCATTGTCTTTCAACGTTACTTGCAAATAATAACACAAAAGAAAAATGTGCTCTGTTAATATGGTAGTAAAGATTCTTCAGGCAAAGCAATAACGAGCATTTCTCCCTGCAGTAACATTACTAATATGTGTGGTCAAGATATTGGTCAAGACATTCATCTCTCGAAAGAAATATCAACAACTCAAGCCTGCCTTACTGTTAAGGTCATGTCAAGGTCATAGTATACTAGACCGTTGAACTCGTCTTGACATAAGCAACAATATTATCTACTAAAAAATATGTAGTGCCACGTCCTGAACAAACTTGTTCGAATTTTTTCTATTACATTTTTTAGGCAACAAATTCATTTTGTTTGAAACATTTTTTTATCTGGCGACCGAAAAATCGTGGCGACAATTACGTGGGACACCCTGTATATGTTTCCATCTTTAAACGTTTGTAGCTCATTGCAACGTTGACCGATTTTAATGAAATTTTCAGAATATGTTTAATTGACACACATCTACGAAACGTGTTTTCTACATTTTCAATACGAGTCCACGTAAAAAAGTTGTAAAACATAACTTTTAGTATTTTCTCTGCAATTCCGACCAATTGCAATTTTTTCAAACATACTTTTCACGTTACGTAACAAAACCGATTGTTCTTATTGATTTAATGGGAAGCACAATATAAGATTAAACGATTTAATAGGAAGCAGAAAATAAAATTACACGATTTAATGGGAACAGATTATAAGAGAAGAGTTCTCTCTGCCTTCTTTCACTCGACTAACCCAACGACGATGTCATTCTGGTTAGAGACAGAAAAACAAAACTGACCCTCGGTATCTATTTATTTTTAACATATGAAACCGTTGTGTCACAGCATTCATTTTTTGTTTTATTCTTTTTTTTTTTTAAATACCAATACTCCCACTCAAAAAATTAATTTATTTGAAAGTAAAGGATGAGAGAACCTTTTCTTGCAATTTATTGTTTATTAATATTTTGGGTAGTTACAAAGAATGATCCAACATTTGTTGCAAAGGATTGGGAAAAACCCAGTATAAAAACCCAATCAGATCATTGCTTATCTTATATTTTAAACATCATTTAATGAATATAATTATTTCTAATATTAATACTTATATAGTATATATATATATTAAAATTATATATATTTTTTAAATTGAAATTTATTTTGATTCCTCTAAACCAATGTGTCCCTGGATGTAATTAAACTTGATCGCTGATATTGGCTTCGTGAAACTATCCGCCAATTGTTCTCCTGTGGGAATATATTTAAGTATTACTTCCTTTTGTTCTACTTTCTCTCGCGAAAAATGATATTTTACATCTATGTGTTTTGAGCGTTTATGATCTGTAGGATTATTAGCTATTGCTATACAACCATTATTGTCTTCAAAAATTGGTATTGGTATGTTTAAAAACACGTATATGCTTGATAATAACGATTTCAGCCAGCAGGCTTCTTTAATACCTTCATACAAAGCCATATGTATATTCGGCTTCCGTTGAGGAAGTTGCAACCGAATTCTGCCTTTTTGTATTCCAGCAAATCGTATTTTTATCAAACATTTTAAATATATACCCTGTTGTGCTTTTACGGTCAAGTTCATTTCCTGCCTAATCAGAGTCTACAAATCCTACTAATATGTTTTTATAATCATTTCTTCTATAAACTAAACAGCGTTTCAATGATCCTTTAATATATCTTAGCACTCTTTTTAAACTTTGCCATAATTCTTTATTATTCTTATTCTGGTATCTACTGAGCAAGTTAACAGAAAAACATAAATCGGGCCGTGTACACAACACAGCATACATTAAACAGCCAATAACATTTCTGCACGGTGCTTCATGATACTCGTCCGAATTTAAGGCGTTGTAATCTATTTTTTCAGGCATCGGAGTGCTTACATTTCGCAAATAGACATGTTGATCTAAAGTAATTATTCCTTCCTTTCTTTCTATATTTATTCCCAGAAATAATTTTACTTCGTTCATGTCTGTCATTAGAAATTTGTTTTTCAAGTAATTTTTAAAATTTTTCATCTCATGTTCATCGTAAGTTACTATTAAAAGATCATCTACATACAAAATTAAATATATATTTTTGCGAATATGATCTTTGTTAAGAAAATATAAGCAGCGATCAACCAGGGAGTTTTGGAAACCATGTTCTTTAAGTATTACGTCAAAACGTTCGTAATACCAGCATCGCGCCGACTAGACTGTTTTAAACCGTATAGAGCTTTATTTAATTTACATACGTGACCCTCTTTTGTATCAATGCCTTCCGGGACACGCATGTAAATCTCCTCTTTCAATTCACCATTTAAAAAGGCCGTTTTAATGTCCATTTGATGAATTAATAAATTGTTTTGGTTTGCAAAAGAAATAAGCATTCGAAAAGTCGTTATCCGCGCAACTGGTGCAAAAGTTTCATTGTAGTCAAGTAAATATCGTTGACTAAAACCTTTAGCGACTAATCTTGCTTTGTATTTGCATGGATTTCCTTTCTCATCCATTTTAATTTTAAAAACCCATTTGCAATCTACAATGTTCTTATTGTTTGGACAAGGAACTATATTCCACGTGTTACTATAAGCAAGAGAATCGATTTCTTCCTTCATTGCTTTCTCCCACTGAAATCGATCACCACGATCCTTTATCTCATTATATGATTTGGGAACTTCAAGAGTTGCTGACAGTACATTTGCATGATAATCATACTCTTCGTTATAATTTACATAAGGTTTATTTTTAATTCTTGTACTTCGTCGCAACTCGTTTTCTACAGAATCAACTTGAGTGTTTGCATTTGAGTCATTTACTTTATCAGACTCATTTAATTCACTCTTTTGACGCTCGCTGATTTTTGATTCTTCATCAGCTTTTGATTTGTCTGATTGAATACTTACTTCTTCAAAATTATCTATGCGTACAGAAGGCCTTGAGATTTTAAAATTAACCTCATCAAAAATGACATCGCGTTTTTTACATAACCAACGAATATGCCTTTAAACGATTTTTTGTCGAATTTACTTTGCCTATTTTTATCGTGAATATAAACGGTGCTGCCAAAGATTCTTAACCAATTTAATTTTGGTTTTTTATTATGCCAAAGTTCAAAAGGAGTTTTATTCTCCGCAATGGCTTTGCTTGGGGAAATATTAATTAAGTAGGCTGCTGTTAAAATAGCCTCTCCCCATAACTCTTTGTTTAATTCAGCACCATGAATCATTGCGCCAGCTTTTTCTAACAATGTTCTATTCATTCGTTCCGCTACAGAATTCTGTTGTGGTGTATACGGAACAGTCAAATGATATTGGATTCCTTTCTGTACACAAAAAACTTTGAATTCATTGGATAAGTATTCAGTCCCATTATCACAATTTAAATAAGCGATTTTTAAATTAAAATGTGATTCGCTTTTAGCTACGAAATCTTGAAAAACTCTAAATACTTCAGACTTGGAAGTGATGAGATAAATGACCGTATAATGAGTGAATTCGTCTATAAATGTCACGAAATAATTTTATTATCAATTGTCGAAGGCCTGACCGGTCCACATACATCGGAATTGACAATGAACAATGGTCTTGTAACGTGACTTCTGTCTCTCTCTTTCGAGAAAGGCAGACGTGCTTGTTTTCCAAAAATACAAGCTTCGCATAAATCTTGCGTGGGATTTATTGATTCTATTTGTTTTTTATCGTCTATTCAATTATTTCGTTTCATTTTGATAAATTTTGAGCTTTCAATATGCCCCAAACGTTCATGCCATAATTTGTATGCATTTGAAACCACAGCATTATTTACATATGTTTTATTATCCATATTTTTATCAACTGTGAATATTACGCATATTAGATTTTGAATTGACTTACCAGTAAGGATGGTTTTGTCACCTCTTTTTATTAGGACGCCTCCAGTTTCGCAAAATATAACGCTCATTCCGGCTTCCTGGATTCGGCGTACAGATAACAGATTATACGATACCTCGGGTGCGTATAAAACGTTCTCCAAGATACCAGCTACACCTAAATTTGTTATAATTTGTATTGAGCCGATCTTCGTCGCAATAATGTCTTGTCCTTTCTTTGCGACTGATATTTTAATGGGTTTTTCCAAGGTGGACAGCGTCTTGAAAACATCATTTTGGTTTACCAAATGGTCCGTAGCGCCTGAATCAAGTATGAAGTTTATCTTCATCGAATCACCCGATCCTTTCCTGTTGAGGCTTGTCATAAATGCAAAACCTCTATTTTCGTCTTGCATTTGTACTGTTTGAATAGTACGCTGGCGATCTTCTTGTGTGAATGATCTCTTGTAGTAGAAACAATCTTTCTTTTCGTGATTTCGCCTACCACAATGATCACATCTTTGATTCTGGTTTTTATAAAACCTTTTATTTTTTAAAAAATGATTTTGTGAATTATAATTTTGCCTTTTGTTAAAATTTACTCTGAACCGTTTCTTTTTCTTTAATTTTTCATTATCACTTTTTGTTTCACATTGTAACACTTTCATGCTTGTTTCACTCTTTTCACCTCGTAATTTAATTTCATAGTCTAATAGTTTTATTTTAACGAACGCGAGGTTCAATCTATCATCCGATTGCGTCTGAATTGCAGTGACAACAGTGTCGTATGAGTTTGGCAAGGTTAACAGCAATCTTGCAACTTTGCTCATCTCTTTCATCTTCTCACTTGCAGCTTCCAATTCAACGATCATTTCTTCGAAAAGTATAAAATGTTTTACAAGCGGCATATCTTCTTTAAATTTAAAACCTAATAATCTTTTTTCGATAGCCAGTTCAGTCGCCAAACTCTTTCTTTCGTATATAGCGTCTCATTTTTTAATTATGTCCATGGCTGTATCAGTCTCCGTTGTGAAACCTAACATAGAATCTGTTAAATATTCGATTATTTTTCCTTTCGCTATTCTTTCACATCGCATCCACTCGTCATCTGGTTTTGCTGGACGTTTTTCTTCTAAAACCTTTAATGCATTCTCCTCAGCTATGAGTGCGCGAATTCTGTATTTCCAAATACTATATTTTGCCCCGTCAAAAGGCTTGATATTTCTTTTTGTCTTTTTCGCGTCTTCACTCATTTTTCTGACTATCACTTTACACTTTCACTTTAACTTTAACTGAATTTTATTTCGATTTAATTGTCGCGTTTTATTTCCTACTATTCGTTTTCCTTTTAAGAGCTATAATTTACTTGTACAATAAACTATATTTTTGTGCCTGGGCCCATAACCTATTGATTTAATGGGAAGCACAATATAAGATTAAACGATTTAATAGGAAGCAAAAAATAAAATTACACGATTTAATGGGAACAGATTATAAGAGAAGAGTTCTCTCTGCCTTCTTTCACTCGACTAACCAAACGACGATGTCATTCTGGTTAGAGACAGAAAAACAAAACTGACCCTCGGTATCTATTTATTTTTAACATATGAAACTGAACATATGAAACCGTTGTGTCACAGCATTCATTTTTTGTTTTATTCTTCTTTTTTTTTAAATACCAATAGTTCTAACTTCTAAAAAAAATCCAAGTTGTATAGTTGAATATTAAAAAGGTAAACCTTACGTTTAGGGGAGGCAGCTCCGATGACCTTGACCTTGACATATGTTATCGAGGACAACATTCTGAACAACTTTTGTCATTACAACTACCCGGCGCTCGCTCTTAGTTTTCGAGATATTTGCAAAAACTATTGCAAATACTGTATTCAATTTTACGTATTCTTGCATGCTCCGTGGCAACGTAAGGCTGCCACCTAACCCAGAACTAACCCAGACCTAACCCTAACTAATTCTGATTGCATGATTTTTTCATTACTAGTTCAAATTCTGTATGAAGGCTAGGTAGAATACAAAAATTATGCGATCAGAATTAGTTAGGGTTAGTTGGTGGGGGGTGCAGAGGGCCGGCCGCTAGGCCGACGCCCGACCACGCTTGCGAAAATCCAGAAGTAGTCTTTCAAAATTGAAAGCTCACCCTATATAGAGTGACACTCTGTTCTGATCCCCACCATGTGTTTACAAACAGAAAATAAACAGATGCCGCCCCGGGGAACAGGCTCACGTTGCCACGGAGCTTGGAAGAATACGTAAAATTCAATACAGTATTAGCAATAGTTTTTCGCAAATATCTTGAAAACTAAGACCGAGCGCCGGGTAGTTGTAATGACAAAAGTTGTTCAGAATGTTGTCCTCGACAACATATGTCAAGGTCAAGGTCATCGGAGCTGCCTCCCCTAAACGTAAGTATTACCATTAAAAATGTTATATAGTCTTTTTAAGAGTGTCAGAATATTAGTGGGAGTCACTGTATGTACAATCCTCTACGAATAATACAAAGTCGTGATAAGTAGATATTTACCAGCCTGTTCTGTTATTATACTTGGCGTCATTTCGTAACATGGATTCTTTGTCAGTCTACTTTGGCTAACACGTGTGTCCGATGAGTTATGAGCCGTAATAATGCTCGCGATCATCTGTTGAGCGTCGCGAAGAAATGTATGAATTATAATCCCCTCGCGAAGGCATGAAATCGGCGAAGCCGTTTGATCCTAAAGGAATGTAAATGGCACTCCGCCCTTGATATTATCGTTCTTAATAACCTTGTTGCAATCTTTTCGCACGTGTAATCGTATGGTTGTTTGGTGCTCCGGACGACACGGGGACTCACGGGGAGACGCGGAATCTGATCAACAGTCACTCACGTCGACGTAGCGGCACCGCAACCGCGCAAGCCTTCTCCAAACCGGAGACGCATATTGAAGAGCGGTTACGAGATACACGAGCTCGCCGGTAAATTAATTTACAGATTCATTTTTCAGTTACCCGTATGGTAATTGGCTTGGCGCGCGTCTTTGTCTAAAATGCATGTCCGAATTGAGTTTCATGCAAGATGCAAAACTCGTTGCGCCCCAGCACCGATATTATCCTCTTTAATAGCCTCGTTTCGAGATCCTCGAACGTGCAATTTCGCATTATGAGAGACGAACATGAATCCGCGATTCGCATATATGAAGCTCGTCTGCCCATTCAATGCCTCCGCTTTATCAAATATCAGCATTTTGTAAACGTACGCTCGTGCATTTCTATGATGCCTCGAGTATCAATTACAGATACGTGGTACACTGCATTCAAAAAGTATTTATGTGCTCTGTTTTTTTTTTCGGAATAATTTCTTGCAAGACCACAGTCTTGTTTAAACCTTCGAGGACTGCCGATTACTTGTACAATAGAAACCATCTTCTAAAATTCACTTTATTATTTGTCTGCGGGTACATCTATATTCCTACAAATTTTAATTTTTATTTATACAGTTTTAGAACGATAACCGAAAAAATGTTATAACTGTTATGAGAATATCGGTTACAGTTACGGTCCCTAACAATCGATATTATAACGGTTCTAGGGTGTCACGAAACTCCTTCAGTTCCCCGAAATGGGCGGTTCCTGAGGTCATTTGAAGCGACATTTTCCTTTTGCAAAATGTCCGCCGGGGCTTTGTTTGGGAGTTATTAACGAAAAACGCAGACCAATCAGAGCGCGACCTGGACGCGTGTTGGCAATGTTGGTCGGCGCGTTAGCGGTGCGCCGCGACGAGGTATCTTACAAGAGAAGGAACAGAACTGAATGGATTGAATTAAAATACTCACTTAGTCAGTCGTAAATGCACTTGCTGCTTCGAAATGTGTCACTGGGCCACTCGGAGACTAACTGCACAGCTGACTTCATGTATATGTATATACGACAGTGCCGAAAGCTAAGGGACGTACGGTCAGGTCAACGAATTGCACATCTAGTGGTAAATAGCAGGTATACGACAACCAAGGCCTAAGGGATGTGCGGTAAAATCAACGATCCGGACCTTCACTTTCACTTTTCAATCGAGAAATAAATCGTATGTTTGTTTCACACAGATACCGTGAAATTTTTCCGCACTCACGATCACTGTTCACATTTGTCAACACATAGCTATGCACCAATAACAATTGCAAGTGATAACTTGTATTGCAGCACAAATCGCGGTAATGAGGTAATGCGATCAGTAGACTGCGGATTTTATGCATTTGTAGCAAAAATGAGTAGATGCATTTTAAAACAGTAGAGAGATTAAAATAATTTAAAAACACCAATCTAATATGTAGTTTCAACTTGTTCAAATGATTAAAGTAAAAATCAAATATCCGTCTGGCTTCTGTCCCTTGCAAAAGCAGCAGCAACTTTCATTTTGCATAAAAATCCGCAGTCTAGTGATTAGTTTAAAGTTTAAATATGATTATTAAAACACACACATTTTAGCAACCGTGAGATTTGAGTTCACAAGTCTTTGGTGATGTTCTCTCTACAAGCGGCTCGAACGACACTGATTTTACCTAAGATTTTTCTGAAAAGTTTAGGGAGGACAATATGCGTGTCGAAAATGCACGCTGTGCACGCTTACGAAAACGACGGGGTGGTCAGGCGAAAAAAAAAGGATACGAGAGGGACCGCTTTAAGACTAGAATTTATGGCAATCACATGTTTCGGTTTCCCTGCAGATTGGTACGCAAAGTCGTTGGGTAACTGTTCGAAAACGTCGTCCGTCCTTCTTTTAGAAAGTTTCTTAAGAGAGGTATAGGACAATAGGGACCCTAAAACGCCACGCGGACCTGACATTTCTACCTCTTGCTGGGTAAAAGGACGGATAACGTTTTCGAACAATTACCCATTGACTCTGCGGGCCAATCTGCAGGAATACCGAAACATGTGATTGCCATAAATTTTAGTCTTACAGCGGTCCCTCTCATATCCTTTTTTTTTTGTAACAGTTGTTAGATTTATTAGGAACCACACGAAATTAATTTGAACTATGAACTTGACTTGTTAGTCATTGGAATTTGTAAAATACAATTAATTTTTGATATTTTCAAATATTAAACATTCAGTAAAGTCACTACACTTTCTGAGATACTGGTGTCATTCAGTGTTTTCTTCGGATCATTTGGAATTTCATAAAGCGTTCTTTCATTTTGTTGAAACTGGTTGAAACTGGTGTCCTAGGAATCTCAGTTGAATGGTTCTTCTATGTTAAACAGGTGTGTGTATGTGTGAGTGCAGAGTACTCAATTCTTATGTTAGTCTCGTTAGAATGCCTTGGAAATTCCTGATTAAGTTGTATGAATACGCTATTCTGTCAAAAATATTGTCTTCATTTTAATCACATAAAATATTGTTACAATATTGTCAACACTATAATTAACGGATGCTTTAGTCTTCATTTTGACTTGGACATGTGGCATTTGTGTATTGGTTTTTGTCATTATTGGTATTATTTTCCGAAGTTACGGCAAGATCTGGAATGATGAAGTATGAATTTTTAATGGGCATATACAGTGACTCCCACTACTATTCGGACTCTCTTAAAAAGACGATAACTTATTTAATATTCGGCCATACAACTTGAATTTTTTCCAGAGGTTAGAACAATCGGTTTTGTTTCATAACGTGAAAAGAATTTTTGAAAAAATTCCAATTGGTCGGAATTGCAGAGAATATACTAAAAGTTATATATGTTTTACAACTATTTTGTGTGGGCTCGTATTGAAAATGTAGAAAACACGTTTCGTAGATCTGTATCAATTAAACATATTCTGAAAATTTCATTAAAATCGGTCAACGTTGCAATGAGCTACAAACGTTTAAAGATGGTAGAAATTGCAATTTTTCACGATTTTCGGCCTCTAACTGCAATAAATCTAAGCATTCATATATCTTTTAATGCCTGTTGTTTTTGCCCACAACAACCGATTTCAATGAAACTTTTACAATGCATATATGTAATAGACACAGATCTACAAAACATATTTTTTAAATTTTCAATATAGACCCACATAAAAAAGTTGTAAAATGCAACTTTTAGTATTTTCTCTTGAAAAAATTTCTTTTCACATCATGTAGTAAATTAATTGCTCTAACTACTCAAAAAAGTTCAAATCGTATGGTTCAATATCAAAAAAGTTATTGTTTTTTTAAGAGCGTCCGAATATTAATGGCAGTCACTGTAAATACATTTTATAATTTTTTAAGGATAGTTGCTATTCCAAGATGTTGCAAAGCATGCAAGCTTCTAGCAGAGTCGCCAGATCAGGGGAATTTACTCGAATCGAGGGGAAAAAGTTATCCTCTTTCTGCCAGTACCGGATTAGTCACGTGACATTGTGACATATGCATGACAAAGACGGAACGCGTCACGTGATCGAGCCGTGGCGAAAGCGTGGTGGAACGCGTCGTAGAAGGGGAAAATAGAGTAGGAACACAAGTCTTAATCTGGTGACTCTGAATCGGCAGTCTAAAATGTTGCAGTCTACATATGTATGTATATCGCAAAATATAGGATAAATCTCCAACATGCTTCTAACGGCGAAGAATTCTTTGATTACTGGAATGGGCAGCAGTAGTAGAAACAAAGCAGTAGTTGTTCGTATTAACTTTGTTAAATGACAGTTCATTAAGAAAGTTGCTTCCATAATAATACCAAGATGCAATCCATCTTAATGTTTTAACCGAAATCATTATTATTTATGAAGTATTTATTATTTCATTGCGAAAAATCTAAGCAATCTTATAATTTTTATAAGGCAACACATACTATTTACTCACACTCAGTGCTCGGTACAATTAGTGTTAACATTTGGGTAATTGTGCATAATAGGGCCCCCCCCCCCCCCCGATTTCGATGTGAAACTTCTTTGCTGAGGGTACGAAAGTTTGTTATGTTACGGAAGTCGAGAGTGGCGCGAAAATTTAAACGGTGAATAAACTGAGAAAAAATAGAGAAAAACAATTTCTAACCCCGACGAGATTCTAATCCCGGTCTACCGCTTGGCAGTCCAACTCCTTAACCGCTTGGACAACCAACGGTCTTAGAATAGTTGAATACTGAACCATAGTATAATTTACATATCTATGATTTTCAAAACCTACCGTGTGTGGAACAGAACAAATATCTAATTAAAAGAATAGGTATATATAGAAATAAAAAAATTACATTTAAAAATCTAAAATCAAAATTAATACATATACAGGGTTGTGCAAACGTAACTTTAATGAAAACTTATTTCTTACAAAATAAATCAAATTACATCAGATGTTGGAACTGCGTCCATTTTTTTACGATACAGAGCTCCAGTCTTTGTATTAGATTTCTCGAAAGAAAATTGAAATAAATATGTACTCAGAGTTTCTTTAATAAATCGCACTATTGGCGGACGGCTTCACCGTCAATAATTGTTTTCATTTCACGCCCACACAAGTTATCCTTCCGACCTAATGATAGGGATAGTTTATAGACTAATTTCCTACAGTATTTTAAACAATACAGTAAGCTTTGAATCTTTGCCTAGCGTCGAGATCGCAATTTCTCTTTCTTTTTCACTCCCTATACTCTTCTGTCCTAAAGTTACTCCATACCGTCAATTAAACCACTAAATACAGTTGAAATTACATATATCGTGTTTGGTATCATTTTAATCAGAAAAATGTCACAAATATATCGGTGAAAGTCCCATTAAAAAAAAAATGCGTGGAAAACCACCCGCGGCAGAAGTGAAACTTCTTGCAGTCTAGTAATGTTTAGAAGTAAATTAAGATTGGAAATGATAATAAATAATGAAGTGACAACAAGATCAGGAACAAGTAATACAAAAAAATAATGAAGCGACAACAAGATCAGGAACAACTAATACAAAAAAAATCATTAAAAAATCATAGAAAACGTTTCATTCCAAAAATAATGAACGATCAAAATTTGCGACTCAAAGAAGAAGAGCGTATGGGAAATGCTATGAACAATGTCTCTTTCTTTCCAATACGCTCTCCTTCTTTGAGTCGCAAATTTTGATCGTTCATTATTTTTGAAATGAAACATTTTCTATGATTTTTTCTATGATTTTTTAATGATTTTTTTTGTATTAGTTGTTCCTCATCTTGTTGTCGCTTCATTATTTTTTGTATTAGTTGTTGCTGATCTTGTTGTCGCTTCATTATTTGTTTTGTTGTATTACTTGTTCCTGATCTTGTTGTCGCTTCATTATTTATTATCATTTCCAATCTTAATTTACTTCTAAACATTACTAGACTGCAAGAAGTTTCACTTTTGCCGCGCGTAGTTTTCCACGCATTTTTTTTTAATATGTTGTCAGGGTGATGATTCTGAACAACTTTTTCCTTACATGTAATGGTCGCTCACCCTTAGTTTTCGAGATATTCACAATTTCGTCTGCGTGGTCGGGCCGGCCGCGGCCTGTTGGCCGGCCCTCTCCGCCCCCTCCACGGCCTAACCCGACCTCACTCTGTTCGCATAATCTTTGCATTATAGTTGTCATCCAGAATTTGAAATAGTACTGGAAAAATAATGCGAACAGAGTGAGGTCTGGGTTAGGTCGTGGAGGGGGCGGAGAGGGCCGGCCCGACCACGCAGACAGCAAATTTCAATGTAGTAGTAGCTGAAGTTTTTCGCAAATATCTCAAAAACTAAGGCTGAGCGACGATTACATGTAAGGAAAAAGTTGTTCAGAATATTGAGTTTTACAACATATTAAAAAATCATCGAAATCGGTGGGGGGGGGGGGGTGGGGCTCTATTATGCACAATTACCAACATTTGTACTGAATTAATATCTTCACGTTGTTTATTTTTTTTATTATTAGACTCTTTCTTCTAATTACATATGACGATCTTGAATAAAATTCCAATAGGAAGTTTCATTACACGTATACATATGTATATTCTACAGAAATGTTTGTTTATTTGCCTTACTTGTGTGATTGAAATTAACTTAATTCTTCAATATCTCATTTCACTTTAAAACATTGTGTAACTGAACTGGTATCATGTATGTATGTTGTACTTAGATTATTTCATTCATATTTTATGTTTCGATTCATGTAATTTTGCTTTGTTACGTTACTATATTATGTTTGTTCTCTGAAACCACTATAGGATATAAAACTTAGCCATATTAAATATTACAAAAAATTTGAATATATTAAGTAATAATACTGTTCTAATGAAAGTGATGCTTTGAAACACAATTTGGATATAAAAAATTAAATTGCAAATACATAGAAATAATAATACATAGTCTACCAAAGTTAGATTAGTACGTTAAAAAAATTATTTTATTATAAAGACAAAAGTACTGAAGAGTAGGTAATTATAGCGTTCTTGTTCGCTAAAGGTACCGGAACATTAAGAATGGCTGCACAATGCATTAAAGAATTCATAATCGATACTTCAAAGGTGTATAAGCATATTTTCTTATCCGAGGACGAAACGGAAAAATTAATATTATACGATTACAATTAACGAGCAAATCCCTACCAACTTTATCGCGCGTGGAATTTTATGCCGATGATCGAGATCATAATTATGTGTTGCGCAACGATATAGAGTTCGTCTATGGGATGAGCTATTTCGTTAATAATCTGCATGATGGAAAAATTGTTTAACACTCAGTTCTAATAAGTTAGCAATATTTCAACTTCGAATCTGGCTGAGCGACGGTTAAATTGAAATCACGTCTTTACGCGCTCGGTATAGAAAGCATTTACATGGCTGCACCATGCGGCGAATCCATGCTGAGAAAATTACATCGTCGGTATTAATAAAGTATAATATTGAACGTGTTGATTTTTCTTCTCTCTCCGAAATGTTTACGCGCGGGATGATCGTGAACAATAAATTTTCTGGAACGCTATTTCGTAGATGCTATAAATAAATCACGAAGACTATTCAGCCAACCATTCGTTTAAATAACAAAACGATTTAAAGACTGCCTGAAATTAGTTTACAAATGGAAATTGCTGTTGGTTTGTTGTAAAATCCTTGGTACGTATTCCATACACGCGATCAAATAACCGCTTAAATTTTTAATAGTGAGGGATTAAAAAACTGGTAAAGTATACATGATTTTGCGCAGAACTCGCTTTATTTTTTATTAAATTTTCGTAGAATTTAAAAGTCTTTATCCCGAAACCTCTATGTGATTATTCTGCGGGTAAAAGAAAATTTTCTCTCTACGTTAAAAGGTATCCGTGGTTTATGAAAAATTCAATCTTTCTTGTGCTTCGTTGCATATGAAAATTGAGGGATTCAAGGATAATAAATTTTGATAAGCAGTAAAGTTAAATGACTTCGTGTTCGTATTTTTAATTTAATGTTACTTGTTTATAGGTAGAATCTTGTAATATTCATATTACATTGATATTAGAACAAAATATGAAAATCATTCATACAAATTAATGAAATATTACTTAAAACGGAAAAAGTGAACAATAAATAGGAACCATTAGAGGAATGAGTTTTATGATAAAAAAAAGAGTTTCCCATTTTGTTAATATCATAACATTCGATATGGAAGATAAATATCTTATTTCATTTCGTTGAATTTTAAGCTTCAGCGGTAAATCATTTTTTCGTTTTTTTTTTCGCCATATTCTTTCAACCACATTTATTTTTATTAAGACCGTTTTTAAAATTGATTGGTTATTATTTTTGTGTTATATAATGGATTTGCGTTCCCTTGGTAACACTAAATATTATTTATTTTATTATTATTATATTTATTGTGTTTATATACATATAGGTTTTCACCAATTACAATCTTAGGTGTACATAGGGATCATTTATCTTATTTCTTCTTACCTCTGGTGATTCAAATTAACTAAAATGCGTTTGACAAACTCGTATGTATAATTAATTATTTTAATATTAAAAACATCTAATGTATATTATAAAAACTCATTAAACTTAAATTTAAAGTATAATCTAGTCCAGGGGCGACGAACTTCTTCTCCGTCGGGAGCCAGAGAACCCCCACTACCAATGCGACGATTTTCCCACTATGGAAGAGAGCAGTTCTCCCACTTCCGACCAGTGTCGCCAGATAAGGGGAATTTACTCAAATTGAGGGGAGTGCAGTTACCCTCTCTCTGCCATTACCGGGTTAGTTAGTTACGACGCAGACGGAAACGCAACGCGAATTGGATGCGTGCATTACGCCACGTGGCCGATCCGTGGCGGAACCGTGGGGATGCTTGCCGCCGGAAAATGGGGGAATAGCGTCGTAGAAGAGGAACAGTAGAGTGGAAGACAAGTCTTAATCTAGCGACACTGCTTCTGACCTAACCCGTGCCAGAGTGATGGGCATGATACCCTACTCTTTCACCTCCGTTCAGCAGCCAAGTATGTAGTAGTATGTACCATAGAGGTGCAATTCTCCTTTGCCTAACAATAAGCAGGAGCATGAAATATATAAAATATAATAAATATAAATTAACTAAACATACAGATATAATAAAATGGTAACACTGAATATTTGACTACGTTGCCTAACATTATTTTGTGGCTTGCTTATGCTATTATGTGTTTAAGTTTAAATAGCGTATACAAAGTTTAGCTTCACAACACACACACACACACACACACACACACACACACACACACACACACACACACACACACATTCGTATCACATTATTTTTATAATGGAGGTGTTAACGTTACCATGGTGGAGCTGCGTTATCGATTAACACCACTACTTTTAAGAAACACATAGCAGAACATAAATTTCCATGTATCACGGTCCAATATAATGGAGTACCTTCCTCTCTTGTAAGTTACAATGTATCCATGTGCGTACAATTTAGTACTTGGTTTAATTTTCGCATTCAGCGCCAGGTGTGCCTTTTTGTATTAACAGTATGAGCAATTCTCTAGAGGAGTATTACAGTATGAGATTAGTTTCCAATGCATAGAGAGTAGACTCCACCGTATCTAACATTCCTACAGTTAAATAAATTACTTGTGCAAGCATTTGTAAGTACGTGATTTATTACTTTGTGCAAAGCATCCTTGCATACAAGCAATACTAAAAGAATGTGGAATCATTGAGAAAATGATAACAAGTGAATATACGGGGTGGACCATAACCTAACATAATTATCTCAATTATTTTAATTAATTAATACATTCATAAACATTTTTTATTTACAGTAAATTATAGAATATGGGACCACCTTCAGGGTGATGCCATTTGATTTTTTACTCTATTTTTTTAAGTAATTTTGTTAGTTTTAAGTTTTTGTTACCGTATCCTTTAATTACGTAAATAAACCGCTATGTCTGGTTGATGAGCAAAAAATAGCATCATATATAAAAATTAAAGTTGACCTTGAAATCTTACTTAGAAGAAGATATAAAAAAACCAAATGTCGTCATATTAAAAGTTCTTCGAAATCGTAACATTTGTAAAAAATAATTTGGATCGGTTCATTAATAATGAAATTAATTTAAGTGGTCTTACTAGGTGATCGACCCTGTTCAATGTATTGTTCACATCGTTTTATTAGTTGTGAATGACGAGAATGATCACATTTTAAACTCGCTTCACTTTATTTTACGTTCTCATTCTCAAAGAAGAAATATACAATGTTAATTATTTATATTTCCATCATATTGATTTTTTACGAATGTGTCCATTTGACGTCAAGGAGCCGATTTCATATTTTATACCTTTAAACCAGGGCACGAAATAAACACGTATCTTTCGTTTTTTTTAAATTCTGTTCGAACTTTTATACGTTTCGTTCAACGAACAATCTATTTATATGGAATTTTTACGAAAAGTATTGTTAACTCTTGGGAACTTTTCCAAAATCAATTCTCGTGGAACAGATGTTTTGGAATCTGTGCATTAAAAGTTCCATGGAAACAAATTTTTTCAAACCATTATTAAAAAAGTCACCGTGAAATAAATACAATACCGAATTGTATGCTAGATTTTTTAACAATATTATGTAATATTATTTACAAACTAAAGAAGCGGTATTAAAATCAAAACATAATTACCATAGTTTTATTAAATATACCGATTTAATAAAAATCAATTTAATTTGACAAGCAAAGATTTCTAGATTTCTAGGACTTATATAATTTCTATAATCATTTAGTATAAACTCGAGTGTTGAAAAGGCACGTTCAACGCTCTCTTGCATACCAGGGACGCCACGAATAACGCTAATCCTGCCTTGTGAAAATACGGAAAATATTTCAAATATCAATTTAAAATTTAACCACAATAATCATTTAATATTGTCATAATATTATTCCTTAAATATTATTTGGCACTTGTTATAATGTTTAAGAACATTTTTTACATTAATTAAGAAAATACATGTTCCTGTTATAGAAAAACTATTATTTAATAATTTTATTAACTCTATTCAAACGAAAAATTTTAAGCTCAAGAATTCTTTTATATCTGTTCAAAAGAAGTGAAACTTCGATGTAGCTGATGAAAAAGTTCTAGAACTTTTTCGAATCCTAGTATAAACCGAATTATGGAACGATCGAAAATTAGATTGTCTTAGGCATAACTTACAGTGGGTGTACAAACTATTAATACACCTTTTAAAAACGAATAACTTTTTCAAAATTCGACCCAACAGCTTGAGTTTTTTTGAGACGTTAGAAGAATTAGTTTACTAGTTAATGTGTAATTAACTTTTTTTTTAAATTGTTATTAGTCGCAATTGCGAAGGAAAAAGTAAAGGTCACGATTTTGTAATTTTTTATCTGTGTCTGTAGTGAAAAGTTATAAGGTACATTTGGTAGGTATAAGTAAGTTATACATATGTACATATACATGTACAAAGTTTCATCGAAATCGATCAAGGTTGTTATGAAATATAAATGATTTAAAATAGCAAAAATTGTAAGAATCCGCGATTTCAATGATTTGTTATGCTATAGCTTTTTTATGCGCCAACCGATTTCAATGAAACTTTGTACATGCATATAACTTACGAAGATTTACAAAATACATGTTTGAAATTTTCATTACAAGCACCCATAAAAAATTTAAAAATCGTGACCTTCACTTTTTCCTTCGCAACTGCGACTAATAACAATTAAAACAAAAAAAATTATTTGCACATTAGCTAGTAAACTAATCCTTCTAACGTCTAAAAAAAACTGAAGCTATAGGGTCGAATTTTGAAAAATTTCTTCGTTTTTAAATGGTGTACGAATACTTTTTACACCCACTGTATTCTACTAGTATGCAAAGTTTTATGATTTTTGGAATTTCCGGGTCGGCAATCCTTCGTTGTGGGTAGCGTAGCGGGTCAGAGAATCGCAAGACCGAATAAAAAAATGTAAGATGTCATGCGAACCGTCGCGTCGCGCCAAAGAAAACAGGAAGAAGATTAAACGAGAAAAGTGGATGGAATTTGCGAGGGGAATGAGATTCCATATCATCGCCGGCGATATTATCGTGTAATCACGTTGTCGTGAATTTTTCTCATGCGCAATGTATATGTATATGTATGTATACATTGTGTTTCGAATGACGTGGAGAGATGCGAAATCTGTTCAACCGTCACTCAGCTGCCCATAAAGAGTTCTCCACCTACCGAATATTAAAGAGCACCGTGACGCGATCCCGTCGCGCAGAAAGCAGCGCGGCGGCTTCCAACGATATTTTCATGCACGCCTACTTCATTTTAACACTCTTCTCGTCTTACACCCTTGTGAAAAGAGGCCAGTCGATGAAACGGGCTCCACGGAACGGTAGACGCGCATGTATGTATGTACACGCCAGGTACTCGCTTTAATCTATTACATCTACCAGATCGTAGGCACCGACGAAACTGGGAATAGGCCGGCCCTCTACCTGCTAAACCTGCTATTCTTTGTGCCTGCAATCTTTGCTCGATAAAAGGAAGTTGTCACGAGGAAAAGGGCGAGCTACATCCGGCGCGGCGCGGCGCTGCGCGGCGTGCCTGTTTCATTCACGAGGGGGAACCTTTGGAGAACACGGAATGGTCTCGAATGAAACGGTTGCACGTTGATCATTTCGTTGCTCGCAGTCGGAGAAATTAAAAGGAGCCATACAATACCGCTCAGAAAAAAACTGTCCGGACACTGGTTAATTCTTCACAGAATGTCACCTTAACCCCTTTACGTATAAAGGCGTCTCGGGCAGGTCGTGTGCTTCTTAAATTATGTCACCGTATACATTCGAGTAAAACATTATTTGACCTTTTTGCAGGCGAGAACTTGTTTTTCTGTTGTATTTTTACGAAACGGAAATTTTCCAATATCGCGGGTTGCGACTTACCGAATGAGATCATTTTTTCCTAGGTTTGTACAACTGTAAGCGATGTTTTATACATCCGAGAGGATATGAGAGTGCTCACGCCCGGGGCTTCTCTACCTCCACTTTTGTCAGTATACATATAGACAGAGAAAGATCGTACCCATTTTTAGCATGGAACACAACAATATGTATTTAGTATGCTAACAGTTAGTATAGGTTCTGTTCCAGGCTAAAAGTGGGTATGATCTATCTGTGTCTATACTGACAAAAGTGGAGGCAGAAAAGCCTCGGGCGTATTCGTGGCTTCAGCTGTATTCGTAGTTTGGATCTCGCAGCCCATTGTTTACGATAGTTGGACCACATATACTTATAGACCCTAGAACATATTCGAAAAAGAGATTTTGTGAGCATTTAACGGGGTCATCCCATGTGGCAGATCCAACAAATCGAAATTTTTTTTTTGCATAAATTGCTTCTATAACATTCCTAGAATATGCAGGTAAAAGGATATTTCGATATTCGAAGTCGTTCGACTGTTATAAACGTAGAACGGTGCATCTGTTTGCCTCATTACGATTAAACTATTAATAAATGACCAGTGAAATATCAATCAGCTGGACATTAATTTGTGCTGGACGAAATAAGTGCATTCGAATCAACGTGCACTTCGGAGTATCGAGTCAAAACAATTTCTCAACACACAGCAGACTAATGTTCAGTTTACATTTTCTTTGTGTAAATCGTACTTGAATCTTTAAACGCGTTTTTCTCAAAACTGTATTTTTCATATTGGCGACCATGACATCTCAAAAACTATTGAACGGATTTCACTCAAATTTTTATGGTATAGTCAGCACATTTATAGTATTCGCCCGTATCAAAATATTTCTGATAACTGCTATAGATTTTTTTTTCAGCTGAAAAAGACGAAAAAAATGACGAAACTTGGACCTTAACGTTTCAAACCGTGCCAAAAATTCAATTTTCGATATTTTTATATTATTTTGGTACCGGCGATAGCCGCAGGTCTACAAATTAAAATGCCGTTTGATTTTTTGATATCAGATGATCGAAACCTCCGGAATCATGGTCACCATCAACCTACTTTTTTTTACACATGAGTGTCTTCCGAACGGTTTAAAGTTGATCCAACTCGTTGTTTTGGTTTGAAAAAATTCTGAGAGACTGTAAAAATGTCAATAAATGTGTGGTAAAAATTTCAAGATTATATGTTTTAAGGGTCCTTCAAAAAAAATTCCTAAAAAAAGCAAGAAACAGTAGCTTTCACATGGGATGACCCCCTTAATTAATTATTTTAATGTTGAAGGGCCTCGGGGCACGTTTTCATGTTATCCGATCGTCCTGAAACTTTGCACAGATTTTCTTTTTATTAATTGGCACAATCCTGGGAGGTACTGGAAACAAAAGTTTCTTCGAAAGTAAATAAAAGCCATCCTAATCTACACGTTTGAACAGAAATTTTTTTTAAACCTGCAAGATAACTATTTCGATCTCTAGTTGGCACGTTCTCAGATAGCACAGAGACGTCTTATGGACGCCTTAAATACGTCTGTTGTTAGATTCAGACGTCTTAACACTAAACCTACCAAACACAAAACATATAAAAGTGAATCACCTTATAGCAGTGGGAAGATTGAATTTACTTAAACTTTGTACGGTTTTCATTATAATATGTGCTTAAATGAAGAAGTCAATTCAGTCATTTCTTATGAAAGCGTTTTTATAATTGGAATAACTATGAAACAAAAAATCGGTCATTTGACCGTGGTAGGTTATCTCTAAGATGTCTAGTAGACGTCTAAAAGACGTATTCTAGACGTGAAACAGACGTCTTGGAGACGTCTTCAACATGTACCGTTTCCTAACAAACGATTTTCAAGAGACGTTCGGGAACCGTACGGAAGTCGTTCGGAGACGTCTTTAAAACGTCTGAATGTCCATCAACAAACGTCTTTAAAACATCTGAATGTCCATCAACGGACGTCTTTAAAACGTCTGAATGTCCATCAACCGACGTCTTTTAGGCGTCTTTTAGGCGTCTTTCAGGCGTTTTAATAATTATCCCCGGAAGATTTTGCCTGTATTCTAATCAATTCACTAATTGCTCTACCAATACATACTCTTTGCTCTTAACGCCCAATTACGGTTTGGCTTTCTTGCGCTTAAACTGTACAATTACGCGTCACGTTCCACGGATCCAGAAAGTGAAAGATAATAATTCCGAGTCACGCTTTAAACGTGGACGCGCGATAGAGAGCAGAAAGGATGCGAACGACCGTACAGTTTCAACTGAAAGCACGTCAGGTTAATTACGAAGTTGACGGGGCCGAAGTCGTACGCACCGTTCCCGACCTCGTGGAACCAGTCGTAACTGAAAGTAAAGGCTAGATAAGATGGAATTAGATAATCCGTCCCGGCTGTTCCGCCATGTTTTTTTCCCGATTGTCGCTTTCGTACCGTTTCTCCTTTCTGAAAAGCACGCAGTAACGGGATGCCGATTGGGTTTCAGTCCCGTGCAACGAGTAATTTATTCATCGAGGCAAATCGTACGTTTTCCTTTCGGCATACAAGTACATACAAGCATTGTGCAAAACAAGTTCGGATCGACCACGTTGATCAACAACGCACGAACAGCGAGCAATTTCCATCAAATTTCAACTCTTTAAACGATATAATCTGCTAATTTATCATAGAAAAATAGATATTAACGATCTGTTCAAAGAATAATGTGATCTATTCTTACAACGCATTGGTAGCCACTTAATGTACCATTCAAGAACATAGAATTAATGTTTTATTCCCATTTGATACCCAAGAGAAAATCACTATATGATACAACACAAAAACACATTCTGCAATGTATTATAAAACACGTTAAATATTTTTAACCCTTAAGTGGACCTTCGAAACGTACTTTAAAAATGCAATGATTCGATTAAATTGTATTAATATTATATTCATATGTTACATTCATCTCTACCGGAATGATGAATAGAAACGTAGTGAGATTGTAAAATTTCATTTAAATCCACAAATAGTTATAATAGTTACACACTAAAAATTATTAGCATTTTGGGTGCTGCCGCATTGGTCCCAATAGTAATTTAAAGAGCTGAAACAACTGAGCACTGAAATTAGCAAATCTGTACTGCCTTATGAAAATAACAAAACTACATTTACATAAGCTTCGCATGATTTTTATCATTACGTACGTCCAAATGAATAAACGCATTCAGCCATTTCTCCCAAAAGTATGTTTATAATGTCAATAATAGTGAAATAAGAAATCATTGTTGTGTAGTAAAACATGGAAATCATTTACAGAATACCCTCTTATTTATTGTTATTCGCGTCAAACTTAATAGATTGATAGTTTTCTTTGTAAAATCAGGAAAGAAAGACTGAACGCAACTCAAATCAAACAAGTGTTATTGGATTCGATATAACTCTGCGGATTTTTATGCAGTTAAAAGATACCCAAATATGTAACAAATATGTAGGAAGTATACAATAATAATATGTTAACAGGGTGTTGTATGCATATATGTATTACATTTAGATTTATAAAGTACAAAGTTTATAGTTTATGCTTGATTTTATCATCGTTTTATTTTTCGTAACTTACGTTACAATATGTATACAGGGTATCTGGGCTGATTTGGACATCTTGATTTTCTCGCTATTATTACTCGTAGCAAAAATATTTCGGAGGAAATTTTAATGGTATCGAGTGGGGCATAATTTGGTGTTATTAGTTTTTTTCGTTTTATTAAATGAAACAATATATTTTTTAACACAACAATGGATGCAACTCGACAGAGCAGTGAAATAAAGAACTGTCCTCTTAATCCCTTGAGCTACTATTAATTAAGTGGTTATGGTGATTATAAATTGTTAATCGTTCAGAATTTCATAGAAAAAAAAAGAAAACTTACATTCATTGTATGCCTATGTTTCGAAGGGAAAAGTAAAGGTCACGATTTTTTAATTTTTTATCAGTGCCTATAATGAAAATTTCAATCATTTATTTTGTAAATCTAAGTAAATTATATACATGTACAAAGTTTCATTGAAATCGGTTGACGCATAAAAAAGCTATGAATTGTATGTAACATGTAAAAACCTTTGAATTTAGGGTTTGCGAATCATTTAAATCGCAGATTCTTACAATTTTTGCTATTTTCAATAATTTATATTTCATAATAACCTTGATCGATTTCGATGAAACTTTGTACGTGTATGTATAACTTACTTATATGTACCTACCAAATGCACCTTATAAAATTTCATTACAGGCACTGATGAAAAATTTTTAAATCGTGACCTTTACTTTTCCCTTCGCAATTGCGACCAATAACAATTTTAAACAAATTATTTACACATTAGCTAGTAAAGTAATCCTTCTAACGCAACGTCTCAAAAAAATTCAAGCTGTTGAGTCGAATTTTGAAAAAGTTATTCGTTTTTAAAAGGTGTACGAATACTTTGTACACCCACTGTATATCGCAAATAGAATTTTGTTTCGGTTTAAAGGAAATTAATAACAAACATATTTATTAGACTCTGTTCAGAATCTTGATCAGGAGTCTGACTCGATACTGTAGCGTGTAAAGAGTAAAGGGTCAAATAAATGGCGTATAGTTGCCGTACGTATCAATGACCTGAGCATCTCGAAAAAGTTGAGAAGAGCACAATGTAGCCCTCTTGAAACCGTGTATCGTTCATCTGAACCAATTTTTGCTCGAGTCATTGCTTGCGGAGTTATCGAAGTGGCTACAGTTACGTAGCACAATTTGTACTACCTATATCTGAAAAAGGTTCCAGGAGTAAAAAGCATAAAGAGCAGCGTATGGAACATTGCAATTAATTTCAATTGTGTAGGTCACAGGGAGGGATTACGGATCGCGCGAGCCAAGAAGAGAGCGTCCTCCCTCCGTTTTGCATCGCTAGATATCGTTAAGCCATTACTAAAAGACGCAACCGCAAACGTGCCACGTTACAGGCAGAGTTTCTCGAACAAAGCCACTAACAAGTGAACAGCCTGTTGTGAATGAGGCTATACCTATGAAGTGTACAGTGACCCGACCGACGCGACGCGCTCGTGAGTTCAGGCAATAATCCCATGACACCCGCAACGAGAACGTCGCGTCGGCCACCTATACACCTTCGGACAGGCCAGGCAGTTGCAGTTTGCACACATTCTCGCTCGGACGCGTCTATGTATGCAATAGTCCGCATGTATGTATATGTATACGCGAGGCATATTATATGGAGTTCTGCTCGGACCGGACCCAAGAATGCGCTTTTCACTGGTACGCGGAGAAATAATCATTGAATCCGAAAACGTATGCAGAAACCGCTGCATGCGTCGCGTCGGTATGCGCGCACCAGCACGAGCACAGGCACCAGAGCAGATGCATATATGTAGGCACGATGTGCCTTTATTGAAAGCAAAAACAAAAAATACCACCTTTATTTCACTTCGGAATGCCTCCTCGTCTATGACGGTTCACGATCAGACCCCCCTCCACCGTCGCAATTTTGTGACAGTTTTGCAGAGTCGAATGTTTCGGGAACGACAAACGGCGTTATTATTCCCAGAGGTCTTTTATTTCCTCGGGCATACGTTGCGGCGAGAATGGCAATATGGAATCGTTGAGAAAAGGTTACTTTCGGCTATTATCCTTATTGATGATATGTTCGGAAGTACAGTAATGTCTCGATATATGTAAAATAGATGTGCACGATATTTCTCAGACATTTATCCGCACTACCACGGGGTAAGGAGCACAGAAACTGAGCTGGGCAGAGAAGTGTAACATGGTACATAAATTATCGGTGGGATAATATATGTAGGTACTAATCCAATAACAAACCTTTTTAATTCGTGATTATATTTTTATAAAAATTTACCATCATATTTGTGACATTTTTCTTATTAAAGTAAGTCCAAACATGACACAATTCGCAGCATATTTGCTTGTTCAATTAACAATTCAATAGGACCACGATTATCCAAATCAACGATATCTGCATTCTCGATTATCCGAATACATGTAAACAGTTCGATCTAAAGCGATCTATGTACAACACGAATTACTATACAAAACAGTAAAGATTTATTCTAGCACTACATACATATAACTGCGTAACCGTTCTATTATTCGAACACACTGAATTAAAAAGGTACATACATATATGATCTACGTCGTGTTCGGCGTTGTTCCGATCAGAAAAATGTGGTAAATATGTTGGTGAAAGTTTCATAAAAAAATAGTTAAATTGTCATTGAATTAGCATCGTCTCACCGATACTGTAGTATCGATGTTGTGTTTACTAGCTAACCTTTTCTACATTCGATGCTGGCGAAAGAGGTCAAGGAATAGTGTGTGTACACGATATGAGTGACATTTCTGTCCCAAAGTTTTCACATATATCGAGACATTACTGTAATACTAGACATGTGTCACTGTCAGGGTCGTCTTGTCAGCTGGGTATCATAGATATACAGGGTGTCCCAAAAGTACTTCAACTCCGGGAAATGGGAGGTTCCTGAGGTCATTTCAAGCGCCATTTTCCTTTTGCAAAATGTTGTCCGCGGCTTTGTTTAGGAGTTATTAACGAAAAACACGGACCAATCAGAGCGCGAGCTCGACGCTCGCTGGCACGTTCAGCGCGGCGAGCCGGCAGGCGGTTGGCTGAACATGCCAAAGAGCGTCGAGTTCGCGCTCTGATTGGTCCGTGTTTTTCGTTAATAACTCCTAAACAAAGCCGCGGACAACATTTTGCAAAAGGAAAATGGCGCTTGAAATGACCTCAGGAATCTCCCATTTCCCGGAGTTGAAGTACTTTTGGGACACCCTGTACATATTGTATGTATTATGTACATGTAGAACGTAGAACACAGCGCCAGTAGAGGGAATGGGTTGAAACGAAAAGTGCCCCAGGCCTACGGATACTTTGACACGACCTCGTTTTTACTGCCTGTCCATCAAAATATCTATATCAAAATAAATTATCTCAGTTAGGCAGAAAAAACAAATAATTTTCAGCACACATTTACAGCCGGTAATATGGTACAGTCCATTTCAAAATTTGTCTGAAATCATTTCTTTTAATAAACATCAAAAATTTATAAATTTCAGATCAACTAAATAGATTCTTATACATTAATAGTTAAATATAATAACAATTTACATGTCTTGAAATGTCAAAATTGAAACACGTAGAGAATTTGTGAAAAAAAAAAACAGAAAAACATTGATCTTTGTAATGAACAATGAATATTTGTTTCAACGAAAGAGATTCTTCCATTTTCGATGCGTTTTATATTATTTTGATGTTTTTGATCATTTTTGCCACTTTTGTAACTGTTACCATGAGATATGTACTTTGTATCGTAATCTGACAATTTTTACATTTTATCTCTGTTTTTATTACCGTAATTTATTAATCTGTTATTAGCGTCAACATTATTCTTGCTTCTCTAGGCTTTCCAATCTGCATTCTGCGAGATGAGAAATTCGGTGCAAAAGCATAACCTAATAATGGAAAACTGAACACGCTGAATGATACATCACGTAAAGAATCTATTTTTAGCAATATTTTCACTTCAAAATTCAATTGTTTAATTCCTTTTTCAGAAATTTTTCATTACTTCCAAGCATATCAATATTTTTCTTTTAATAGTGAACTTTTAAGTCAAGCTCCAGAGTCAATATGTCTATCATTTGTTCATAAATAAATATTACCTGTCGTTAATGCGCATGTGTAAATAGTTATTCTTACGTAATACATAACTAATTGTAAGTAACATTTTTGAATACAGAGAACAAATGACAATAGGAAAAAATTTCGAGCTATCGGTAACTTCTTTCAACAATTTCGTTATCATTCTAAAGAAAGACAGTTCTTTAATTTCTTCTTGCTTCACTGCAGATAGTTATTCACTATGCTTACTTACTACTTTTATGGTACATACTTCCCCTCAATTCGAGTCAATTCCCCTGATCCGGCAACTCTGGTCTAATCATCAGTATCACATCACAACTCGCAGTTTCTTGCAAAAAATACAATTGAACATGGAAGTTACCCTTTCTCTGTCAGTACTGGATTAGTCACGTGACATTTTGACACATGCACAACAGAGACGAAACGCGTCAGGTGACCGAGCCGTGGCGGAAACGTAGGGCGTAGGGGAATAGCGTCGTAGAAGGGAAAGGTAGAGTGGGCAGACAAGTCTTAATCTGGCAACTCTGGACTAGACTGCAGATTTTATGCATTTATGAGAAAAATGAGTATGTAGCTACAATTTGTCACAGTGTAAATATTGAAAGAATATTGTAATCAATATACCTATTATGTACTTTCGATCTCGTAAAATTATTAAAGAAAGGAAAACGTTTGTAAGTGGCTGCTACGTCTCGCAACAAATGCAGAAATTGTTACTTTGCATAAAGATCCGCAGTCTACTCATGACTAAATTGTAAAATACAAAACTATGACGATAGTTTAGGTTATGAAAACTATGTAGAGAATAAATTTTTGTTGAAATTCTGTTTCTTACAATTGACTTAAAAAAGTTTTATTTCACATTAAAACCCGCAGTCTGCTGATGACAATGACAATAAACTGCGAGTGAGAATGCCCTGTCTTGCCACAAATATGACATTAAAAATAACTGAATGGTAATGGTTTAAACATTTTATCGTTTCATCAGATATATTTCATCTTATTATGTATAATCTCCGAAGGAACAGAATACTCGAAGAAATTGTATAACTTCTCAGAAGCAATTATGCGTATGAGGACACTTCAAAGCCGACTGAAGTAGAGATTTCGTGCTGCTTAATGATTCATTCGAACAAATCAATACATTTATTCCCTCCATACAGAAATAGGCATTCATAAATGGAATTTACGATCGACAATTAAATTCCACTTCTTATACGTTACGTATATCGCGGTAACGAACATTTGTAATGGCAAGGAATAGTCTTGTGCATGTCTAGGAGTGAAAGCGATTTATCTGTTATAAACCGGTATAAAAGGCCTAAGATCGAGTGATAAAGCGTTTCCATTCGGTATCACTTGGCAGTGACAATTGTTATGCATAAATACCTAGGTTTGTGTTACGCAAAACGACCGACACGCAACGTTAACGCGCAAATTTCAACGAAAGAAACTCGAAGGCGTGTCCAAGCTTTTACGACTTTCCCGCAAAGTATATTACTGCCAGCTCGATTGATTTACCGTCAGCCAGTGTGCAACAGGTGTTTCTAGTTGGCGCATTGTAGGATTTTGCTCGCAAACAACGATACGTCTGCGTCTGTTCCTCCGCGGTTGTCGCGTTTTTCGGCTGACCACTGCGATATGTACCACCTACCGGATATCGCGATAGACAAACTTTTACGATAAACCCCAATACTCCAGACAAAAGGCACTAACCGCTATTATTCCAGTTCGAAATCGGACAAAAACGTATCTTAGCGACAGCTTAATTTTTTAGGGTAACCGTAAGCCTGACGTTATTTTGGTCTCGATTAAGGATGTTCTGGAGGTATATAAAAACGCAACAAAATTTTTGAAAATACATATAATTCTTACTAAATTAATGCAATTACCAACGTTTGTGTTCGATTCACTGCACCGTTTAAGAATTATAGCAACTTAAAGTTTGTACATTTTAACGCGTCTTCTTATGGAGAATTCATAAAATTCCACTTCAAACCCTATTTAAACCTTGAAAAAAACGCAATTAGAAACTCCAGTTTTTATATATATATAGTAAAAATTATGTAATTAATTATGTTCAAAATTTATTAGGATTCACTAAACAGTTACCGAGCAAAAAATTATACACTGTTACAAAACGTCAAATTTATCGTGTTGTCATCTCAATAATAACCATGAATATTGCTTTCTGAAGTATTCAGTAAAGTATTCTTTTTATTGCGTAATTATATGTATATATTGAATATCACAAATTTATTATCTGGAAGTTCAAATCAGAGGGAACAATTATTCGCAAAAGTCACTTGCAATTTTTTATAATATGAAGAGAATTTGATTAAAAAATAAATACAACATGAAATTCACTAATTAAACGAAAGCTTTTTAAATTAATCTATTTTTTAAATGTAAAATGTACTCATGAATGGCTTTCATTGCCAATATATTGATGGATTTCGAATTTCTTGTACTTTTGTCTCCCATTGTACCTCCAGAACATCCTTAATTCAGGGTGGCCGATACGGATTAACTTTTAACTCACCGACACCACATTTGTTTTTTTCTTTTATTGAGGAAATCTCATAAGAGATTTATTACATTTTTAGGAACAAAACAAAATATACAGAACAAGAAACCCGTACAAACAAAAATGAGGGTATATCACTTCTTTTTCCCTACTTGCTTTTTCTTAAACGCGCAGATTACAGTTTTTTTAAAATGACAATATATGTATGTATGAAGGCTGGCTGCGACATTGGGGCCAGTTAGAAACATTACACTGCCAAAGGACGTGAACCGACACCACTTCATCGACATCTAACTTTGTTGACAGTATTAACTCACCGACATTTTGAGATCACCGACAGTCATTTCCCCTACATTTGTCGGTGAATTGATTGTCCATGAAATGACTGTAGGGAAAATGATTGTCGGGGAAATAACTGTCGGTGATCTCAAAATGTCGGTGAGTTAATATTGTCAACAAAGTTAGATGTCGATGAAGTGGTGTCGGTGGGATCATTCCTCCAGAACTGTCGAGGAACAACGTTCTGTTCATAAAATATAACATTTCTGACAAGTATAATGATTGATTTATAAATTATCTTTCACTTATTAAACATTTTAGTGAACATTTAAAGGGGCAGCAGTCACCTAAAATTTTTTTATTGTACTTTTAAACAGTATAGAATCTTAAAAATACTCTCCCAAACTTATACGCTTAAATGCATTGAAATAAGATCTGACAATTCCAGAAGTTATGACAATATTGCCCTGAATTTTTGACGAACTAATCCACATACTACTAGCTCTGGCCTGTACCAAAATTATATTTTTACGTTGAATTTATCATACTTGTTTTTACTAAAAATTACCAAAACAGAATGAAATTTCGGAATATACAATTTAAACTGTCACCATTTTGCCAACATTCAACATACATTTTTTCTCTTGGTTTAGTCCACCCTGAGAGCAAGATACGATTTTTAAACATGCATTTATTGTGGGCGAGGTAGAAGCAAGAAACAAATAATTAAAACTGTATAAAAAATTGTCCTGTATGACAAAATAATAGCTTAATTAATTACGAACAAGAAATTATGACGTAAGACGTACCATCACTTTTGAAAAAAATTCATGAAAATTGTTAAATTTTGTAGCGTTTACATGAGACAGGAAGGCGTTTTTCTTGCAAGTAGTATTGTAACATTAGAAAAAATAAAAGAGGAAAAAGTTATACTGTTTTTTGCAAACAACGTAATGGTGTCTGTAACTTTTGTATCTACATTAGTTTTTTAGGAATGTATCTTTTTATATCAGACGAAGGCGTGTGGCAAAACAAATTCATTCGTATACAGTATACGACATAACGACCTTCAAGGCCACACAAGGTCAGACATCACTTTGTCCTCTTTCATTTTTTTCTAATGTTTACTATTTGCAAGAAAAACGCTGGCTAGTGTTAACATCTTGTATATCGGATGTGTCCTTAAATTAAAGTGATTATTCTAAGAGGGAAGTTGGAGAAAATATTTAAACATGAGCTGATGGTAGTCCGACAAAATGATAAGACGTTGAACGTATTTTAGCACTGTTCGGTTTCTTGTCAGTAGTCAGTAAGCAGTAATTCAAAATGTACGTGTAAATATCTGATTTATTTATACTATTAGTGTATCTAATTACAGAGTAAATTAATAAGGAATGGGTGGAAGGGAACGAATAAACAAACATGAAATCGATCTGACCTTATTGTTGCGCTTCGAAAATAATTTCTATAATTAAATAATTATAATTAATTACACACAAAAATTATAAAATTATCAAATAATATAATTTGATATGGAACCTTCTAAAAGTCCAAAAATGTATAGAAAGAAAATAACAACTGGAAGACGAGGTATTCTACGCACTGTTTCTAATTTTAAGTGAAGTGCAAGAAAAATCGTCGAGGAAGTGGGAATTTCAATTAACGTAAAGAATGTGTGTATCGTATATTGCAACAGAAGAAAGTTAAACGCGAGAAGTTAAAGCAACGACCACCCTTAAATGAAAAACATAGCAAAGCCCGTTTAAAGTTTGCATGAGATTGTGTACTTCGAAGAAAGAAATAGAGAGAAGTGGTTTCCAGCGGTGAAAAAACATGCAATTTGGATAACACTGACGTGGAATTTTTATTTTTACGATTATGGGAAGTTAAACATACGTTTAAGGACATCTTCATTCCTGTAACTAAATATGTAGTCAGATAGTATATGTATATTCAAACTCGAATTTAAAATTTATTTTATGCTTATATATTGTTTAAAAATACACATACATACGTACCTGCTTATTGAACACCGTACCAATGATTATTATTGCAAGAATTAAATTCGAAAAATCTTACCATTCATTTTTATTTTAATATCTATGGTGTACATTGGAAAAGAGTAAACTATTAGTTTCGATTATCACATTTGTGCTCCGCAAATAAGATTTATCTTATATAAAACAAATTGTAATATTAATTATATAATTTTTATTAAATTCCTAACATTTAATATGTATACTTGTACGTTGGGTCAAGAAACATTGAGAGAAAAGCGTGAACGATATTTGAAAAAAATGACAGCGTTAATATTAGTAAGAAAAATGTATTAACTCACTCTCATGAAGGTCAGTACACATCATTCAAATTTTCGTTACAAGCCGAAATAAAAAAGTTGTAGTTGTAAAACGCAACTTCCACTATCTTTTTCGTAATTCCGACTAAACACAATTTTTCCAAAGTTTTCATTACACGTCATCTAGTAAACTAATCCCATCTTGACAGGGAAATATAAAGTCGTTTGGTCCATTTATAAGAAAGGCATTCGGATTTGAAGTGTGGCCATCAATTGATTGTGAGTTGGCAGGAAAAATGTCGAATGTCGTGATTCACTTAAAAATATTTGAAGGATATTAACACAACAATTGACGGTGCGGCGCACAACTATTAAGATGAAGGGGCAAGATTGGAACTAGAACACTGGCGCGTTGTTAACGTTATTTGCCAATTTGGACTCACATTCCCTCCATCATAGCCTGCTTCCTCGCGCCACCGCCAAGTGTCTTTACACCTCGTTAGTCACTGTCTCGGAGAAAACGGACGTCAGGTCGATTTACGATCCGCCGACAGGAAGAAGGATTTCCATCCTGGATCAAGTATACTCATTCGTTTTATCTGCGAGTGCGAGCAAAGACGGAAAATAATGTGCCGTTCACACGGCTCTTCTAGCCGCGTGTCATACTGTCTCATATTTTTTAACGGATCTCTGAAAGGATTGATGGATCTCTAAACGATCGGTGAAAACGTGGTACATATTAATCTTTGTGTCCGGATCCATGCTACAATGAAGCTGGGATCAAGTTTGTTTTTAACGAGTAGTGAAACACGCAACAAGATTATACGTATTTTTATTGTCAATTCTTGTAACTTTTATTCGAGCCAATTATGCGATTTAAAATTTAAAATTACTATAATGTACTTGGCTTCCTTTTCTTCATGCATTACAAATACGTAAAGGTTTTAAGAAAATTTTATTTTTTTGTCCTTGCACTGTCAAATGACGTAAAAAGAATAATGACGTAAAGGACTCGATAATAAGTCATTAACAGACAGCGGATCTTTATGCAAAATATAAATTTTCTACCTGAATTGTTACAAACTGTAGTGAAATAGAAAATTATTTTCTATCTTAATATGTTTAATAGGTTGAAAATAATATAACAGTACTTTTAAGTTCTTCTAATTTCATAATGTTTCCAATTTAATTTATAATTAAGTATAATTGACACATAAAAATGTTGTAAACAACAACTTCTAGTATTTTCTCTGTAATTCCGACCAATTGCAATTAAAAAAAAAAAATTTTCACCTCTTGTAGTAAACTAAATTGCTTTAACTGTCTAACTGGTGTTGTAAAAAAATTATCGTCCTTTTAGAAGTGTTCCTTATATTAGAATTACAATTAGAATATACATATAAGAATTTGAAAACGAGTTCACGAGAGAGTTTCTCGTGAGACTTCATTATTGTGTCAATATGTTCTGCGCTTCTATTTTGACCATAGAGACCTTCACGTTTAATGGTGCATATTTCTACATTTACATTATTTACATTATAATATCATCTATAAAATGAAATATTATCGAAATAATTTTCTATATGTACTTACCATTTGCATTCCAGTTGAGGGATTTCAGTTCAAAGTTCAAGCAGTTGTAGCAGGTACAACTGGCAAATTATTTCGATAATACATATCAACTATTAGATTCAGGACATACGAAGATCAATACATTTTTACTCAGAATTTTATACTCAATTGACTTACGATAGAAAAAGTAGGACATTCCATTAAACAAATGAAGGTGATATGTTTTACAATTTTCATAACATGTATTGTTTAATAAGTACATATTCGGGGTGAACAAGTTAGCTGCGACATACTGTATTTTTTATTTGGGTCCTGATTGATTATTTATTGGTTTCGGAAACAAATTTTAATACAATAATGCTATAATGTTTAAATGGTCTTTCGACCTTAGAACTTTATGGTACAGTTCCACGAACTGCGAGGGTTGAGGTGTGTAAATCGTGATCAAAATCCCGGGGACCTTCTAAATGACTTTATTACTGAAAGTAAGCTCCACATGTTGGGTGCAGACCGGTCTGCTAAAGAAAGGATAATAGCTCGACGCTACAACGAAACGGACGGTTTGAGAAAATGAAAATGCAAACTCGCTGACGAACCGAAATCGAAACAGAAATCCAGAACAGAAAAATAACGGTTATATTGTAGAACCGTAACCGTAAATGATATAAGTCATAACCGATATTCTCATAATAGTTATTGTAACATGTTTTCGGTTCTCGTAACTGTTTCAAGAACCGGAATCGATACCATAACTGTTTTCAACCCGTGCTACCGAGATCAATATAATCTGTTTCTTGAAATCATGCAATTCTGCACCACATGGCATAATGAAAAACTGGAAATTCTGGAAAAAACTGAAAAGCAACCAAGTCTATAAATACCTATGCACAGACCTAATAATCTCGTTTTGTAACATTCAGCGGATAGAAAGTACCCACAAATGACAACAAAAAACTGATCATATGTACATCAAAGTTCGTAATACTTTATCACTAGTCTACTTATGTAAAATAAAAATGTACTGCATCAAATGCTGTGTGGATATGTGTGATGAGGATGAGAAAGAAACTTAATGAGTGTGAGGCAAAAATGTATGAAGTGAATTTGTTTGTGTGAAAGAAAGAAATGAGTGTGCACAAAGGAGCGTTTTGTTTGGAAAATTTGTCATTCGTTGATTCAACATCAGTTGTGTTGCATGTACATATGTAATATATTTTGTTAAATACATGGCTCGTTTATTAATATTTATAATTCCATCCACTGCTTGAATAATTGCAAGAGATGGGAGCCAGATACACATTTAATTCTTTCTTTAATAATTTGAATACGTTGAAAATAGTATATTGTTGAATTATCAAAATTTGTTTCCTGTTTTAAATTGCACCAACCCATTTTTGTTATAAATGCATAAAATCCGCAGTCTAATTATCACTAATGTATACAGATATGATCAGTGGTTCCTCGATGTATTGAACAAATAATACAGAAAATGTATAGATACACATACATATATTCTATGTATAGGATTTCCGGGCTATATCTTAAAGTGCAACGGTGACACACGTGCAGAAGTGTAAGGTCAGAAAAATAATTTCCGCTTTCCGATACAAACGTCGCGTCGCGTCGCGTTGCGTCGTCTGCGTCGGACAGAGAGGAAATTTCAAAGTACATATCCGAAGAGATCTTGATGCGCACGCTAGCACTTATTTAATTTGCCGGATATCGTATGTCGGAAACGGGAGCGAGCGAACCGTCCGATCTCGGAACGTGATTCGAATAACACTGTCGCTGTTTACTTGGCAGTTGACCCTCATTGTATACATATGTATACATATACATATTGTATACCGAGCTGTTGCACCTTGACTAAAAGGAACGCACGCGTTTCAAGTCTCCCAATGTAAATGTAAATACCATTCTCTTCTGTCTCAATCAGCTATTAATCCTTTCCATTCGATCAGCGATGTACAATCAGTCTCATAATAATTAATGGCATACACTTTAAATCAGAATAACTTTTTTATAAATGATCCAAACGACTTCAACTTTTCTACAGTTGACTAGACGATATGTAATGAAAATTTTGGTAAAATTGTGTTTAATCTGAATTACGAATAAAACAGTAAAAGTTGCTTTTCACAACTTTTTTATTTGGCCTTGTGACGAAAGTTTGAAAAATATGTTTTATAGATTTATAGATATTTTTGAACTTCCGTTACAAGCCCCAATAAAAATATTGTCAAATGCAACTTTCTCAATTTTTTTTTACGTAATTCAGATACAAAGCAATTTTTTCAAAATTTTCATTACACATCGTTTAGTAAACTAATTCATTTAGGTTGTCAGAAAAATTGAGGTCATTTCGAATAACAATCGTAATATCGTTGAACTAAATGTATGCAGCTGCAGCGAGTTGTGGAATAAAAGAGCAGGACCTCAAAGGGTTCACGGCTTTGGGCTGCAAATGTTTAAGATAGATTTTTAAAATTGTAGTATTACATTATCTAAAAGCAAAATCTATAATATTTCAATTAAGGCGTCAAAGGTTTGTTTGAAGGATTATAAAGTGAAACAACGTGATCAAATCCATAACCGTAAACATGCACTGGATTTCATGTTATTTTATATATTTTCAATGAGAGATTTAAATGCAATCTAACAATATAACAATGTTGAAGGTAATTGTAACGGTATAGAGTATAGAGAGTGAAAGAAAATACTTTAAACTAAAGTTACGATGTCTGTAATTCAGATTTGACACAGTCAAAACAAATATTTAAATAAATATGTAGCTATAGTTATTCACATTACTGCAAACATCGCCTTATTGATAAAATTAAATGCAATAGAGAGACTAGTCATCTTCAATAAGATAATACAAATTTTTTTACATGAGCTGTTGGGAAAGTTGATATTTCTATTGTTTTAAGTTAAAAGGCGCTTTAATTTTGTGATATTGTGACAAATATTGTTAAACTGAGTGATGTTTGGGTGGTGCAGAAGAATACTTCGGTAAACCTTACGTTTAGGGGAGGCAGCTCCGATGACCTTGATCTTCACATATGTTGTCGAAGACAACATTCTGAACAACTTTTGTCATTACAACTACCCGGTGCTCGGTCTTAGTTTTCGAGATATTTGCGAAAAACTATTGCTAATACTGTATTGAATTTTACGTATTCTTCCAAGCTCCGTGGCAACGTGAGCCTGTTCCCCGCGACGGCATCTGTTTATTTTCTGTTTGTAAACACATTGTGGAGATCAGAACAGAGTGTCACTCTATATAGGGTGAGCTTTCAATTTTGAAAGACTACTTCTGGATTTTCGCATGCGCGGTCGGGCCGGCCACCGGGCCGGCCCTCTACGCCCCCCTCCAACTAACCCTAACTAATTCTGATCGCATAATTTTTGATAATCAGAATTAGTTAGGGTTAGTTGGTGGGGGGCGGAGAGGGCCGGCCGTTGGGCCGGCCCGACCACGCATGCGAAATTGTGAATATTTCAAAATGAGAATTTTATTCAGCATTTAAATAATAGTTTTTCGCAAATATCTCGAAAACTAAGACCGAGCACCGGGTAGTTATAATGACAAAAGTTGTTCAGAATGTTGTTCCCGACAACATATGTGAAGATCAAGGTCATCGGAGCTGCCTCCCCTAAACGTAAGGTTTACCGAATATTCTTCTTGTGAGAAACTGCGGATCAACAATTTCAGTAAACATGTGTTACACATATTATACGAAAAACTATTGCACTATGCCTATGCCATTCATGAATAATAAAAACGGAAGGTACACGACAAGAAGGAAAATTGCGGTTACTAGTTTCTATAGAAATAATAATCAACGAAAATATATGTATCTAAAAACACCACGCACATTTGATTGCATGTTTGTATTTAGTGAATATGATATAATTAATACTCTTTCCTTACTCGAAATGCTGTTTTACTGGGTTATTAATATTCGTCCGAACCTTTTCTCGCATCCTCGCTTCGCCTATTCCTCATTCCGCCTATTCATTGCACTCATACAATTATTCGCAAATAATAGTTTGTCAGCGTCCGCGCTCAAACTGACCCTACCGAAACGTATTTACCCACAATTTTTATACCTGCAATAAGAGGTTGGACGGTCACGTTTTTGAAAGGTCCGTTTAAAAAGAAAGGAATGTATCCGAGGAAATAATTGTATTTTTTTTACTATTAGCTCCATCATAATAAAAATCTTTATGAACGGTAGACGCATAAATATTTAACCATAAATAAAAATGAAAATGATTTTTTTAAATAAATTACATGACATTCTCCTAAATTATCTATGTAATATTTTGTATAAATGCATTAATAGTATTAACACTGCGCAAGAACAACACTGTGCCAAATAAGAAATTGTTAAAAAATGTGTAGATTTTTAAGTTTAATTATTAAGTTTTAATTAGTTGTAAGTTTACTTATTTCTTGTAAGTTAAATTACGAAGTTTTTTGTAAAGAAGAGTTTATTATGAAAAATCAATTCTGCCTATAATTTTGTAATAATTCTGAATATTGTACTCTTTTAATGAACTTCCATTCGACATTAGAGATTTCAAGTGAACAGTAGTCTTTCTCAGTCTATTTTTTTTTACGGTTATATTCTGAGTGTATATGTATACTCTTCGTTTTACATGTTTTCTTCTTATTACAACCCACAGCTATGAAGGCAAAAATGTGGTTACCTTCTCAAGCTCTGAGGGCAAAAAAACGTGGTAACCTTCTCAAGCTGCGAGGGCAAAAATGTGGTGAGCTTATTGCCTTCGAAAGGCATCATAAACTTTTAGAATCTTTCACAGTTTCATATTCAATTGTATTTTGTCTAGTTTCATTTATTGCAATCAATTCAATGTAATTAGTCAAACCTAAACGAAGTTTAAGAAAATGCCCTACTTTCACAATAAAAAATTATGCAATATTTCAGAATGTCCTAAAACAAGACCAATAATTTTGAACTTTCTGTCGGCATTTATCAAGCTTTAGAAAGTCCAAACAATTTTTTATATATATGTACATATAAGGGTAGACTATGTTGGAATACGAATGTTTAATACACGTTGAGATATAATATTTGTACATATAACACTTTAAGAAATACAATGGATTGCATTGGACAACTTTATGTAAACTTTATCGCATGGGGAAGCGGTTGATGTGACAACTATATTCGTTACACTCTTCATTTCTTCCTGTTTTCCTTTTTATTTCATAATGTTAAATTAATAACTGTATTGTAAAAACTAAACATATACATACGTATTGTAAATGCCACCTAATTGCTCTTTCATTAATTTACTTTATCCAAATAATGGTTTTAATGATATAAGTAATTATTTCAATTAGAAAAACCAATAAGATTTTCGTTAAGAGATTTTAGAGATTCTTTTTTTAATTTAGATTGTGTGAGTTAGAGTAAAGGAAAATAATGGAAGGGCAACAACTAAAACTAAAATATAAATTTTTACGAAAAACTCGTTGGCTTTTTTTAATTCGCAGAGCTTGAATTTTAAGTGTCACCTTCAATGTTATTTCAGACGAGAATGGGAACCATTGAACGAAAAAGTTCAGCCTATTGAAAATATGACTGTTTAGTTTGAAGAAAATTAAATGTGTGGTTTTTGATGTACCAGTGCAACTATACATATACATACATTTCGAGCAAAACGTGTTTAAACTCTTGAGTACTGTTGCAAAATGTATGAGAGCACACCACATAAAATTGAATAGAATTGAACGATTAAACGAACTTACCTAAGTGAAGTTCTATCGTAATTGTATGAAGCGCCTCCTCCTTTGATCAACTCGTAGTATCTCTACTTCACGCCAGTGTCACCACAACGTTTATAGATAGAAAAAAAAGAAAGGAAAAACCATGTTCATGGCGTTGTGTTTCAATCCCTCATTATTTTAAAGACCAAACTGCCGTACCTGTATGGGTTAACTGTTAGGTTAAGAATGGGAAATTATTTGGGGGGGACCGATCTTCAGGAGGAGGCGCTTCATACAATTACGATAGAACTTCACTTAGGTAAGTTCGTTTAATCGTTCAATTGTATTACGCGCCTCCTCCTTTGATCAACTCGTAGATGTTTAAAGATGTACGGCAATGTACAAACAAATACGTATTTTCTTTCTTTAACTTCTTGATTTAATGAAATCTAAAATAATATCTTAATTACTCAAATAATAAAACATGTTATACAACAAAACAAAAAATTTAATTTTTGGCTTATTATTAAATTAAAAACAAAACAAAAACCTAATTTTGCTTATTAAAATTAAGAACAAAAAAACAAAAACTTAATTTTTGGCTTATTTTAAATTTAAGTATAGCATTTGAAAAAAGATCTTCTTTGGTTGTTATATCACGATTATAAAATTTCGCAAAAGTCTTTGATTGCGGTGTCCAGCCTGCTGTTTTCTTTATCACATCGATATTCACACCGACTCTCTTCGCAGCAGATGTTGCGGCATGACGGGTGCTGTAGGCTGAGAAAATCGACGTGTCCAACCCACTTTTTTGGAGAACAGTTTTGATCCAACGACTCAGTGTCTGCGTGGAAACTGCTTTGTGTGGACTCTTCCAAGAAATAAACAAATCCAGTGTATCCCCTCGCAAAACCTTAGTTCTTTCTATATATGTCTCTATTGCTGAGACTACACAAACCGAACGATCCTTTTCATATATATGAAATTTGAGAATCGGTTGTGTCCTCCTGGGGTTAGAAGTCTTTAAACGCGAGGGAATCATGATCTCCAACGTGTTTTTCTTTAACAACACATTCCTGACGTCAATCTTTGTTAGAGTTTGTAATCTGTGTCCTGTGGTCAGAGCCATTAACGAGACCACCTTTAAAGAAAGTTGTTTTAAGGGTATCGTGTCATTCGGATACCAGGTCGATACCAAATCTAGTACAATCTTTGGGTCCCATGTAAAATCATACTTTGGTTGTGATGGACGCAGATTAAAGACGCCCTTACAAAATCTTTTAATTCGATCATCTCGTCCCACATCTGGACCAATAATCAAAGCCACCGCAGATCTAGCCGTATTAATAGAACCATACGATCCTCCATTTTTGTATTCCCTTGTTAAAAAACATAAGACGTCCTCTATTTTTGCCTTATACACGTCTATGTTTGTCAAATGACAAAATTGCCACCACTTTCTTAATGCCACGTTATATTGGCGTAGCGAGGAATCACTAAGCGATGCCATTATTGCAATTGTAATTGTCTCAAGTGACATTCCTTTCAGCGTATAGGCTTCCCTGATAAGATCCCTGCTACCAGGGAAAGTTGGGATGCTAACGGATGAGGTTCTCTATTAGAAGAGGACAGTAAATTAAATCTAGGCTTGAATATAATAGGTTGTGACTCAAACATGGCCATAACTCTCGGGTACCAAGCCTGGGAAGGCCAACTCGGTACCACAAGAATACCTCTACATCCCTCCATATTAATCTTCTTCAAAACCTTTGGAATAATCGCGAAAGGAGGAAAAGCATAAAAGAAATAAGAATTCCATTCTATAGTAAAAGCATCTACAGCTATAGAACCAGGATCCTTTTTCCATGATACATAAACCGGACATTTGAAATTTGATCTGCTTGCAAACAAATCGATTTCGGGTTCTCCAAAGGTGTGACATATTGTTCTGAATGCTTCCGAATCTAATTCGAACTCTGTTTCGGGTTTTAGACGTCTTGATTCGAAATCTGCGATTACATTATCTTCTGACCGGATATAAGATGCAAAAATCCATATATTACGGTTTTCACACCAAACCCAAATTTCTTTGGCGATTTCGCTTAGCTTTTGGTATCGAATACCACCCATGCGGTTTATATAAGCAATAGCCGTGGTATTATCTATTCTAAGCAAAATATCACAATCCCTTAAATCTTTTGCAAAACACTTAAGTCCAAAAAAGGCAGCTAAGAGTTCTAAACTGTTAATATGTAATTGTTGATCCTTCTCATTCCAAAAACCATGAATACTTTCTCCCTTACTGTACGCCCCCCATCCTGTTCGGGACGCATCCGAAAAAATTTCTAATTGGAACGACGGTTTTCTGATAGGATTGAATGTTGTCATAACCCTTGTTTTCCACCAGGAAAGATTCTCATGTACTCCTGTGGACATTTTTATCGACGCCTTCCAATTAAATTCGCTATCTCTAAGAGCAAAAAATTTTTCCCGTTCAAGATCTTTCATGTGAACCCAACTGTATTTAGTTGCCTGACAACATGATCCTAACGTCCCTATTAACGAAGCGAATTCCTCTATTCTAACTTCTAACCTCTTTTCAAAACGGTCAATTAATTTAACTATGTTTACTCTTTTATCAGTAGGAAGTTCGATTCTCATTTTTTTTTTAATCAAGGATGAACCCTAAGAATTTACAACTCTGAGTTGGTACTAATTTACTTTTAACTATGTTCAAAACAAAACCTAATTTTTCTAATAACCTACGAGTCTGAAGGACGTTATTCATGCATTCCGCGAACGAATTCCCTAAAAGAAAAATGTCATCTATGTAAATTACAGATTCAAAACCCCTAGCTCTCAACCAAGCCATACTAGGCTTCATAATTTTTGTGAAAACGTAAGGAGCTGTGTTCAGACCAAAAGGTAAACAGACATACTCAAACAACTGATTCTTAAATCTAAATCTTAATAATTTTCGGGAAGATTCAGCAATCGGCACCACAAGATATGCATCTTGTAAATCAATAGTAGCCATAAAACAATTCTTTTGCATTAAATCCCTAGCTGTTCGAATATCCTCTAATTTAAAATGAACCGTCTTAATAAAATCATTCAATTTTTTTAAATTTAAAATAAGACGGCTAGAACCATCTGGTTTCGGTATTAAAAAAAAATGTTTGAAATAAACTGTCCCTGTTCTTCCTGGCATTTACGAATTGCACCCTTTAAAAGAAGTTTGTTAATCTCCTCATTGATTTGAGTTACCTCGAGTTTTGACCACCTGGGTTCTTCTGGAATCCATGTTTGAGTCACCCTACTTGAAACAGGTATTTCATAACCCTCAATCCAACTTAACACTGTTCTGTCCTCAAAGAATTCCTGCCATATAAGAGAAAACTGTTTCAAACGTCCACCTATAGAGCTCACCGTTAGATTCTTCTGGTTCTGTTGCTCTGATCCTTGGTGAAGGTTGACCTGCGATAATTCAGGCTCTTGTGGTCCACATTCTGTGTGCGACCCTGAATGACCGGCTTCCGATGAACACCCCCTCGCGCCATCCGGTAATAGTGTGAGGAACGAAGGGGGCCCTTCAAGTTTTTTGGCCCCTTCGAAGGAGGTGTGCTCTTAGCAATTGGCTTCAAATTTTTGGATGAACGTTCCAAAACCTTTGCTGCGTTTAATCTCTCTTCGAGATCCTTGCCAAAAAGCCATTCATCCAGGTTGGACGATATCAATGTATCCTTCATTGCGTTATTTAATTTGCTTACAACGAGCAAACGTCTAGTTTGAGACTCATCTCGTTGTAAATCTACTAACAATCGACTAACATCACTTAGGGAAGTAATTAGCGACAGCTTATTTGGAATGTTACCCTTCAGTACATCATCTAGCATTGGCCCCAATGCTGCCAAACAAACAGATATTTTCTGTTGTTTTTCAACAATTTTTTTATCCCTTGAGATAAGAGGATCCACCAGGGTAGCTTTTATTTGTGGATTTAGTTTTGGGGGCTCCATTGTTACGCAGTTCTCTGGTATCGGATACTTCCTCGTTAACTCCATTTTTTCTTCTTCCGGAAGCCCCTGCCTGAGAATATCTGCCCATCTAATGGCAATATCATCAAGGATTGGAGATGCCATTGTCCTTGCTGGATCCAAACGCCTTCCTATAGCTTCTAGTAATTCAGGAGCCAGTGACTGTTTCACCTGACCCTGTAGTTGAGGTTCTTGAATGACCTCCACAGGTCTAATCTCCTCTACAACTGGCTGATCTTGTAAGATTTCTGGTCCTTGTAAGGAACCAGAAACCGAATTCCTTGTTGATAATAAATTTTCCAAAGGAAATAGAGGCCGGTGGAAAGATTCTCTCCCCCTTGAACTATCAGAATCTGATAGCGAGGGTCCTCTACCTATCGTAGGAAAAGAAAATATAACGGAAAAAACAAAATTAGACAATTGCAAATGCCCCTCATGACATTTTTATTTCTTCATTTTATTAGGAAAAAACTTGTTCCTAAAGATATAACCAAATAACTTGCATTTGGTTAAATCCAAATTTTATTTCTTCATTTTATTAGGAAAACTTGTTCCTAAAGATAAAACCAAATAACTTGTATTTGGTTAAATCCAAATTTTATAAAATGCAAATGTCACTTTTTGTGGCATGTGTACTTGACACCCCTTGCATTTAGACCACAATTATACAGATTTTCGATTACAGAACATTACTAATGTTCTTGGAACTTGTCCATGAATTTATCTCAATTAACTTGTAATTGAATAAAATTTTTCATAATAGAAAAGAAAAAACGTAAGATAAAAGGTTAACTTACGGCGTCTCTTCAGACGCTTTATTTTCTTTCTCTGTTTTCTCATTTCCTTTTCCATTTTCCTAAGCCTCTTAGATAATTTATTTTCTGTGTCTTCCATCACTAAAAATATATAATATTAGGAGGACCACAAAATAATATTCTGCAAAAAAAGAAAATACGTGCGTGACTTTTGGCACAAAATAAAAGAATGAGGGATTGAAACACAACGCCATGAACATGGTTTTTCCTTTCTTTTTTCTATCTATAAACGTTGTGGTGACACTGGCGTGAAGTAGAGATACTACGAGTTGATCAAAGGAGGAGGCGCGTAATACAATTGGAAATTTTACGAGTTGGTGTGTAATGCTTTGGGATTATATTTTTAAAATATAACACAACGAGCATTTTAAAGCCGTGGAAGAAGTCGTGTAAATTCTACAAAATCCTGAGAATAATTAAACAATTTTCTGTATACAAATTACTGAATCAACGTTGGCCAATGAAGTAACTACAGTAGGTACTTTTACTTTTCAAAAGATATATGTAATTATATATTATTACTTTATTACTTTTCTACCATCACTTTTGTCAGTATACATATGTAGACAGATACAGAGCATGCCTAGGTTTAGCATGGCATAGAACCTGTACCCATATTTAACATGTTAAAAGTGGGTAACCGGTATATGTATTGTATTTAGGTTCTATTCCATGCTAAACCTGGGTCCTCTCTGTTATATTTATTGAAATTCCGTTTCTATCATCCTAATACAAATATTACTAGGATATTTAATTGTAGTAACATTTCATGACTCTGAAACTACAATCTCCCGGAACGTATGTTTCTGAAAGAAATTATGGACAACAGTTTATGGTCGAAGACGAAATAATGTTTGCGCAAGGCAACGAATATTGCAATCTTCGCCAAAATGGTTACATTTTATGTTTGTTCGTTATAACCCATTAATTAATCCGCCCATGTAATTCACAATTACCACCGAGGGTAGACTATTTTGCAATCAGCTTAATGAATTATCTGTATCCCGAGTGTATAATTATAATTAACTCTCTAGCTACCGAGTAAAAGCATCCGATGCGTTCACTTCACGACTACCTGCCCTAACAGGTAATAAAATATTTTATACGAGTCCGATTGTAAGGTAAAAGGATATTTTTTGTGCGACTCATTAAGAGCAACCCACTTTTTCAATATTTTCTCTTACAAACGCAAAAAGAAGACCATGTAAATACGCGCAATTAAGAAATGTGTGCCAATTACATTTATCAGGATCGTGGAGGGGTTACCATTAAATTATACATATATGTACGACTATATCGCTGCAAACGAACGATTGCAAAAGAGCATTTGTAATATTTTTCTATGTGAACATGCTTATGAAACGATAAAGCCTCATGCACGAACAAAAGTAATGCAGTGAGAATAAGTAAATCGGCGCTAAGAAGGATGGAATGTAATTCTTTTAAGTAGGTATTTATTAGAGATAAAGTCATCGATTGACATCGAAGTGGAGATATTAAGATTGTGATCATTACGGTAATTGAATTGTTAACGAAACGACATTCTCAAATGCGACTGTATCTCCGCCTATGATTTAAGAGTGAATGGAATAAGCTGTTACATACTTTCTTTAACTATCTAGTAAGGACAAGCCACCATAATTTAAAGTTATCGCTCGGTGTGTTGAGAATAAACAGGTTATGCCTATGACTAACACGAGATTTAGATCGGCAGTCTTAATTAAATAGATCGTTCGCGTTTTCCACATATGTGAATCTAATACAAGTTATTTATATAAAGCTGCCAGATGAACTCTACTTCCGACAGTAGCCGCAATTTATTGAAACTCTTTTATAAACTTTGCATTCAGAAAATATCCAAACTAACCATCTTTTAACACAATTTTCGAATAATTATAGGTACTAAATCAGAGAAAAAGTTGATGCTCTCGGCGCAACGGTTCGATCAATTTAAACAAACTAAAGCAATTTTGCTAGTTAAGTTAAACTTTCAACGTTTCGACCCTTCTGTGTGTCTTTTTCAAGATCGAAGAAAACTGCGTCTGAAAATATTTAATTGTATTGTAATGATAACAGAATTCAATACATAATCAAAACACAAAAATTGGTTTACTCACTTGCTTTAAGAAATCGAAACCAATAGGAATCAATAGATCGAAAACCAAACTAATCGATGTTTGGCGGCAAATTCAAAAAACCGTAAGACAGTGATATGACAGTTATATACACAGAAAAGTGTAAATGTGAAATTGAATCAACATTAATGGAGACCGATAGGATGAAGCCGTTAATTCAGTTGACAAATAGTAGGATACAAGATGTTGATAGGAAAGAGAATTCATCATAAAACAATTTCCAGTCTCACCATCCTTTACAACATAAAGTTGGTCTTATCAAAGGTTTAATTGATCGAGCTATTTTATTAGCTTTTATTTAATAAAAAATGTTCTAGAGAGAAATGGCTATCCTGTCGGTTATGTTTCTAGCATAATAAAGGAACGTATTTTTGAAATCTATCATCCTCTTCTCGTCAATGAACGAAAAGAGGAGAGATTTAAGAACACGGGACCTATTAATAGGAAGAACACCGTCGTCCTCCCTTACATTGAAAATATTTCTAATGATATAAAACGTATCTTTAGAAAAACAGGATTACATACTACCTTCAAAATACCTTTTTATTTAAAAAATTGGTTTCCACCAATAAAAGATAAGTTACCGATTTCTAAAAATTGTAACATTGTTTATTCAATACCGTGTAAGGGATGCAACCAAGTTTATATTGGACAAACTTCGAGATTGTTAGAAACAAGAGTCAAAGAACATAAAAACGTAATATTTTTTTGAACCCGTCACAGCATACTGCCTTGACTAAACATTCTTTGGAATTTGACCATAGTTTTGATTTTGACAACGTTAAAGTTATTGACAAGGAAGCTAATTTGAGGAATAGGATAATAATGGAAACAATTCATATGATTAAACACCCTAGCGTAAGTCTTAGGTATGAAAAACCTACGATTCAAGAATATTACACAACACTACTGAACCGGAATTCTGTTATCATTACAATACAATTAAATATTTTCAGACGCAGTTTTCTTCTTTCTTGAAAAAGACCCACATAAGGGTCGAAACGTTGAAAGTTTAACTTAACTAGCAAAATTGTTTTAGTTTGTTTAAATTGATCGAACCGTTGCGCCGAGAGCATCAACTTTTTCTCTGATTTTGACAAATTACGATCGATAACTTTAACAACATAATTATAGGTACTGTTTAACAAATTCGAACTCTTTTTGAGATCACTAACTAAGAATAATAACGTTTCTGATGGATTTTATATTACTTTTACTTCCAATATACATACGTATACATACAAATGGTGTCCCATTTAAATCGACCCAGTCGAATACCTCCAAAACTGTTGATGATACTAAAAAATGTTCCGGACAAAAGTTAAATGGAATCAGGGGGCACATTTTCCGATGTAGACGTTTTTTTTCTATGTGGACGCGAAGAGATGATACGAAGGTCAACTTTGTTTTTTTTAAATGTAATCGTATAGTTTTTAATGCACTACTCTATGCTACTCGCTACATATTCCCTACGGGCCTACATAAAAGCAGGGACTTCATCAAGTATAGAAGAATATATAGAAATACTACATCTGAAAACAGTACATCTGACGGTCACAGTAGATATGTACGTCGTCGCGTCGCGTCGGTGGGTAGTTTACCTGACTTCGGACTCGCGCTCGTCCCTTTGTACGGAGGGTTTCATAACGGATCATATGTATTTATGTACTCTTCGTGCCTGACAAGAAGTCACTTGCGACGCCGTGGGGGGATGGGTGGAGCGAGCGAGAGAGAAAGTCTCCTTCCCCCTCAGGCGTCGCAAGTGACTTCTTGTAAGGCACGAAGAGTACATTGTGTATACTTAACTAATTTAGGTGACTGTGCTCCTTGGCGATTCGATTCGAAAAACCAAAAAAATACTGGTCATCATCCATTTCGGTATTACATATTTCGATTTCGGTACAGTCTTGTTGGCGTAATACCGGCATATGAAAATTTTACCGGTATTAAGTCCCTCCATAGAAGCACTAAATCGGTAAGAGTACTAATATTAAGTAGAGCTGTTACTTATGAGATACCCGAGTTCGCGGGTAAACAAAAATTACCTGGGTACTCGAGTAAACAACATTACCCGGGTATCAGGGTATCTCATGGGTTCTCAGGTACCCAGGTAAAGGTTCTAGCTCTAATATTAAGTACTGGAGTTAGTACTAACAGGTCTTAGCACCCAAATCAGTTTTAAGAAAAAACCGCAGATTTTAAAATTTCAAAATTTCTTCTGCATTAAGAAACATGTTACAGTTATATCATATTCTGCAGACTCTTCTAATATAATATTAACTACGAATATTAGTATTTTAAATCGCACTTTCTACTAGGTTATTAAGATATTTATCAAATGTTTTATGTTGCAGGTAAGAATTTGTGACATCTCATAAACAATCTCCTTCCAAATGGCCACATATTGAAACAACAACGCTGCTGCATTCAGCGGAAGAGTAAGTTTACTGAATTCACTTACAGCAGTGAACCACTTTAGGATTTTCTATCTACCTATTTAACATTTTCCGTAACATTAAAATTTTATTTAATTTCTGTAATCATTATTTGAATGATTTGTTTCAACCTTTATTTGAATAAACCAGTTGTTACAAACTGTTAAGCGACAATATCAGACACATCATTTCGTTAAGCAATGCATATACGAAGTAAAAATCGTAAAAATTAATGTGTACCCTCTTGCTTTTCGGTATATGTATTTTAAATACCATAATAAGTACAGTGGCAGACAAAAGAAAGTTCTTTCCACGAAGAAATCCTAACAAAAATTCGGAAAATCATAGTAAATTTTGGTCGTTGTCGCTGTCTCAACTGTACTTTAAAACCATCAATCAATCTTCTCTTTATAATTGGCACAAAGTATTGGCAGAGTTGCCAGATGAGGGGAGGGAGCACGAATTGAGGGGATAAAGTTACCCTCTCTCTGCCAGTACCGAACACATGCACGACAGAGACGAAACGCATCACATAGCCGAAGGTAGAGTGAGGACACGACTCTGACTATTGCCACTATCTTCATCGCTCGAATACTTCTTACTTAGCTAGCAATATTAATTCGTTTTCTTTATTTGTATTTTCGCATAAAATGTGATTGCATAAATTAAAACCGCATATAAATACAGGAATAGTCGCAACGTAATAATTACATTTTTGTACCGCGCTTCTGTCTTTTTACAAAAATATTTTCCCTGATATGAATGTCCTGTCCTTCATCTTTTTCATTATATTTTTCTACAAAGAATTGTCTCTTACACCGTCGTAGCTGGAATGTTGTTCAATCGTATACAAAAGCGTGGAAAAAGGATTTACTCCCGCTTCTGACTTTTATCTCGCACAGAACTCTCGATTGGAAAATAATGTACTTACATTTTCACAAGAAACATACAAGAAAATGTACGTTTTACGCATTCTACAAAGTGTATTAGATGCGTCCTCTAAAGTGAGCACACTAAATCTCTTTGTGTCATATACAAAAGGGCAGTTTGTGGAAAAAATAGAAACATGAGCCGAAATAATAGGATATTGGAGAAATTAGAGATGTTTTAGAAAAATATTTTATTAAACATATTAATATTTAGTAAAATCACCTTTTCATTGTACGACGTCTGATAAACGTTTTGGAATTATTTTACATAATCTTTTTATTCGTTTTTAATCGAATAGGCTCTAGCTTTTAATAATATGTACTGCGTTTTAATTCTGTTACGTCACTAAATTGTTTCCCATCCACCTATATAATTCTTGACAGGTCAGCAAACATTCTCAATAATATTCAGGTCAGCAGAACAGGCCAATCCATAATTGTCACATTTTTTAACACTAATCCTACCAAGCACAACACATATAAAGGTGAAACACCTTAGAGAAGTGAGAAGATTGAATTTACTTAAACTTTGTACGGTTTTCATTATAATATGTGCTTAAATGAAGAAGTCAATTCAGTCATTTCGTATGAAAGCGTTTTTATAATTTCAATAACTATGAAATAGAAAACCGGTCATTTGACCGTGGTAGGTTTAGTGTTAATTAAAGAAGTATTATCTAATCGTTCATCTATTAATTCGATGAGTTTTTCGCTATTTATATGGCCTTGTGAACAATTTATTTCAGTTTTACCATGGTACTCTGTATACCGACCCATACCATTACGGACTCCCATTTGTCGACGGCTTATAACTTACAACTTACAACCATACTTCCTCTTCCTCTACTTCAAATCATGAAAATAAAAATTTCTTCCGCGTCGGGGCTGTCTTAATTGAATTTCTTTTCATCAGTGAAAATCACATCCCTTCACTTCTTTTTCCAAAGAACATGATCCCATGTACCCGGGCTTCCTCGCGTTTTTCATTAAAGGGAAGTCGCTGCTTTAATTTTTGGGTGCATGAATATGCCGTGTTGCAGAATACCATGAACATTCTTTACGTTGCGTTAGTTGAAATCCCCTTCTTCGTCGATTGTTCTTGCGGTTCCGTTAAAATTAGCAACATGCATTTTTTTAGGAGATTATACAGGGTATCCCAAAAATGTACTTCTTTGAAAGGGTTAATTCATGAGATCACTTGAAGCAGAGTTCGACAAAATTTATATCTAAATAAAAATTTCGAATAACGAATAAAAGATAAAAAAATTATCTTTATTCGACGAGGTTCGAGTAAATAATTTTATTCGACGAGAATTTATCCGACGAATAAAGACAATTTTTTTATTTGAAGCGGATTTATTCGAACTTCGAATAATTTTTTCATCTTTTATGGTTTATTCGAAGGCTTCGAATAACTCTTCGAATAAGGGGGGACAAATTGGGAAAAAGTTCATTACACAAGTAAATAACATCGGAATTATATCATATTTGGTATCATTATCACTAGAAAAATGCCACGAATATGTTGGTCAAAGTTTTGTTAATGGATTTTAGTAGTGGTCTCCTGGTCTCACACCGATGTACCCGACACGTATAATGTTTACACTCGTTCTGAAACAATTATAGGCCAGATATTTTGGATATTTAGTAAACACTGTACAGTAGACTCCCGTATAACACGATCAAAAACTGTGTAATAAAAATTGTAAAAAGGTATTTTATGTGGCAGAAACTGTACAGTATAATTGTATAAAGAATTTTTTTTTAAATCTGTAGAATTATTCCCACAAAAAATACACATATACAATTTTTATAAAACAGTTCTTGATCGCATTATACGGGTGTCTATTGTATTGGGTTGAAACGAAGGTTTGCAGATTAATTACTTACAGTAATAGAAGAAATGTTCACTGATCGTGATCACGTTTATGCAGAGTCTGCGTTCTTCGCAAAAAATAATCTATGCAAAATTTTAGACCGATGGAACAACGGCAAAACGTGCCGCATCGAGATTGAGAATTTTTTGTTTTTTAAACTTAGTTTTCTTTATTATAGTAATAGTACATCGTAAATATACATTTCTGTATATCGTTGAATTTATCTTTCTGTTAGAGAATGTAATCGATAAGTGATATACACGGGCTCTATCTTACCGATATGCACTAAATGATTGTTTCATATTGGAAGTGCATCAGGCGACAAGAGCGTGTTTTGCTTTCCCCTTCGAGAACGTGCAATCCAATGCAGTCTTCTCCACGCAGTCATGTGAATTAAGTAAATACACGGAATTAAGTTCTTCACTATATAGATATTATAGTAAAGTGTAATAATAATACTTGTTAGTTTTATTATTCCAAATCTCCTGACACTTTCCATGCCCTATAACTATATGCAAATAAAATACGAAGTCAACGTAAAAAAAAAATCGTCACTTTGAAATGTTGAAAATTGGAATTCAAAAAAGAAATTTTCTTTAGCATTATATGTACTTTTTCGAACAATACAACTTTTGTTTGGCACATTTTTTCATATATTTATTAATAACAAAACCATTTCTAAAATTTAGAAAGATAATTATAATATTTACAATTATTTACGTATACAATATTCCATATATTTATATACAGAAAATTCTGTTTTAAAATGGAAAAGAAATTTTTAAAGAAGAAAAAAATGAAAAAAATGATTTTAAAAAATCCTGTTGAGAGGTTATGTGAAAATAATTATACATATATATGAAGACGGTGGAAGAAATATATTTAAGTATAAGAAGACGTTGTCGGAGGTGTCTACAAGACGGGCACACAATTAGAACTGATGCCCAAACGCGAGAGCGGCGGTACTTACGGTAAATACCTTCATACCTGAAGGGAGGACGCGGCATGCTATAAAAATGAAGGGGAGTCAGGTATTTCTCAATATTCCTAGGATGTGGGGTTTTCCACAAAGTAAAATAATGTTTTACGTTGACATATCCTTTCAAAAGGTTTGTTGAAATATTTTATGTATCTTTTGATAATGTTTGTTTTTATTTAAATTTTGTTTTTGTTTGTGATTGTTTAAATTTGATTGTCTTCAAATAATATTTGAAATTGTTTATTCGTTACTTACTTAGTACTTTTCCAGATAATTTAAATCACCGATGTCTTTGGTTATAAATTTCTTCCTATTTCTTGACATTTATTCTTCATATTATGAATATTTTAAGAAATACGGAGAAATTTATAACCAAAGACATCGGTGATTTAAATTATCTGGAAAAGTACTAAATAAGTAATAAGTAAACAATTTTAAATATCATTTTAAGACAATAAAATAAACAATGAATTGAAAAATTATTACGTAAAATCTATATCTATACGATAATTATCAGTGGGTAGGCATAATTTTTTAATGAATTTTAGTGCACATTGCATCCCGAATCTGGTATGGTTCAAGAATTATAGAAAAATGTCATCTTTCTCGATCCAGCCCATTGTGTTCGGCCCAGAGATGGGCATTGTCTCAATAAAAAATTATTCAAATAAGTTCTAGATACAATATACTGTATCTTTTGGTTTTTATTCAATTCAGATGAAGCGCGAGAATTTATCTGTATCTTGTATCTTTCAACTGTTTGGTTCGGAGAGTTTATTCATCTGTCTCTCCGAGAATTTTCTAGTTACTATCTTCAACTTTTTATGATGGTCGAATACAGCGCCACGATGTATCTTGCGGTTGTATCTGTCGTTACTTGGTCGCAGAGTACATATCCGTCAGATTTTATTGGAAGAAATAGATTCGTAACCTTGTGGGTTATTTGACTCCAGAAGTCGCGCGAAATTTATCTGTTATCTTTATCCGTTATTTGAAGCTCTATTTAGCCTGACCATTTATTTGACGCTTTTATTTGTGACGAGTATTTCGAAGAGATAAAAATCACATGTACCTTTATTCGTTATTTTTATTTGACTTCAAATAACTGAGATTTTGATCCGGCGTTGCCACGTCGTAATACGTAAGTACTTACGTAGTACGATTCGGAAACTCTTAGAATCTTAGAAGAACGATAACTTTTGTAATATTGGACTATACGACTTGAATTTTGATGAACAATTAGAACAATTAGTTTAATCTAGAAGAGTTGAATGGAGAACTGCATAAATCAAACATCATTAATTAAGCGATTGTTTAAACAAATAAATTTTTATTTACTTATACGATTTTTTAAACAAATCAATTTTTATTATTTGAACAATTGTTTAAACAAATCAATTTTTATTATTTGAACAATTGTTTAAACAAATCAATTTTTATTATTTAAACAATTTTCGTCTAAAACAAGTGCAAGATAAATGGTGAAAAAAACATTTTTAGTAAATATGTATGTACCCTTACGCAGGGACTTAATACCGGTAAAATTTGTATACCGGTATTACACAGGGACTTAATACCGGTAAAAATTTTTATACCGGTATTGCGAATACCGGTAAAATTTTCATACCGGTATTACGCTAGGGACTTAATACCGGTAAAATTTTCATACCGGTATTACGCTAGGGACTTAATACCGGTAAAATTTGTATACCGGTATTACGACAGGGACTTAATACCGGTATTGGGCCAACAGAACTATACCAGTAACCGTTTTGAAATACCGGTATTTTTCGGTTTTTCCAATGCTTAGTAAACTTAGTACTCAAAAAAGCGTGCTCTTGTACGAACGCGGCGTTTATAGTGTGTGCTAGATGCCGAAAAAACTATTGCTTTCCATGTTTGTACGATGAACATCACCCTGGCTCGTGTCATACTAGCATATAATTATTATTTAAGTTAAGTTTGATTGCCAATTTATTTTAAAATATCAATATTATTATGCGTGATAATTATTTTTTGTCTAAGGGCTTAAGTTAAATACTTTTTTTAATAAAAGTTCAACCTATTTATGCACATTATTCGGATGTAAATGGACTATTTTGTATGGTGTTTTCATATAAACATTGAATTTGTGTGGAATAGCTCTCTTGCCCCGTTCATCATACCGATATTTATACCGGTAAATTTTACGTACCGGTATTTTACGTACCGGTATAATTGGCTGAATGCAACTATACCGGTATGACGTCATACCGGTATATGAAAATACCGGTATGACGAGATACCGGTATTCCGATATTTCGGTTCCTATTACGGTTAGGCAGAAATACCGAAATATACCGGTATCATACCGGTATTTTACGTACCGGTACAAGTCCCTGCCCTTACGTGTTCACTATAAGCTCCCAAAAACTCATTTTCATCGGTTTGTTGGTTATAGTTTTATAATTTACTAAAAAAAGCGTGACACTTTATTTTATTTATCTGTAAAATCAACAATTTTTAAGATATCAAAAAATTAAGATTGGACCAAACTACATTTTTTGAAACGTTATAAGAATTAATTGACTATGCAACAAGGAAAAAATTGTTTTAAAAATTCCGATTGGTCGGAATTGTAAAGAATATACTACAAGTTGTTCTTTACAACTCTTTGACGTGTGCATATATTGAAAATTTAAAAAATACATTTCGTAAATCTGCGTCGGAATCAGTGCAGCGCGGCGCGGCAGCGGCGCGGCAGCGGCGCGGCGGCGCGACGAGGCGCAGCAGGCTTGAGCGCTCGAGCGGACTCTAGATACATTTGACGGTAGTGGGGGTGAATGAAACTATGCGTTTCTTCGTTGTTTTGCGTTTTCGTTTCTTCAGTTTACTGATGCACAGGAACGCGTTCGTACGTGAAACGGTTTCTTGTGTCATTCGTAAAGTTATACGCAGTGCGAAAATAAGTATTTAGGCGATTGTGTATAGTTTTTTACAACTTTTGCAATATTATGGAGTTTGTATTAGTGGATTAATAATGGATTATAAAAATTCTACGAGACGGCGGAAGGAAGCAACGGTGGCGAGGCGGACCTTGAAGTCGAATCCATTGTCAAAACGTCTTCGCATCTCGACGAAAAGATACAGCAAAAGAAGAGCGTATTTGCAGCGCAGGTGAGTGTGCAATTGATAAATTTTCACGTTTGAAACGTACCTTTATTATGAGGGATATAGAATGACGTATTGTTTTGAAAATAAAACTTTTGTATATACAATTTGTGGTCTTGGAATATAATTAACAATTTAAATTCGAAGAGTTATTTGAAGCCTTCGAATAAAGGTACAGATAAAAGATGGAAAAATTATTCCAAGTTCGAATAAATCCGCTTTGAATGAAAGAAATTATCTTTATTCTCGTCGTATTAATTCTCGTAGAGATACTTTGTTTATTCGAACCTTCGAATAACGCATAAAGATAACGCATCTTTTATTCGAAACGTTGCGTTATTTAAATAATTTTTTAACTAAATGATGCCCAACTCTGATTGAAGTAACTTTCTCCTTTGTGAAATTGTTCTCCGCGGCTTTGTTAAGAGGTTATCAACGAAAAAAACAGACCAATCAGAGCGCGGCTACAGTGGCTCGCGCTGAGCCTGGCGTTGCCATTGGTCGAGCTTCCCATCGAGCGTCGCCATAGGTCCTTCCGCTGTAGCCGCGCTCGGGTTGGTCCGTGTTTTTCGTTGATAATTCCTTAACAAAACCGCGGCGAACATTTCCACAAAGGAAAAAGTTACTTCAATTGACCTCTTGAATCAAATATAATCTTGAGATTTAGTGTACTCACTTTAAACTGTAAAGTAAAATGTACTTACATTTTCTTCTTTTAACTGAGGATAACGAATTAACTCGTCATACGTGCTTGTTACCATTCAGGGACTCTTAATGTCCATTTTAATTGAACGAATATCTCTTTCACTTAACCTGTTGCACTACGATTTAGGCTGGACTTCGGAATACCCCTCCCCGTCCTTTCGAAACAAGATGTACGTCATTCTATTCGTTTTTACATGCTAAACACGAAATGTAATTGTCATTTTTGGCGCAAATTAATAGTTTCCGAGATATTCGTGAAAAACTGCAGCTACTACACATTGAATTGTGTGTATACGTGCACGTCCGTGCTGTGTACATGCGTGAGCATGATGCGACCGCTCGTCAACTATTTCTACAGATACAGTACATACGTAACTACGATCGTCGAACGATCTATGTATGTACATACCGCGTGAACTTTTTAAAACATATGATGATGAAGAATCAGTATACATGTATTACGACAATACCATACACACCCACCCAGTGTTTCTGAGAAGAAGGTTCTCATGTAAAGCTACTAAACTTACCGAAAATTCTTTAGTTAAGCGGAAAAGCCAATTGTATGGATTTAATTAGGCTTTCGAATGGATCGGTGTTTATTTAATATGCTACACTCGCGACGCCACTGATACTCGGTCAAGTGTTCCATAAACATTTCACTTGGCACATTTCTTGATCTGAAGAAATTTTTCGCTGGACGCCAGGTGGCTTCAGTCCTTTGGGTGTGCGTACCATCTTCAGCAACGAAACGATGTTCCGGGTCACTATGATTAACAACTTTGTGTATACATATAGCCATTGTTGGAAAGTATATTGTATGCTTTCCATGCATCTGTATGGATTTCTGTGCCTTCCATTACATAGGCTTTTATAATTGGCAACAATGTATCGGTATTTTTCAAATTATATTGACAGACAACCGCTCGAAAATCTTCGGAACTTTTTCTATTATTACTAGAATCCAATGTCCGTCAATTTGTCTTCCGAGATTATACTTCCTCTTACCAAATTTGCTTTCGTCAATTTGAACAATTTTTCCGGGCCCGCCAATTCGTCCGCGAAGTTCCTCCCGACAGAAATAATCGTCGATAATCATATTTCGACAAAAATTATACCAGTTACAGATGGTTTAATGGCTAATTATTTGTTCTCCATCTGTGAATTCTTGAGCCTCCCTTTGGCATTTGTCATATCTCTCTGCATGGCAAAAACTGTACCTACATTATACTGTATATTTTTGATAATGGTATTTGTGAATTTTCAAACCATGTGCCTTTGGTTATTGAATTTCGTGTGCATTCTTAGTTTTACATGGGAAAGTACCGAGTCCATTGCGATGTAGATGTAGAGACATTTCTTTCCGGTGTTTCACACATTTAGCAGTTGGAAGAATATGATGCTCCTGCGACCAACGAATAGCATCTTTACCATCCTTGATTTCTGTCAGGTTTAATTGAGGAATACACAAGAATTATTTAAATGTAAATCAATGTATATTGCAAGAGTATATAACAACATGTTAACATCGGCGTAATGCAAACTAGAATGAACAACGAAACATAGAAACATATTATAAACATAATACGACGAACAACGATCATTAATAGTAACTCATCTAAACACGCATATTGATTAATTATAATACAGGGTGAATATTCAACACTCCAACACTCCTCCTATCAATTTGCTGATTAGATGTACAAAACACTTTGTATAGTACAAAATACACATACAATATGTAATTTAAATTCAAACATGTTCATAGATATAATTTTTATAATTTTAGCTTAGATACTTAGAACAATTCGCTTTTAAGATACTCTACTATTAAATCGCCATTTTTAGTTGCTTCGCGTGAAAAATGATATTTTATTGCAATATGTTTACTTTTACCATGAAAAACTCAATTTTTGTATAACTGTATAGCGCTCTGATTGTCGCAATAAAGTATTGTCGGACTATTTATTAATTCAACATAACCCATATGTTTTAGTAAACGTCGTAAGAATATTTCTTCCTTGGCTGCTTCTGACATCGCCATATATTCGGCTTCAATCGTGGATAAGGCTACCGATTTTTGTTTTCTAGATTCCCATGTAATAGGACCATTTGCTAATGTAAAAACGTAGCCTGTGCACGATCTCCTATCGTCTACGTCTCCAGCCCAGTCAGAATCTACGTATCCTGTCAATAAATTATCGTCGCATACATACTTACTGTTCGTGCCTCACAAGAAGTCACTTGCAACGCCTGAGGGGCAAGGAGACTCTCTCTCTCTCGCTCGCTCCACCCATCCCCACTACGGAGCGAGCGAGCGAGTCTCCTTCCCCCTCAGGCGTCGCAAGTGACTTCTTGTGAGGCACGAAGAGTAGGTACCTTAATCCATGATTCGATGTTCCCTTTAAATATTGTAAAACTCTCTTTGCTAATTTCCAATGTGGTAATCCTGGGTTTGTACAAAAACGACTAAGCGCACTTACAACAAACGCTAAATCTGGACGTGTCGCATTTGACAAATATCATATATTAACGCTCCTATAAGTTCTCTATAAGGTACATTCATCATCTCGCTTCGTTCTGCTGCTGTTTTTGGACCATCTTCTTTTGATAGTACAACATTAGATTCTATTGGCGTTGAAACAGGTTTACAATCCGACATATTAAATCTGGTGAGCAAATCCGAGATACATACATATATTTATTTTGTGTTAGTTTCATACACCCTGTTTCACCTTCTCGAATAACTTTTATCCCAAGTATATCGCTCACAGGACCTAAATCTTTCATTTTAAAGTTTTTCATTAATTTTTCTTTAGTTCTCTGTAATTCTCTGAAATCAGATGAAGCTATTAAAAGATCATCAACATAAATTACTACAATTACACGATATTTTTCATTTTCGCTAGAAACATAAACACAAGGATCTATATCATTCTTTTGTAAACCTATTTTTGTCAAATATCCGTCCAATTTGTTATACCAGGCTCGTCCTGCCTGTTTAAGACCGTATAAAGGTTTTTTCAACCTGCATATTGTGTCCTTGCCTTGTATTTCGAACATTTCTGGCTGCTCCGTATAAATTTCATCTTGTAAATCTCCCTGAATGTAAGCAGCAATTACATCCATTTGATGTACGTATATCTTCTTCTGTACAGCAACAGCGAGAAGTGTACGTATATTTTCATATCTTGCCACTGGGGCAAATACTTCGTCATAATCAATTTCTGCTCTTTGTTCATAACCACGAGCAACCAATCGTGCTTTATATTTATTTATTGATCCGTCTTGATTTATTTTCAACTTAAAAACCCACTTGCTCGTTAAAACCTTCTTAACTGGTAGTCTCTTCACTAATTCCCATGTTCCATTTTCGACCAATGTGTCGTATTCGATCTTCATCGCTGCTAGTCACAATTCCTTATCTTCCCTTTGTAACAAATCTTTTACGTTTGTTGGTTCACACGCATAATTGCTTATTTCGCTGCTTATTTCATGGAACAATTTCTTTGGTCTTCCCGGTTTTCCTGTAAATAATTTCTTCGGACATCCAGGTCCCCGTCGGACTTGTCTTATTTCAGTCTGTTGACCAGGTTCTATTTGTTGCCCAGATTCATGTTCTTCAAAATCTTTTCCGTCTTGATTTTGATTTTCTTCAATTTCATTATTTTCTTCATTTGCATTTTCTTTTCTTATTTCGTTTTGTAATTCTAATAAATTTAATGGAACTTCTAGTAATTCTCCTGTTTTATCTAGTTTTTCTAATTTTTCTGTTTCTATTTTTAGTATATTTTCTTCATTAGAATGCACATCACGACTTATAATTATTTATCTTCTTTCATTATCCCAAAGTCTATATGCTTTGGATTCAGTAGAATACCCTACCATTACTAATACTTTTCCTTTAGCTTGAAATTTGTTTCTTCTTATACCTTTCTGAAGTGCAATAGCTTTCGAAACAAATGTTCGCATGAAACCTAAAAATGGTTTTCGTTGATTCCACATTTCGTACGGAGTCTTATTGTCTAATGTTTTCGTTGGGCACCGTTATAGCTTCAGCCCAGAAATTTAATGGCATCTTCGATTGCATTAACATACAACGTGCCATTTCAACTAACGTTCTGTTTGTATTTACGCTCCGCAACTCCATTCTGCTGTGGAGTGTGTGCTACTGTTAGTTGTCTCCGTATTCCTTCCGAATCTAATAACTCTGTAAAATCCTTTGAAAGATATTCTTTCGCATTATCTGTTCGTAATAATTTAATTGTTTTACCAGTTTCCATATCTTGTATGAGTTACCTATGAAAGTTTTGCTATGTATACGAAATATTTTGCACCTCCGATTGATGTATTCATTGGGCCGCATATGTATGTATATCTGAATATATAATTCCCAATACATCTTTTGCCCTGTTTTCAGATTTTGTGAACGATGATTGGTGTATTTTTCCCAATTTACATATATCACAATCAAAATTGTCTTCTCTTATATTAATATGAAGACCCTTTGCCATTTCATTTTCTTGCAATTTTCTTACGTCTCGCAGATTTAAGTGTCCAAGTCTTTCATGCCACTTTTTAAGTGAATTTGGATTTCTTCTGCTTGTTAAGTTTGCCTGTTCAACTTCATTTACTACGTATAATTCGCCTTCTCGCCTGGCAATTATTGCTAAAGATTTATCTGGACGTTTTATCTTCGCACAATCTTTATAGAAATGAACAGTATAATTTTTATTAGTCATCTGCGACACTGATAATAAATTATTTCGAAAATCAGGTACAAGAATCGTATCATTTAATTTGATATTATTCATCACATTACCTGGAAGCTTCACGTTTAGCTTTTACTACACCGGATCCCGATGATTCTACGCATTCTTCTGTAGCATATATCTTGCGCGTTTCTCTTCTTGAAATGTTTTGGAATTTTTCAGACTCATAACACATATGTTTAGAAGCTCCAGCGTCCAGACACCATTTTGATGGTATTTGAGGAACAGCATTCATGACTATTGCTGTTACAGCGTCTTCTACCACACGTTTCGTATTTGTATTTCTACCTAATGCTCTGCAATCTGCTGCTATATGACCAACTTTTCCACAGTTATAACATTTCCCGTCAAACTTACGCGTTTTTTAAAAATTATCTATTTTCGTATTTCTAAAATCGTTGCTTTTAAAATTACCTGTATTTGTTTTTGGATAATCACGATAGTAATCACGATGGTACATCTTACCCTTTTCTTTCACGGATAATACATTATTATTATTAATATTTCGGGGTGACTGACCTGTTCACGAAGTCTTTCTTCTTGCTCTATCAATTTCGGTTTCAACGACTCCACAGTCGGTAGATCGTCACGCGATTCGATTGCCACGTAAAATCCTTCGTATTCCGCCGGTAAAGAATTCAATAACATTATCGATTGTAAATCTTCTGGAATTTTCGTCCCAGCCTCACTAATCTGTTCGAGTTTTCGTTGAAATGAATGAATATATTCGGTCATCGATTTATTCGATTCCTTCTTCATGCGATACAGCTGCTTGAACAACGTCGATTCTCTCATCGGCCCTTTCGACTCGTATAATCTTTCTAATTGATCCCATGCCGATTTAGATTTTTCTTCCTTTTTTATGTGATTTAGCTGACTTGTCGTCACACACAAAAAAATTAAAGCCAACGCTTTTCCGTCTTTGGTTTCCCATTCTACTGTATTTTCCGTGCATCTTTCAATTTGCCCACTCGTGTATCCCCACAATTCGTTGCAAATTAGTATGCTTCGCATCTGTACTTTCCACGACTCATAATTCGACTCGTTTAATTTTTCAATATGGTTTACATTACCAATTCAAGTCATTTTTATTTTATTTTAAACTTTCTATCACTCGCGTTTTATATTAAATACCTGGGCCCATAACCTGTCAGGTTTAATTGAGGAATACACAAGAATTATTTAAATGTAAATCAATGTACAATATTGCAAGAGTATATAACAACATGTTAATATCGGCGTAATGCAAACTAGAATGAACAACGAAACATAGAAACATATTATAAACATAATACGACGAACGAAGATCATTCATAGTAACTCATCTAAAGTCTAAACACGCATATTGATTAATTATACAAACTACAAACAAAAAGATTCACTTATACGCTAATATTACACTCTTAGTTATACACTAATGCTACACTAATATTATACTAATAAAAACACATATATGCTAAGAAAATATATACAAATATTGTACAAAAAATGGGCTTTATAATTGCAGAGATCACTCGTCTGTTTGTTTTGATGTCAATCCAGCGAATTAATTTTTCGAACCTACCGACTGCATGTTCCAAACTTTCGCTTTATTTTGTTTTTGTTTGTTTGGTCCTGCATCGACGACAATGGGTCATTCCATGCCGAATCGATCACTTTTTGCGGTCACCATCTTCGATTTTGTTCTAACTGAAATATGTTGTAGTCCACATGAAATGGGGGAGGGGGGGAGGGGGGGAGTTAAGTCATCATTTTGCCGATTTCGAATTTTTTTAGAAATGGCAGACCTTCAAAGTTTGCTCTTTTTGCCCATTTTGGCGAAAATAGGCCTCGCTTACGAATTTTTATCTCAGGAACTGTTTGTCCGATTGAGCTATATTTTTTTTTTGTTTTATTCGGGAAGGATTGGGATATTATAAAATAATTTTTTCATCCTCGATAATTAACTGTATAATGTCAAAAAATTTAAACAAATTCTTTTTTTATGTTTTTTTCAATTTTGGCCAGTAATGTAAATTTTGAAAAAAATATGGTTGTATTGCTTGAAGTTTTCTCTTCAAAATAAGACCTTTTAAAATATGGCATTTTTCTTGCAATCGTCACAATATGCTGGGAAAGGACGCGGTGTACCCGCGTTTCAGGGGTAGGCGAGTCGAGCGCACCGCTATTATGGTCAGTTTTCTATTCAGCTGATCTCAAAGCAATACCAGCAGACCGTATACGACTAAATAACCCTATTTATACCTCCAAAACAATATTAGTAACCACTCTTGGCCAACGACACCTTTTTAATTGAAAGTTAAAACTGCTGTTCATATTTTTCAAAAAAAGTTAATAGAATATCTTAAACATATGTACATATACAGCAAAAATAAAAATGATTATATACTTTTCTGACGGGGCAGAATACGCAATTGTAAGGGATGGCCAGGATCGATGAGGTGGGTGAAATGCAAAAGTGCCGGGGATGGTTCAATAGTTTAATATGTTAACAGCTCTAAAATGCGTGTTGCCTCAAGGTCGGTCCAATCGAGACTGACGACTGACTCTCTCGAGTCTCCAACCGTCGATTGTCAACGGCGACGAATCGGTATCATTACCTATTACAGGCACTAGAAGCTTTCATAGCTTTACCTCATTATCAAATAAAGAACTGCTATATAAAACTTGCTCGTGCGATAATGATGGCTCTGTTTTTAGTGTAATGAAACAGTTTTCAATGATCCTACCTTATTCTGACCCTTCCTTAACCCTTCCTGATGGAAGAAAACCGCCACCTTCTCGTGGTTTCCATTGAGCAACGACACCTTTCTTGTAAAACATGTACAATTCGTATAGAAACTACATATCTATAAATGAAGTTATGATTAGAAAGGTGTCGCTGGCCAAGAGTGGTTACTAATATTGTTTTGGAGGTATAAATAGGGTTATTTAGTCGTATACGGTCTGCTGGTATTGCTTTGAGATCAGCTGAATAGAAAACTGACCATAATAGCGGTGCGCTCGACTCGCCTACCCCTGAAACGCGGGTACACCGCGTCCTTTCCCAGCATATTGTGACGATTGCAAGAAAAATGCCATATTTTAAAAGGTCTTATTTTGAAGAGAAAACTTCAAGCAATACAACCATATTTTTTTCAAAATTTACATTACTGGCCAAAATTGAAAAAAACATAAAAAAAGAATTTGTTTAAATTTTTTGACATTATACAGTTAATTATCGAGGATGAAAAAATTATTTTATAATAGCCCAATCCTTCCCGAATAAAACAAAAAAAAATATAGCTCAATCGGACAAACAGTTCCTGAGATAAAAATTCGTAAGCGAGGCCTATTTTCGCCAAAATGGGCAAAAAGAGCAAACTTTGAAGGTCTGCCGTTTCTAAAAAAATTCGAAATCGGCAAAATGATGACTTAACTCCCCCCCTCCCCCCCCCCCCATTTCATGTGGACTACAACATATTTCAATTAGAACAAAATCGAAGATGGTGACCGCAAAAAGTGATCGATTCGGCATGGAATGACCCAATGCAAACGCATCGTTCGGACTTTGTTTTGAGGAGTAGAAAAGAGTGGCGCGTATACTGCATACTGCATACTCGTTGAAGCGCGTCGTCACGGGCGCGTTGGTATACATACATACGTAGGATTCATGTAGTAGTAGCAGTAATTTTGGCTGCTCTTTACTTTACGGGACTAAAAATGTTTGCCTTTCTCGTATAAATTATTACCTATTTGGTATGTAATCCAGTAGATTTGAACGAGCAGAGCTTAGGAATCGAAGTTTCGATTCTGTATGATCAATGGATCAAAAGTTATGGCTGGTTAAAGTTGAGCAATTTATAGAATGACGCATGTCACGTGGCGAGAGGGGGGGATTCCGAAGTCTTACTCCGAAATGTTTATTTTAAGTGCGAGCGGAAATGACATTAGACTAAGTTAGGTTTGGTTAGATAACTAAAGTTATTGTTAATCTGGGCTAAACTTCCGAAGTCGTGCATGCTCAGAATTGGATGAAATTTCTGTCATCCAGAATTTGAACTAGTATGTATTGGAAAAATCATGCGAATAGTATGAGTTGTGGTTAGGTCGTGGCAGGGGCGACCACGCGTACGAAAATCCAGAAGTAGTCTTTCAAAATTGAAAGCTCACATTATTCATGTATTACCAGAGTGAGACCCTATTTTTCTACAACAAAATACAATTGGCTTTTCCGCTTAACTAAGGAATTTTCGGTTAGTTTTGAAGCTTTACATAATTATTTTTCATTATATTGTCGCATTTGATAATAAAAAAAATTGGTATTGGTCTCAGTTAATTTTATATTGTTTATTGTGAGAACCTTCTTCTCAGAAACACTGGGTGGGTGTGTGTGGTATTGTCGTAATATGTACTCACTCTTCATCGTCATATGTTTTAAAAAGTTCACGCGGTATATGTATACACAGATCGTTCGACAAACTCACGCATACGCACAGGACGGACGTGCACGTATGTATACATATGTATACAAAATTCAATGTATGGTTGCTTCAGTTTTTCACGAATATCTTGAAAACTATTAATTTGCGCTAAAAATGACAAGTACATTTTGTGTTTAGCATGTCAAAACGAGTACAATGACGTATGTCACATGTCGAATGGAGGGGGAAGGGGAGAGTTTTCGAAGTCTTACCATCTATTGTATGCCTGTACGTTCTTCAATGGCTGTACTGTACATTAACATTTGCATGTAAATTATGTTGAAATGATGTATTTTACTATTTTAATACTAAATATGTAGATCACGAAACTTTGTAATAAGTAAATATATGTATATTTTAAGAAATATTTAAGTTCTTACTATTAATTTTGATCAGGATTGTGAACTGTTGATGCTCATTTCTACTTTAATTAGTTATAAATCTTCAATTTGTGCAAATCTGGGACTAATTCTTTTTGCACTATGATCACAAACCTTTATCAAATGTAATGATACCAGAAGGAGCACCGGATATTACTCAATAGTATAACAAAATCGTGAATGAATTTTTGTAATTGTAAACGGTACAGAATGATTGATTATGTTCAAATATTAATAACGATACTAATTTAGATGATAACGAAATGAAATCTCTGTGCGAAAGTGCTCTGTATACCTACTTGAAAAGCTTCTGCAATGTAAGAATTTACACAATTTCCTTAAAACACTTATCGCTAAATCGCTAATGAATGAACGTTGTTTCAGACAAAGCGTGCTATAAAATCTCTTGGCATTCGATGAAGTAGAGTTTAGTAGAGTACTTCACGGGTGTACAAACAAAAAAACATACGCAAAATTTTGAAATCGACTTTTTTCCGACGTTTCGTACCAAATACATACCTCACAGTGGGACAATCAGTACTTTACATTGTTTATGGTAAAATTTTCGTTTGTCCAATTGTACTTGCTTTTCACTGCGCCTACGTAAGTGCCCATACATTAGAAAGTCACCCAGTTAAAAGGTTTATTATACGAAATACATATATCAAACATCGTATCATTTAGTCCGGCACTGTACACCCGGTGGGCAGACACACAGCGTTTCGTTAAATAGATTAACCGTCGTTTCGTGACGTGACGCATAAAGAAATGTGGAATATCAAATTGTCATTTATTCGCGTCGCGTCGGGCAGAATTGTCGTCGTGATTGGACCTTCAACGGAAATGTTCAATTTCGAGGCAGCACGAAACGTCGTTTGCCGGGCAGAAAAACAAATTGCATAGGATTCACGGGACCAGGAAAACGTCCTGATTTCAAAGGGCAGGCGTAGAAGTAATTTCGCCAAAAAATGAACTCTGACACTCGGCATGGGGCGCGAGCAAGCGAGAAGCTAAGGGGGAAAAGTGTCGCCACCGAAAAGAGAGCTTCGCTCGAAAGTATAGTTCGAAATCGACTGACCCTTCGTCGTCATTAATAACACAATACGTCTGTCTGTCGCACGCGCATCATTTCGTCGTCAGTGTCCCCGTGTCCCGTGTTCGTCGACTGTGTCGCGTATGCCTGCGCAGACCGTATAAAAGCGAAGAATTTGATACCCTCGTTTGTAACAGGTTTCTATGGAACCTCCCTTCATCTTTCTTTAACCGTCCTGCCTCCCCCCTCCCCATGCTTTGACCCTATTTCCGAAGCACGCGTTCCAATCGTTTCGTTTCCGCTCCAGAATGCTGTGCGAGAGCGAGCGCGTGCATCATTTGCACCCCACGGAAATGCACGCGCTGCGATACGTTTATCCCCCTACGAACATTAAATACGGATCAGAGTGTTTAATGGGTCTAAAGTGGCGATTTTAAATTCTCAAAACGCGAACAACAATCGTTCAATTAACTCTGCTCTATAATGGAGTCTCTCCTGTGCGCAGAACACATTTTTCAGGTTCTTATTACCCTTTTTTAGTAAAAAAATTTTTTAAAATCAGAAAAAAGAACCTCGATCAACCGAGTGCATTTACTTGCGATTTCGATCACTCTATGTTTCAAGTTTTACGTCGGAATACATACGACCGGATTTTCAACTGTTCTTATTTTGCAAAAAAAAAACGTCTTCCGTAATGAATTAAAGAAACATGTATTACCAGAAAGCAAATAATTTTTTGTGGAACAGTAGAACCTTGATTATTCAATTAATTGGAAAGTATTTAGCCAAACTATTCTACATGTACATACATATACTAATGCGACATTAAAGGTGTAGTCCTGTACGAATATGTAGTTTGCATCTTATTGGCGTATTCGGAAAATAGTATACCTATACATACTGTCAATTGAAGCCAGTTTTTAACGATATACAGGGTGTTAGTCTTATTATTGTTTAGATTTTTTCTTGAAAATGGTAAATATAAGGAAAAAATGACAGTTTTACTGTATGGCATCGCGGATACAATAAACAGATATTTACAGTATCCTTCAAGAAATTGACGTCATTATTTTTCTTTCAAAACGAATTCAAATATTTAATGCAAAATAAGATTTTAAGTTGTGGAAGGTCAGGAATGCTAGAAATAGTTTGTGTATGATAATTCCGTATTTATTAACGCATCTTATTGGTGTGACTACATATTATGTTCAAAACGGTTACCAATTATTACGTATGCATTTTTAAGCTCCCGTAATTACACTTTTGGTAGTGTCTGTTAATGTGTTTCTAGACATTTTCTAGGCACAAGCCCGCATTATTGAAGCATTCGAATCATGTCAATGCTTGACCTTCTATAACTTGAAAGGTCATGTTGTATTACATGTTTGCATTGTATAAAAAAATATATTATACATATATTCCAAAAAAAGAATAGAAGATGACGTCAATTTCTGATGCTGTAAATATGAAAAATTGTTATGTACTATTGTGTTGGCCATGTCAAACACTGCATCTTTTTGCTCGGTTATTTTTCGCTTATATTGTTCATTTTCGAGACAAAGGCTGGGCAACAATAACTCGAATAACCTGTATGTTTGGTATTGTATTATAAACAACGCAAATACAACACCTATTGTCAATATAAATTACATTTTTGGTTTTCTTCTCGCCAGTTCTCGATTTATCTATGCCGTTTGTCTCTTGATTAAGTTCATTAATAGAGACGCTACTCCAATGTGTAATAATTATTGGAAAAGGGAAGTACGTACGAATTGACTCGTTGATTTTTATTAAAAGATTTTATCAGCAAATCACTATTTATTTCAATGAAAATTAAAAATATATAGCGTTTTACTCCTTGCTTATTCTTAAACACGTCAAATACTTCTTCCTTATTCTAAACTGCATTAAGTAAGAGAGTTGACAATATTTTAAGAAAATAAAATGAAATAATAATGTTGTTGTTTCTAAACTAGATATGAAATGACTAAATGTACTTATCTCTACATATAGTAGGTACGAAATAATGTTTTATTCCTCGGTATGTAAGCATTAGAAACAATTCTTCAGTGCCATGACAAAGTATTGAAACGTTTTTTACAGTGTTTAAGGGTAAAAGTTGTTCTAGCGATGTTAGAACCGTTCTTCTCGTTAGCGTTCTTCAGTGTTCAACTCTTTTGTTTCACATGTATGTAAATCGTAAAAGAAAATGTATTAATTGTTACACGAGTATGTATTTCTTTTGTGCATAATGGACATCTTTACATTTACCTTTACCATTAACGAAAACATTTGCGTCGAATATGCGAGCAATTATTATGACAGACGTTTGGTCTATCCGATCGAATGTGTTTTGCCAAGGGTAGCAGAAAATCACGCGTCTATCAAGGGCGAAGATAATCGGCCTCAAACAATACAGAACATCCCGTTCGTGGTCTTTTCCCTATATTTCGATGCCCTTTTCGGCCAGCTGCCGCAAAAATGCGATACATAATGTTTAGCCAGTACCAAATCCGCGCGAACCGGTGAATCGTGCGTATATGTATGTGGAATCGCCTATCCAAACACGATCGCAGCCGCGCAACTTCACAAAGAGGTGTCCTCGAGGCTGCTCCCGCCGCGCCGCGCCGCGCCGCGCCGCGCCGCACCGTTACGTCGCAACGTGACAGCGAACTGAAAACGATCAAGTACACACGTTACATTATTATTTCGATTGTCGGTTCGCCACGGTGCGTGCCCTCCCTCAGATTCCATCCGTGTAGCATTCCGAATTCGAGCAGCCGTGCGGTGGCTCGTGTCAAAATTCGTCAAGGCCTGTCAAAACCTAGACGCTCCCGTCGAAGGGGGCATCTACCCCTTCCACGCTCCCTTTTGTTTTCACCTTCCTCGAGCGTCATTCCATTTTTTTTTTCTTTCTGTTTTCCCCCATTATATGCCATTCCCCTCCCCCTTACACCATCCTCGAGGGAGAGTTCGGATTTTGCTACGAATTTCCGTCCGCGTCGATCGTGCCGCATCGGCATTTTCATTCTAGAATCCAGATTTTAGGTCCTCGAAATCCGCTCAAATTCTCAGCACTACATATACATACCGTCATTGAAAACTCGGATGAATGCATGTATCCAATTTAGTGAATTTCACGGGTTTTTACCCAGCTTGTATGTATGTATTGAGATACATTCGTGATCTGACGGCAAGCGGCACGCAAGGGTATATGTATGTACATAATAGCACCAACTTTTTCTTTCTTCTCGTTTCTTTTGTCTTTGATACTTATGCAGAGTTTCCTGTGTGTTTCCTTCTTTTATGGCTGCACGGTCGGCATGTTTCTCGTGTGGTATAATAAAGTGTATACAGGGTGTCACAAAAATGTTGCGCTTTCTTGAATGGGGTGATTCCTGATGTCATTTTATGTAACTTTTTCCTTTGCGAAAATATTCTACGCGACTTTCTTAAGGAGTTATTAACGAAAAACACGGACCAATATAGCGGACAGATTCTCTACTCTGCTATTCGTTAATAATTCCTTAACAAAAGCCGTGGAGAACATTTTCGTAAACGAAAAAGTTATTTCAAAAGACCTCAGGTGTCACCCCTTTCAAGGAAGTATAACATTTTTAGGACACCCTGTATATTTTACTTGAATCTGTGCAATAGTCTATATTACAGTTTATTCACAAGTACATATATTCTTATCAGGATAATTGTACTATGGACTATGGAACATCGAAATATTTTGATAAAAAAGTGAAGAAATCTTAAGGTAATTGTGTATATTAGTTTTGTACAAGCAGTGGATAGATTTATAAATATAATATTTAATATAACAACGAATACAGATGATGTTCACTCTTTGACATGTAAATAACGATTGGGCAAATCGTTTAAACAAAAAACATTCTTCTTTTATCCATTGCACACTCATTCGTGCACGCTCATTTCGTAACTCAATTTATACATTTTGTCTCTTACTCATTATGTTTCTTTCTCATTCTCACAAATTCACCCCCTTGTTTTTATTGAATACATACTTACATCTCATTTACAGATAAAAACAATTCTCATTTTCTCATCACACATATACACATATTCATAATTATTCACCCCCTTGTTTTTATTGCCTATCTCTAACATTTTATTCACTTTTTTACTAAACTCATACCACTTAAAAGTTTTGTTAAACAATCTGCAGTCATACTCTCTTTCGGCACATGCGCGCAATTGTACTTGTAACTTTTCCTTCAAAACAGCCTCTCTAATATAACAAGTTTTTCTATTTAATAATTTAGATTTTGTTTTAAAATTCCCTCCATTCGCTAATTTAACTGTATTTAAATTATCACACTTTATAATTCCTTTTATATCATTTCCCAATCCAATCTCATGCAATATACATATTTTTAAACCATACCACTTCCTGTACTCATTCTAGCATAGATTGTATTTCGCTCTCCATCGATGATAAAGCCACTGTTAATTGTTTCTTGCTTCTCCAATGTACCAGATCTCCATTCCTGTATATTAATATTCCGGTAAATTATTTTGCATCACTGGTACTATCCTACGATGCATCTGTTTCGGCTTTGATCTCTTTTATTCCGGCTTGATTTCCAAATGTCAGGTTATAATCAATGGTCCCCTTCAAATATCTTAATATTCTTTTCAAACCTGTCATCTATAAAATTTTTTTATAAACCTAACAAACTACAAACCTAAACATTTTTTTGCTTCCTCCAAAACTTTAATATCTATTTTATTTTCTATTCGTTCCATATACATATTTCGTCTCGTATTCATTGCTGCTTGATACTACGACCATGTCATCTAAATGAACTCCGCAATATAAAAAATCCTCACCTTCTTGGTTGTAAAATAAACAACAAGCATCGTCTTCTTTACATCGATTCAGTCCATTCTCAATTAATATTTTTGGTTTCAATCCGGCTTGTTTCAATCCATACACACTCTTCTTCAATCTCAGTCTCACAGTCTCCTCCTTCCATTTCATGTCCTTTTGGCATCTCCATATAAATTTCTTCATCCAACTTTCCATGTAAGTAAGCAGTTTTAACATCATATTGGTTTATCTTTCTCTTTTTCTCCGCACTTATACTGAACAACATTCTCACTGTCTTCGTTCTAATCACTGGTGCGAACGTCTCACTAGTAAAATCATAACCTGTATTTACGCTGTCCACATCCAACTGCCAGAGTACATACTACCACTAAACGTGGTTTATACTTTCTCTCCTTTGTATCATGATTCTCTTTAATATTATACACCCACTTGCTTTTTGTTAGTTTCTTTCCTTTCGGTCGTACCACGACTTCCTATACTTGATGTCTCTTCATGGAATTCAACTCTTCTTCCATTGCCTGTTCCCATTCCTTCCATTCTTCCGATTCTTTCGCTTGACTTATATTTTTTGCGATTTCACCATCCATCATCAACATTGCAGAATATTTTTCCTTTAATCCTTCTGATCTTCTTGGTTCTATGTATAGATGAATTTTCCCTCCTCTGTTTCATAAGTTCCTTTGTTGCTCCTTTCGGTCTTCCTCTTGTTCTAATTTGAATTGGTTCCTGTTGTATTTCTTGTTGTACATCCTCTACTTGATCCTTATTTCCTTGTACATTTTCCTCAAGAACCTCCATGTCCATTGTTGCATCTACGTAAAAACTGTCATCGCTGCCATCATTTTCATAAATTATTTCGTTATTTATTTCCACATTGTTCCGGGTATCCACATCCACATTTATCTCAGCATTGTCTAATCCTATAACTACTAGGTCATTATCTCTACTATCACCTTCATTTTTTCTCGTTTTCCACGCTTCATCAACAACTCAACTCCGTTGTTACATTCATCAAATCTCAGACGTCACAATCGTTTCTGACCTTTTCTGTTTCAGGTAGATATGCTCTATAAGTATTATTTTTAGCGTAACCTATAAAAATTCCTCTTAAACTTTTCGGATCAAAGTTTTAACCCTTCCTTGTTTAACACATATGCTGTACAACCAAATCTTTTCATATGTATATTTAATATTTGGCTTTCTCCCATGCCATAATTTATTTGGCGTAATTAGTTCGGCTGTGTACACTTGACTGCAACCTATTTTTAATATGTACTGAAGTGCATATGTATGTACTGCCTCCGCCCAAAAATTCAAAGGTAGTTTCGAATCTGACATTAACGATCTTGTCATCTCAATTAATGATCTGTTACCTCTCTCCGCTACCCGGTTACACTGTGGTGTTCTTGCTGGGCTCAATTCGTGCTTTATTCCTTTATTCTCCAACCATAACTTTAAATCCTTTCCTATAAATTCTCCTCCATTATCTGACCGAATTGCCTTCAACTTCTTTCCTGTTTGATTTTCTTTCAATATTAGTAACTTGTTTAATACTTCTGCCCCACTTCTCCATTTTCCTTTAACACTATAACAAACATAATTCTGGAATAATCATCTATTATTGTATTAATATACATACTTCTTTCCTCCTTTTGATGTAGGATTTATAGGTCCAATAAGACCTATGAGAATATTAACACGGGTCTCGTTAATTTCTTTATTTAATTTTCTTTTCTTTTTAACTCTTTTAACCACTGTTTGTTGAATGTGTTCATCCCTGCGAGCTTCCTGAAGCCCTTTTATTCTTGTCTCTGCCACTCCTATTCGTGTCATACAGTTTGTCATCAGTCCTGTAAGATCCTCTAATTGTTTTGAGAGTTTCTCTTGATTCCTTAAAACCTGTGTCAGCTGTGTGTTTATCAGGTTAATTCCTTCTCCATTTCCACTCTCCTCATGTCGTTGTTTTTTTGCTCTTTTTTTCGTGTCCTGTCATAGTTTCAGGAACTCTTAAATTTATATTTGTAGAGGGTGTCTTTTCCTGTGGTAGATCAGTCTGTAGATAAACTGTATTAAGCTACTTTAATAAAAGATTTATACTTGAATAATTTTTAGTGTTAGTTAGTACTGCGTTCAGCAATGACTTATTATAATATTAGTATTGCCAGTTGTCAGTTTCCGTTCACTATCTTATGTTAGGCATTGTCGGAATCGCCGACATGCCTGTTGCATCAGTGTTACCAGATAAGGGGAGGAAGCACGAATTGAGGGGAAAAAGTTACCCTCTCTTTACCAGTACCGGACACATGCACGACAGAGACGAAACGCGTCACGTGACCGGGCCGCGGCGGAAGCGTGGGGAATAGCGTCGTAGAAGGGGAAGGTAGAGTGGAGATACAAGTGTTGATCTGACGACACTTCGTTGCATATAAAAGTAATTTTAGGTGTAACAGTTTGGCACGAACACGGTCGAAAATGTTACAAACACTAGACTCAATTCATTTACATTCTTTTCATATTTATGGTGGTTGTAGCTTTCCCAATAAGAATCACAAAACCAACTTTTTTTGCATTGCAATAATGAATACAGACTACGACTGAAAAATAAATCATTTAGTTACTGTTTATAAATTATAAATAGACTTCGGATCTTTATGCAAAATAAAAATTGTCTGCATCTGTTAAAAGAAACAGGAGTCACTTAGAAATTTTTTTTTCATATACACAATGTTAATATCTATTGAGATTATTTTTCGTTATTTAGGAATCACTTTCTTTCTTTCCTAATTTTAGTAGGTCGAAAATCAGTAGCTATCGATACTCTTGAATTCTTTTCATTTGTTTATTCTTGTAAATTCCATGTAATCGTTTCTGTCACAAATACATAAAATCTGCAATCTAGTTATAAAGAAAAATAAAACAAATGTTATTCTACACAATAATTTTACAATTATGCCTTGATTAAGTCCGTATGCAAAATAAAAATTTTCTACCCGAATCGCAACAAACCGCAGCGAAATAGAAATTAATTTTCTTTCTTAGCATGGTTAATCGGTTGAAAATAATATAGCAGTATTATTAAATTTAAATTCTTCTAACGTTTGTACTGTTTTAAATTACACCTCCGCATTTTTCTAATAAATGCATAAAATCCACTGTCGTTATATCTTATTTTCTATAGTCATTATATTTTATTTTGAAAAATATTTTGGTCAGTGTTTCATCATCTATCTCTGTAAAACTTCTAAAAATTCTGATTATAACCAGAATCACGACCGCCCCGAGAGTTTATCCTGTTCTTTTAGCCCCCCCTTTCGGGGGGCTAAAAGACAAGTTGCAATGGCTTTTTAGTGTTCTTCATGCGCAGCGCCGGCTAAGTTCTTTGTTATATTTTACAAAGTTTATGTACCGTGTGGCTTTCTTATTACCTACATAACCAGCGTATACATATATCACAATGAACACGACGCGTTACGTAACGTCTCTTACTGTTTTTTTTTTGCTCGGTTAGGTCCGCAGCGAGACAAGCGAATATTTCCCGCGCGCAAGTTCCCCGAGTGCATTGTCCTTTCTTGCGCCGGTACACGCAAGATAAGCGAATCTCGGGGAAATAACGAATATCATTTTCATATTAATGAGCATTGTGATTCATAATACAGGTTATCGCCTACGGTATCTACGTTATCGCCGCAAAACCGGCGTGGCTGTATTCACGCCTCTTCGTTTATCGCTATACATATTGCGTCCGTGCGTAGACTGCTAATCTCGTTGTTTACGAAATCTCTCATATGTACGATGGCGGTGTGTACGGCTTTGCTACTTTTTCAACGGTGACGAGAGAGCGTGTCGCACGCCCTCATTCATAGCGCCACGACCTGCATATTGCAATTCCTATTTTATTGTCGCGTACGCGTCGCAACTACATGTTCGACATTTCCTTTTACAATTTCGCGTCAAACAGCCGACAAATATCGTTCAGAGTGTCAAACATTACAGAAAATAATTTTCAGTTAATTTAGGCAGCCATTTAAGGGGGTATGCAACCCCGTAAGCCTAAAAAATTGAGTGAATCTAACATTTCTTTTTTTCACATTACTGTAAAAAAAAAAGATATCTTTAGGGACCATTAAGCAACATTTTAGATATAAATCATTTTTTTTTATTAGATAAAATTACAAAATGGTGGAGTTGTATACATATACATATGCAAAAAATATTTGTTACGTAATGTGCATGGTGTCAATGGACCAAATATCTGGCACGAATATTTTTTTCCGAAGATCATTTTTTTTCGGAGTTATCAAGGTTATCGATGTTTTTTTTTTAGTACATAACTACATTTTTTTTAAATGACCTTGATCTTCGAAAATTAAAGTTTTACCTAGAACTGATGTCTATATCGAGATCGTAGGCTTCGACCAAGACTCTACATTCTACATCAAGAGCGTGAATGTAAATAAACATGTTTACTGTCGCAATATCGATGATACCTAACGGTTTGAAATCCCGATCAGTTTCAATTTATCTATCCGCGTAACGACGTGCTCTTTGAAATGAATTACTCAATGGAAGAGAAAGTTGATATGGTACTCATTTACGGTAAAGCTGATAATTGTTTAAGGGAAGCAGTTCGAATGTACAAAGATTTTCCAGACCGTAATTGTCCATCACGTTGTACTTATGCAAAGGTGATCAGTAATTTCCGTGAAACTGGTACTGTTGTGAAAAACCGTGGAAGGACCAGAATTGTTACGAACGAAAGAAGCAAAATAACTATTCTAGATAAAGTTAACGAAAATCCACATGTGAGTTTCACCCTCCGATGCCCGACGAGGTCCCTAGGGACCTTTGCCATTTTCAATGATGCGGCATTTCAATACGGTTCGTCCGAACAGCAGCAGCATCTGTGACTTTTATAAATGGAATGTCTAGAAGCGATTACAATCGGTTTCGACACGATTACGTGAATTTTTTCATTAGAATCTCGGGTTGAAGTCATTTATGGCGTCGATGACCGACAAGGTCCGCAGGGACCTTGTGGCGATTACTATGTAATTTGTTCTTGCTTTTTGGTCATGCAGGTATTTTCATGTAATTTGTTCGTGTTTTATGGTTTGGACGATTGTCGATAAAGTGCTGTACTGCAAAAAAATTACTGCGAAAAGTGGTTGTGTATGGATACGCATGTGCACGATCGGCACAGCGCGCCCCTTCCTTGCGGAACATAGTTGCCGACCTAAGGATCGCCGCCGATTTTTATTTTATTCTTATCTGCCAAAATACATATCCATACACATTCTGCAATACTACAACAAACATAGGAACACATGAAAATTGAAATAACACCATTAGGGTTAACAAAAAAAACTATTATACGCATCAGAAGCAATATTAATACAGAAGGTCCCTGGGGACCTTGTCGGGCTTTGACCGTTTAAAAAATTGTCGGGCATCGGAGGGTTAAGACATCTCGAGCGTGTAACTGGCATTCCCAAAACAAGCATAAGACGGATATTTAAAGAAGAAAAATTTCATCCCTATCATCTATCGTTACAGGACCTTCACGGAACAGATTTTCTAAATCGTATGAATTTTTCTCGGTGAGGTTTTCAGCAATAAGAAAATGACGAATCATTTTTTAAAAGAGTACTATTTACTGATGAATGATGAAGCATCTTTCACCAACCATGGACAGCTAAATCTAAGAAACATGCATTATTTATTGGTCAATTGACAATCCACACTGGCTAATAAATAAAATAATTGGTCCTTATTGCATAAACGATACTTTAAATGGAGAAAAGTATGCAACATTCTTGCAAAATGAGCTACAAATGCTTGTACATGACATTGTTACACATGCACGACAGAGACGAAACGCGTCACGTGACCGGGCCGCGGCGGAAACGTGGGGGAATGGCGTCGTAGAAGGGAAAGGTAGAGCGGGGAGACAAGTCTTAATCTGGCAATTCTGAGTGAAACGACTAATTTCAGTCATGCGGTCGGGTACGAGTTAAAATGGATTCTACAAAGTTGTAATTACTTAACGTTTACATTATATCTTCCCATTACTCCGTGGCTTTTCTCGAAGATGAAACTAAGGTAACAACGAAGCAGATATTTTTCTATTAAGAGTAACCATAGAAAAATGTTGATGATATCGGTTCGAATTAAAAGTGAAGTACCGATTTGCAAAGCACATCAGTATGATAATTTTTTGAATATTCTTTCTCTTCTCGGACAATGAAGTCGGTCAGGTAAATGTTCAACGTTTTAATTGTTTGAGGCATCCAGTTTTCCTTGTTGAAAGATTTCACTGTGCCCAAGGAACTTCCGCTGAATTTTAATCGCGCGATCAGACAGTGCGCCGGGTTTATACATGTATGTATAGCTTTCGTCCGTTTAGCGCGTTTTAATACACTCGCATACTTTGCTCGCATTAAGCGAGAACATACCACTGCAGAAACGGGACAGGTTTGGTGAATGGATATGTGCGAGTAGGTGAGTAGGTAGGTAGGTAGGTAGGTAGGTAGGTAGGTAGGTAGGGAGGGAGGTAGGTAGGTAGGTAGGTAGGTAGGTAGGTAGGTAGGTAGATAGCTAGGGCAAACGACTGTCCTCGTGTAGGTAGAGAGAACGTGTGTGCACATCAACGAACACGTGCTTGCTCGGTAATTTGAAATGGACGCACAGGATGCAACCACCGACAGGAATAATAGATATCCGTGCCGTAAATGCCAGTTATTATCAGTTTACACACAAATTCCTTCAATTATTTTGCGAGAACCTGTGATATACTCGAATGTTTAATAGATACAGACTCAATGAGCTTCAGCGAAACCAATATTCACTAATCTTCAAATTTTTATGACTTATTTCTGCATCAAATACGCGCCTGTATATGAACTTACTTCCACACGATATCTATAAGTTATCGAATGTCACAGGTTATACATATGTATACATAAAAATATTCACATTTCATCTTTTATCGCTGCTTTTTTTATTTACCGTATACTTAATGGTCAGTTATTTATCATTTCGTAAAATTGAAACTTATCAGACAAAATATGTGGGTACAGTTCTCGTATCTTTTATTGTGTGTTCATTAATTGAAATCTTATTTTGAGGGTACAGTGTATGTTTTTTTATCTATCATTTTCTGCAACGGATAATTCTTCAGTTTTGTAAGTTAAAGACATAAACTTTGATGGAACTAATTTCTTCTTCATTTGGGCCGGTATAATTTTATTATATGATTTATACTGATTAACTAACAAGATGGTTTATAAGTAAACTACTAATTCTTGAATTAGTTTCTTATTTATCATATAAAAATTTCTGTTATTCACCAAATATATTTTGTTAATAAAGGGATGAAGTATATACATTTCTTTTTCCTTATAAATATTTATATTAAATATACTTTTAGTTTGTGTTTTTATGCACTCGTTTCATGTGTATAAGTATAAAATAACTAGGCTCGACCTGAATATTCGCATCCTGCTTTTGAACCATTTATTACACCTAATGCTACTAATTAATTTTTTTTAAAATAAATTTGTATTTTTTCAAGAGTTTGAACATATAAATTGTAATAAACACTGGTTATGAAATGACAAAGTTAGTAATATAATAACACACGAATAAAATATTATGTTGGCTCAAAAGTTCTGTGGTTATCAAATTAAGTGAACCACCCAGTGTATTTCCGTGTGAAATCATGCTCCTTTATACGATTAGTCGATTACTAATTTATTGAATCAGTTGACTCATAGTCACGATGGACGCATTCACAGAATTTTGATAATTTAAGCATTTCTATCTTTGTAACTTTTCAAGATAACCAGTGACATCATACCAGATAATTCTTTTCTGTAAAATTTTGTATAACAGCATCATGATATTTGTAATTTACACAAAATAACGTTCCTCACGTCCTTATAACAATTGCTAATCCCTAATGGGTTGATAAGCTCTTCCAGAACCAAAAATAGCATAAAAGGAATAGTCTGTTGAAAAGTTTAAGAAGATTGGAGCTTTCGACTTTTTGAAATAGTATTATTAGTTGTACACACTACTTAAAAAAATTAAAGTCTTCTATCGTTTTTTTTTTAAACTGAAGGTCATCCAAAGGTCATTGTATGGTTATTAAATTTTCATTGATATGAAATTAAATTTTAATTATACATATGTATAGATAAATTTCATATGATTTAAAATTTATAGTAGGTCGCTGAATTCGTTTTTTCATTAGCTATAACAATATGAAGCTAAAAATACATAGTGCTATTTAAAAAAGTCAAGGTGATCTCAGTTTTTCATCGAATAAAAAATTTTCTTGGAATGTTTATTATTGCACTTTATTCCCATCAAAGTACTGAATAACTTTTATTGGAAACATTTACGCCTCAGAACTCAGTGCGACCATTGAGATGAACACCCTATATGTATACAATATGTATATGTAGTATTACAAAATTATTTCTAAATATTACAGCAAAATACACATATTATTACTCAACATTCTTCGTCAATGTTGGAAACATCTGCAGTAACTAGTCGGTATAGCAAAGTATTACACAAACGGTATTATATGTATAACTTAAATACATATTTATACATACATATATGTATGTAACTATGTAGTAACAATATACATATGTAGAAGCATTGCGGCTTTCGAACACTAGGGGAACCGTTGCGTTGTAGAGCCAACAGTTTTTAAACACTTGAATGAATCGACTCACTGGAGTACGGCTTGAAATTACAGGAGTAGGTACGCATCACAATTCATTTCTTACATAAACAATATTCTTACGGCATAACCGCCGAGTGTTGTAGTATCGTTGACTCTCATTCTCTGTTCGTGCACATACGACTGGAACAATAGCAATCAGGCCGAAGAGCTTGCATTGTGCCCGTGTAGTTTATGAGTGCCGCACATATGCTACAGCGTCACCCGGTGTATTGCCGGTGTATTCCGCATTGGGACAGTCCCCGTCATCATCTGTGAAAGAACCTGTAAATCACCGCCTTGACATTATTTCCGACAATCCAGTTTTCCATCGACGTTTACACGCGTCAACGTATCCACATCTTTCTCTGCAGTTGTAACCAGATCTGGGCGATTTCGAATTTGTAAATAAATTTTAGAAATAGTGTTCTTCAGTATTTGACTAATAATATATTTCAATTGATGATATGCATCTCATTCGGTTAATTGAAGAAATTTGAAGCTATGCAAATAATGGTAGCTATGCAGATATTGGGAATATAATAAATTGTAGATTATTTGAAAGAATAATGTTTATTTGTTAATCGAGAAATTATCTTTGAAATAACATTCAAAATGAATGTCGATGAAATCAAAATATTGTCGAAATTTTTGTAAATAATATCTGTATAAATATTGGAACAGGATAAAAATTCGCCTCTCCCATGTTAATTGCGGAGAAACAAAATCAATTTCTCTTGCAACACTTTTAATTTATACAGCGTTAAAACCTTTTTAATTTAAATGTGCAAAAACAGCGGATTATATTGCGATTACGGATATTTTTATCTCTACAATCGAATTTATAATTGACAAGAAGATATTATAGAAATACTAAAACATAAATAGAGTATTTATTTATTTATTGTTCTATACATGTATACATATACAGTCATTCGGACCTGGGCACTTCTGAAATAACATTATTTGAAATATTATTTCAAATAACATGTTATTTTATTTCATAATTATTTGAAATAATTATTTCAGATAATTGGGAAAGTGTTCTACAATATTATATCAGCTAACAGGATTATTGCGTTTAAGCCCAGTTTATACTCACACTCTTTGTTGCATTTTATGTTGATGATTATTTCTTTCGCCAAACTTGAAATAAGGAAATATCAAAATAATATACTATTTGAAATTGCTATTATTTCAAATAAATCAATATTATTTTTATTTCATTTAAATTATTCCAAACAGTTATTTTTTATTTTCATTTCAAATAAAATCTACCCAGGTCTGCAGTCATTTGTGTTTTTGTGAATAGTTCGTGACAATTGTAATTTAAATAATTCAAGATGGGAATGAAGTTTATTTTCTAATTCACGTTTGTAATAAGAAATGTATTCCTAATCTTATTGTTAATCTAGTTTGAAATAACTCATTACGAATTTATTATCACTAATAAATATAATAAGACTATACACAATGTGTCAACAATTAAAAATTTCTCTACTCCCGTTAACATCAGAAATAGCACATTGTTAGACGATGTATTATATGTAGATTCATAATTTGGAAACCAAACCGAAATCGCAATTTTTTATATTAATTTTCGTCTTAATATATTATGAAGAATCATCCCTTAAACTGTACATTGTTTATGACGAGTATACTCGTCATGTAGACAAAAAATTGCATTTATGTATGAAAAAATCACAAAAATAATGGTGGCTTAAAAATAATTAAGCACACAAGTGCACGTTCTTAAAATGATGCAGAACTGTTAACAGATTAAATGTTCTCCCTACCTATTGCCCAACAACCAGTAAAACACCTTATTTATAATAATCAATATTTGCTGTTAAAATCGTCCCGCACTTAAAATTCATTTAAATAATGTTGGAATATTTCTAAATTTTTATATTTAAACCTATTTATTTATTTAAAAAATAGAAAAATGAAAAACGTAATTTTGTATGTATATGTATACATTTTCATCTTACTTAATGAAAATCAGAAACGATTTTAATATTCTTTAAATTAACCATATGTATAAACATCTTTAATCATATTTTGTGCAGTACATTTGCCGCAAAAAACGTTCATTTTATACATCACAAATAATAGAACAACAGTGTGATTGGTTCGCATAATTTAACAATTGAATTAAACATTTATATCCTTGTTTTTCTCAATTTTCATACAATTTATCCCTTGTTGAAAACATTCAGTTTTCCAAAAAAGTTTGAAATCACGTTGAAATTAAAATGTTCCTTAACACATTATTTACTGGAAGTCTATAATTCTCAATGACTGCTTTACACAAAAAACCAACTTAAAAATCTTCATGTAAAAAATAATTCCGGAGGAAAGGATTGGATAACATTCCCGAGGATGGCTTATAGGTTCATGACCGAAATTGCCATTTCTGTTGAATAATTTTTGAAGAAATGTTCACCTGTAAATCACAGACGTTTCGAATCTATTAAATAACCATCGCTGAGTGATGTGTTAATTTATAGTTAAATAAGGTACTGAAAATATTCCATAAATTAAACAAAATAAATATACAGGAAAGGAGATAAATATCGCAGAAGATTTGGGAAAAATAGTGTACCAAACATGAATAATCATGATTCCGAAAATGAACAGCCTGCATAAAAAATCGAATTAGCTGTAGCCGCAGATAGGACGCACTCGAATAATTACACGCGGGAACGGTTCAATTCCGGCGGCGAATTGGGCCCATTGTCGCATACTGATTGGTGACCGAAACGTCTGCGTCCGGTGGCTTCGAATCAAAATCACTTACGGATCGACGCATCGCCGATTACCGGATAACAAAGGTCGGACGTTTAATTTCGGTTTCTAGCTCCCCCCCCCCCCCCCCCCCAACCTCTGTCGGTCTGATTTTGCGGCCAGATTGTGAGCTTTTCCCGCGATTCCATCGGAAATTGGCGGGATCGAGTGTCGGGCTCGCATATGTTGCGCGTGCCGTTTCACCAACCCTCGAAAATTCTCACCTTTGTTGAAAAGGGGTTCGCGACCGCGTTTTTCCACTTATGTGGAAGTTTATGGTCCGAGGATAATGGAGCGTACCCTTCGAGTCATTGAATTTTCTACCACCGGAAAATACTTGAACACACAATGACATTCTCTTTCGCGACCACCTCGAGGATTTTATCGAAGGTCTAAAGCGATAAAACACGCATCGGACACGAACCCATAAACCTCGACGGTGTTCACATTAACACCGCACACGGTGAGTTCGTTTACATAAATGGAAATTTGCCAGAGTAATTGATCGACGCCTGTCCTTATGAATACTCAATCGACTCTACCAATATGGTCTAATTATCGCGGTATTGTTTTCGAGTATAGCGTTGTTGGCTCTTTATGAAAGGTGTGTTGCACTATTTATTTTGTGGTTATATTAGTGATTAGAAATTCTACATCGTTCAGAATTTCATAGAGGAAAAAGAAAATTTATATTTATTGTACGCCTATGTTTTCTTCCAAGACTACATACAATATACAGTGTGTCACACGAACTACATATCTTCGTCAATTTAAACAATACGCGAAAATGTTTAAACTAAAAGTTATCGGATCTAAAGCAATTAATAATAATATGGTAATAGCTGTTTTTGAGAAGTGGGCGTGTCTGGGAGATATGAAGGTCACTTTCGTCTTTTTAAATGGAATAATATATTTTTTATGCTTGATTTTGATAGAATGGTAAATCCTGAATAGAAAAATACTAAGGTAAATTTGCCCTAAACAAATGTTCATGAAATGTGTGCTTTATAATTTTCAATAACATAAAATTAAATTTAAACGTTTTTGTACAAAAACTTCTTAAATATGCATGTGCATTTGGGTATTATAATATACAATTGTATACATAGAATGTATACAACAAAATTGTATACATAGAATTCTTTTAATATTAACCACACCTAGCAGACAATGTGGTATACGTGTTTTAATAAAAATTAGAAAACTGAATTCATTTAAATTTCTTTCAATTTTTATAATATGTGAATGAAGAAATTTATTTTTAATAATTTCTAATCATGGTATCTTTGTTAAATAAAAATTGTAAACACGGCCGTAGTATGGTTAGTGTGTATATGGTTACTTCCTCATCGATTTTGATGATATTGAAATATGTTGTCAAGGTCATCATTCTAAACAACTTTTTCCTATACATGTTACCGCCGCGCCGGTCGGTTTTAGTTTCCGAGATATTCGCAAAAAAGTTTCAACATCTCAAAAAGTGATCCGAGTAGATCTGGGTTAGATTTGAAATAATTAAATGTTCCCATGTTTATAAGGCATCATTTACCAGATACTTTTAATGCTTACTAGGTTTAGTGTTAATGATATTAATGATATCCGTCGGCGACAAAAAGCCGATTAATAGGCTATCGATCGGTAAGGGATTTTCGTATGCATGGTCGGGCCGGCCTGACATGACGGCCGGCTCTCTCCGCGCCCAACACGATCTAACCCAGACCTCACTCTATTCGAATTATTTTTTCAGTACTATTTCAAATTATAATGCAAAGATCGTGCGAACAGAGTTAGGTCTGGGTTAGATCGTGGAGGGGGCGGAGAGGGCGGGCCCGACCACGCATTCAAAATACTAGGATAATTATTTACATTAGGAGCTTCCTCACCGATTTTGATGACCTTGAAATATGTTGTCAAGGTCATCATTCTGAACAACTTATTTCTATACACAATTTCAAATCTAAGCCAGACCTACTCCGATCACTTTAAGAGATGTTGAAACTTTTTTGCGAATATCTCGGAAACTAAAACCGAGCGGTGGTAACATGTATAGGAAAAAGTTATTCAGAATGATGACCTTGACAACATATTTCAATGTCATCAAAATCGGTGAGGAAGTCACTAAAGTAAACAATTACCGATATATGTATTCATAATTTATTTTGTTACAAGAACTTCTATTTCCAATCAATCTTTTTTAGTATGAACATTTATGAATGCTAACTCAAAACGTGACATTATTTGCAGTGATAGAAATTGCTACAAAAAAGGTGTCTATTTAAACAAATCGTAATTCTATTCAATAAAGTCAGCGATATGTATATGTATGTACAACAAGAAAAGTTTAATTATTACTTACCAAACTGCAAGTACTTTAATACTCATAATGTTTTAATGTTTTCTTCTCTAGAAAAATTCATTATTATATAAAATACTATTAATTGAAAAGCAAAGGAATTGCGATAAAACAATTAATACAACATAATTGATAAATGAGATTATGTATAATGGTACGACTGGCAAGGAAAACGAACTTTCCTGTTTCACATTAGTAGCTCGGTCTACATGTAAAGTGGTCAACTCACAATTATACTACCAAGCTCAGAAATCTGTCTGTAGGAGGTCGAAAATAGTCTCGATTTACAGCATTGACGATTACCACCTACGGTACAGAACCTCCTCGCTGCCAGCAATCACAGAAACGTATGCACGCGTGACATGGGGTCAACTTACAGAAAATACCATGCGGGAAGAAGCCGTGGGTAACTCGAGGAAGAGAGGAGAGGATTAATCTAAGAAGCGGATGGGCTCACTGGCACGAACAGGGACATCGAAAGATAAAGATATACATAGACATGGGGAAAACGCATAGCCAATACTATGTACGAGTATGTCAAACGAGTAGTAGATGAATGAGTTTGAACATCCAAGCACGAGTAGTAAAACCGTGAACATCAAAAACACGCAAAGCATGCCTAACATGCAAAATGTTCGTTTATTTGGACAAGGATATATACATATATTTATATGTATTACTTATAATTATAAGTCTAATTGCACAGTGGAGCTTATGCATTTATCATAAAAATGAGTAAATGTAATTTAAAACAGTCAAAACATTAGAAGAATTTCAAAATACTGTTATATTATTTTCAATCTACTAAACATATTAAGAAAGAAAATAAATTTCTATTTCACTCCAGTTTGTTGCAATTCAAGTAGAAAATTTTTATTTTATATAAAGATCCGCTGTCTACTTATCTTATAGCTTTATTGCCTACTAAAGTTTGCATCAGTTGAATTCCATTGAAACCTAACGTTTTCAAATCTATTTTAAAAAACACTTCTACATGTTGTCCAACAGACTGGTTTGAATTAATTGACGAACAAAATTTTGTAGATTGTACTACCAGAGACAACAGTATCGGAAAAACTAAATTTCTAAATAACTCCAATACAAAGTAAAATATTAACAAACTTTAAATATTGTTCCAAAGAAAAAATATGGATCACTGTCCACTTTCAAGAAAACAGATTTTAATACAATCAACCAAAAAAGTCTCCATGTATTCTAGAATAGAGTAACATTTATAAGTAACTTTTAGAAGGATTAGTTTACTACGTTGCATGTAAATGAATTTTTAGAAAATAGTAATTGGCAGGAATTGCAAAAAATGTAAGTACATATTGACTTTACAGGTTTTTTATCACAGTCTTTAATAAGAATTTAAAGATACATTTTTTGGATTTATGTCAATTGTACGTATACTGAAAATATCATCGAAAATGCGTGGTGTTGCCACGAATTATAAACAGTTGGAAATAGTGAAAAAACGTATTTTTTTATGACTTTGGACCTATGTATAACTGTAATGGATCTAAATATTTTAAAAATTGTCAATTCCTGCCGCTCATTTCAGTATCAACTATAATTTCAATTATATTTTCAGCATGCATATAACGGATGCTATTGTTGACATTTTTATTAAAATTTTTTATACATCAGCTAGTAAACTAATTCTATCGTCTCAACAAAGCTATACACCAATTAAAACTTACATAATCGAAAAACGGTGTACAATAAATATAATTGTTCTTAGATTATTCTGTTTACAATAAACATATTTGTTTTGCTAAAATTAACTTGTTCGTGAATAAAAAGTATTTTATTTTCCAAATATTCAATTTAGAAAGCGTTTCGGTAATTAATAATCGCAAGTAAACATTGTTCAACAAAGAATTTTCGAATACGATGCATAGTTCTTAAATAAAAAATTTCGTGTGTTAGTAGTAACACCTCATCTACACTAAAAAATGTAATTGAAAATTAAAAAATGTAGACGATTCATGCGACGAAAATTTATGAAGATACATATTTAACAAAAACAACTGTAGGATTGAATATAAATAATAAAATACGCACCAGCCATAATTCACATCTTTATTAACACGATATCGCAAGTTTCATTCCTCGAAAACGCGACGAACGATAGTCGTTTGTTTAAATTATTTGTGCTCCGTGGAAACTCGGAGCACCGTGATACAAAAAAGCCTACATTGGAAAGAAGAAAACAACTACAGTTAGTTACGTAGGGAAAAAAACTGTAACGAGACACAAATTAGCAAAGGAAAAACAAAGAAAGAGAGAAAACAATAGAAAGAAAAGGGACGAAGGTGGACATGTATACGACACAAACGAATAAATAAAAGAATGTGGAAGGCGACGTTGATACAGTAGGAACAATCAAAGAAAACAGAAGAGGAAAGATATATTTCCTCCCTGTGACTGCACTCGTCGATTTCCCTTCCCTTGCAGCTTTCATTATTGTTTTCATATTTTGAATATCATGATAATGATCATACTATCATTGTTGGTATGTAAACATTAACCCAAATTGTGCGTCTAAAGCAAAAAAGAATGCAGAAATATTCATTTGAATTTTGTTATATGGTAACCATGTTATAATTTCTAAGTAGACAGCGAATTGTATGCATTTATGACGAAAATGAATAGGTGTAATTTGAAACAGTAAAAACATTAGAAAAATTTAAAAAATATTGTTATATTATTTTCAACCTAAAATTTCGATTTCACTCCAGTGTGTTGCAATTCAGGTAGAAAATTTTTATTTTGCATAATGATCCGCTGTCTAGTTATAAGAAACTTAGAATTAGTACAAACCAGATCAAATTAAATTAAATTTGATAGAATTCAAATTACAATTTTTGCTTCGCGTTATACATATTGTATGTAGAAACTGCGTTATAGGAGGGTTTGCTGTATTGCCGCTGTATATAGCGTTGGCCGCCACGTCGCGGTCATGTCCAGCTTCAAAATTTAATTTTCTTCATAATACAGTTGCTCGAACCAAATTTCAATGGGATTTCTCCGATCTGAAAGGGTCCAAGAATTAATCTTTATGAAAATGCTTTAACTGTGACCATGTTAAAGTATGCTAGAGGTATAAAGAACGGTAACGGGTTGTTTGAATGATTTGTGCTCCTTGGAAACTCGGAGCACCGTAATATGTAGAAAAAGGCTCGGATTGGTATGAAGAAAACCAGTACAGTTAGTTACGAAGGAAAAGAACTATAAAGAGGCACAAATTAGCAAAACGAAGGACCAAACGAAAAAAAGAAAAGTGATTAAACTGGGTACGTACACGAGACAAACGAACAAATAAAAGAATATGGAAAGCGAAGTTGAGACGGTCAGAAAAATCAAGGGAAACAGAGGTGAAAGATATTTCCTCCCTGCGAGTTCGCTCGTCGATTTTCCTTTCCTTGCAGCGGTGCCCCTGTGCCCCTCCCCCTCCCCTACCGTTCCGTGCGGTCTGCCCCCTCCGGTGCAGTTGCGGCACTAGCCGGGGCCTTACGAGCGCGTGACGCATGCCTTCTTGTTTCATACTCGATCCGTCGGGCCTCGCGCACGTACGCACGCACGTGCGCTCTTCACCTAGACCCATTCAAGTGTACGTGCGGGAATCCTATACTCCTCCCCAGTCTGCTGTCTCTGTCTCTCTGTGCGTGTTACTAGAGAACTAACTTCGCGCGTAACTCGATTTTCGATCGGTTCTTCATTTCGTTACTTCTTACACTTCCGTCGGCTTAGCTGCGTCGGCTACACGGCGAAACAATTACCGCCGGAGAAGATAATTCATCCCCGAGTGAAAAGTGTACAACCACCGATTTTTTGACTTGTTCATCGCTGGAATCTCATTTTCTACAGTATCGCGGATCTGAAGACTGCGCGAATTATTGTTACAGTTTTCTACAAGTGACTTTCAGAGAAACGTTATTCATAAATATTATAGTGCGCTACATATAAACATTATTTCTGTGCCAATCTTTTGTTCGTCACGTTTGCAACTTCGGATGCGATGAAGACGCATACTACATACATATTTCAATTACCATTACAGTTTTCGGTCAGTGACTTTCAGAAAAGGACTTTAGAAACATTATAAGGTGTATTACTATAAACATTTTTGTGCAATCCCTTCGTTCGTCTGGCCTATCTCAAATTGGACATAACCGAAGTGTATAGCTACGTCGACTGACTTTGTACATATGTACTGTGTTACGCAGTGGTCTCGCAGATCTATCCGTTGCGTCTACGATACTATCGCGTAGCCTTTGTGTGTGTATATATATATATATATACAACATATTGATGACAGTGTTACCGAAACTCCATACAGTGCCGACTCGGCGTATCTTGACTCGTCTAGTAACTGGAAGATATTAGGTGACGTCACGCGGGCAGGAAAGTCCTGGCGATATTCAGGCAATATTGACGCGCGTATCGGTCGATCCGACAACTGTAAGTGTGCTGTCTATCAGCGACTTGAAGATTTTTTGCGAGCGCGTCGAGAGCTCTTGTTGACTTTCGCCATTGGGCTCTCCTCGAGAGAACCCTCTGCCTGCTGCCCCCCCCCCGTCGCTCGTCGACGAACATACTGTGTGGCACGCTCGTCTGACGCGACGATCGGCCTGCTGCCGTGCTGCCCGACTCATACCAAGAAACGCGAGCCTCGCGTTTGCCTCGTCGGCTCTCTGCTCGGTCACGTGTTCCTAGTGTTGATTTCATTCAAGATTAACAGCACGTTCGCTCCTCCCGGCGAAAATAACAAGCCTCCAATTTGCACTGCTCCTGGTAAACGTTCTTACGAAGTGTTTATATATATATATATGTATATTTCTTCGGGCCGAGAGCGCCGATACTTGCCAACGGAAGAGAAGTGTACCTACGTCGAACGCTGGTCAGCGAAAATGCTGGATAATCGAAGCAGCTGGTCTGAAACTAAAACGCAATAACAAGCTTGTAAAGGGCAAAGTGACTTAAGGTCGGTAGTAACAGTTCGAACAAGTTTCCAGAGGACCCGAAGTGAAAAATAGTTTGACGGTGCACCGGAAAGGACGCGAGAAGGTCGTGCGTTGGTTTCCGGACAATTACGCAAATTCGTTCGATTCGTACCTCGAAATTTCTTGGAAAAATATCTCTGAGAACGGGACCGCGCCGCCCGGAGATCGGAACTGTGCTAAGAATAGAATTTACAGTTTCCGGTGATCGTAGTGTCGTCAGTCCATTCAGAAATTGGAACGTGACCGAAGCATCTCGAGTGCGATAACGGACAAGAGCGGAGTTGTCTCTTTGGCCCATTCGGAAGTGAACGTTGTCAGCTGTATGTATGTACGTATGTAGTACGTTCTTGATCGTTGAACGAGGACCTCATCGTCGAGCGATAAACTGCTGCTGTTCTTTGTGTCGGAGCAGCGTGCCTATCGTTTTTGCTGTTTTTAAAAGTACTACAGATCGAACGGTATCCGGAAGTACGGAGAGGCGGGTCTCGACACAGGAAATAGATAGTACAGGAATTAGCAGAGGAGCTCTCGGCACAATCGGCGCTTTGTGCCTCGAATTCCAGCCGAAGGATTTCAACTTGAGGTCGACGAACACAAGGAGCTCTCCAAACACATCCACTCGAGAATCCATACGTAACCGAAACACGTCGCTGTCAAGACCCCCTTTGATCTCGGGCAATCGGGTAGCGTGACTTCTTGCCACTGCACTTACGCTTATCGGCCGAGCGGTTCTGCCTCGATTAAGAGGCAAAAAGGCCACTTATAAAGGTCCGCGCCTTTTTCCACGGGAGGCTGCTGCCTAACCGCGTACGGATAAGTTTCGCACGGTGCATTAGCCGTGATCTAGAAATCGATTCCGGGGGATCGTTTGTGAGAGCAGAAACGTGTCACGGGTAAAGAGGAGGAGGAGGAGGAGGAGGAGGCGGGCACAGCTCGTCCGTCGATGAGAGCGCTTTTGACCGGACGCCGCGCGAGCTTATCAGCGTATTAATTGTCGGGAAAAGACGGCAGCGTAGAAAGATCGAGCTGCTTGTAGGGAAGGAGAGAAGTTGATCGCGGAGGTGGCGGCGGCGGCGGCGACGGCTACGGTGGTGGTGATGCATATGAAGAAGAGAGTCGTGGGTTGATGCAGATAGTTCCCTTCTCTCATTGTCAGATAAACCTCGCAACCAACGAGAATTATCGCCAGTAAATTATATTACTGTTGACTAGGAAAAATTCCCGACAAAATAATTACCGTGCTCACGGGATCGGAAGACGATTAATCGCGTTGGCTCGATTATTCGCCGTTGGTCCGTGAATCGAACTTTTTCCACGCGCTCGGCGAGGGGATCGCGTTCGCGAGGTGCGTGGGTGTGGTGTACCCGTGCTCGTGGGCGGTATTCAATGATCGCTGTGTTGTCGCCGATCGACCCACGTCGAATTCGCCTGGATGCCAGTTTTGGACGGCGGTGTAGTTAAGAAGCGAGGCGTCGACAGAGCCGCCCGCAAAATGCGGATGCGACTTTGCACCGGCTCCAAGGAGTCCTACACGCTTCTGTCCAAGAAACGGTAAATATTCACAGACCCTTTTCACTATTTATTATTGGACTGTGGATTTTATGCACTTATGATAGAAATGGGGGGGGGGGGGGGGGACTGCGATTTCCGTGGCCCCTTGTTTAGAGGTTAAATTTGTGTTCTTGGGGTTCTTTTAACAAAAAAATGTATGTATACATATGTCACAGGTATCGAATGGGCCTGGTTTAGCCGGTAACGTAGATTTCCTGTTTTTTATAAATCTGAAAATATCTCTGTAACTATGCGAAATATGGCAAAATATCGAGAGACCTTTTTTGTAGAAAATTAAATTTCCAACAATTTATGTCGTATGACATTTTTTTATCAGCTGCACAGTTTCCGAGTATATTTATATTTCGATGAAGTTACAGAACAACTGCCTACCCCACGAAACGATGGTTGGGGAAACGTAAAGGCCCCGTTCACAACTGCTTACACGAAACTCAAGAAATGTATAAAACTCAATTAGCAGTTAATATTATTGATGTATTAGGTTAGGTTAGGTCTGATTAGGTCTCCAGTGAATAGTTTTCATGAAAAACGGAATTTCAACATCATTTTAATGTTTTTTTTTTATAGGAAATTCAATTTCCTACAAAAAAGGTCTGTGTATATTTTGCCATATCTCGCATAATTTCCGAGATATTTTCAGGTTTATAAAAAACAGGAAATCTACTTTACCGGCTAAACCATGCCGATTTGGTACCTACAACATATGTATACCGTGTTTTTCTTAAAATGACCCCGAAAACACAAATTTAACCTTCAAAGTAGGGGCCACGGAAATCGTAATCGTGCCAAAATGGGTAGGTGCAGCTTAAAACAGGAGAAAAATAAAGATGTATGTACTATTTTCAACGTGTTAAAATTATTGAAGGAATAATTAAATGTGTATCTGGCCCCTATCTCTTGTAGTTGGTGCAGCAAATTTTTATTTTGCGTAAAGATCCGCAGTCTACGTTTTATGCTTTAGTAGCCTCGAATTTTTCCAAGGAAATTGTACGTTACGTCTGGAAAACAAGCTTCTTATTACATCACTTATATAATATTTATTTCATACTGTGGCTCACGTAGCTTATAAGTGTAAAATATTTACATAGTAAAAAACCCGTAACAGGGTTCGTAGGGCTGGAAAGGGCAGGGTTGGAAAAATTTATTATTATTTGACGTTTAAGTCAAGTAAATTATTTTCAAATAATTTTTTATTTCAATTGCATTGTTCCAATAAAATAACAAATACATGATGTCACCTCAAGAAGAGGTTGTCAAAGTAACCAAGTTAATTTTTAAAGTTAGATCTGCTAATTTTTTCAGTTTGATGACTAAAGTTTAGCTGCATTTGGTTTTAAATTTGTTCTGTAGTAGAATTATTTAATGAAATGAACAATTATTTGAACTTCACTTGAAAGCTTAGATATGTGCTGGAAAATAGTAGAGGCCGATATAAGACACATTTACTCTATGCAAAATTGCGCAACGATGAGGTGCAGCCGGAGAATGTATCGAAACCTAAACGAAATTATTGATTTGAACGGAAAGTTTGTCCTGCCTTCAATTTTTCTTGTTAATTTGACGCTTTAATTTTCGCCTTCATTCTTATGCTAATAGAATGCTATTGATTTACAATTGTTTTTCAAATTACCTTTATGTTAAAAAGAACTGCAAGACCGCTTCTAACCTTCATTCTTCGAAGGTATTGATTTACTTTAGGTCATTAGCATACGTATACACCGTACCAGAAGTTTGAAGTGTGAAAACTTTTAGCTCATTGGACATCTTTCAAAGCTTGCTTGTTACACGCGGGTTGAACCAATTAAAGTAAGGTTACAGACAATTTTTTACAGATAGGATTATCCCCTGGCAAAGAATGGAACGAACTTCCCGTTCAATTTAATATACAGCAATTTCTAGTTTGTGTTGATAGTTTTTCTGAGTAACATGAACAGAATTATTATCTATCTCTTATTTACCTTTATTTATTTACATATATCCTTTACTTCTTCTACTGTGGCATAAAAAGCAGTGTTGAACCGACGAAATGTAGGTACTAATATTAATTCAATTGCTTTCATCGTGGACATTGTCGCTATTAATTCGATAACCTTCTCTCAATGCGACTCAAGCGTATCTCGTTCTTATAAAAGTTTGTTTTATGATTTAAAAATTACAAGTAGTGACTGGTACATAAACACTGATAATTTCAAATCTTCAACTGTAAATATAATTTTTGTTAATTGAGGTTTCTTGACAAATATTGTAGATGATACACTCATAGTTTCGAAAAATATGGGGTCAATATCGAGTAAAATTGTCCAGTCTTTCTGAACCAAGTTCCGAGATTATTTTTTGCAGCGTAGTTTTTCTGTATGCACTCTAGTTAGTGCATCTCCCACTTTTGAAGTTCTTTTTTAAGTACTGTTGGACAGTACGATTACATACGGGTGACAGAAAAATGTTGTACTTCCTTGAAAGGGTCGATTCCCGAGGTCATTTGAAGAAATTTTTCCCGTTGCGAAAATGTTCTCCGCGGCTTTGTTAAGGAGTTATTAACGAAAAACACAGACCAATCAGAGCGCGGCTTCCACGGCTCGCGTAGAGCCGGGCGTTGGCATTGGCCGAGCCGGAATTCGTCGGCTGTGGCCGCGCTCTGATTGGTCCGCGTTTTCCATTGATTACTCCTTAACAAAGCTGCGGAGAACATTTTCGCAAAGGGGAAATTTACTTCAAATACCCTCAGCAATAATCACCCCTTTCAAAGGAGTACAACATTTTTGGGTCACCCTTATAATTAATGTGGCATGCCATAGAAATTACCCGGTCTACATCAAAAGTAGTTGTTCCAAGGTGAACTCGTGAAACGAACATATGACTGCAACGTTAGTGGCAGTCATTTTCCAGTGCGTGTTTAGCCAAACATAGAGCGAAAGCAATGTGCTAATGGAAGTAATACTGATGAATAGGTACGTAACTTTTTGTTGTTCTGAGAATTATAAAAAAAATGCTCACATTTTTAGTTATATAATACGCTGCCGATTGTGTAATCACTTTAAATTTGAGCAGTGTTATAGAATTTTATTTACTTCATCTTGCCGGATGATAAGATTTGAATAACTACACAGTATTCATAGCTCCCAGTTCGCGCGTAACTCCTTTCGTTTATGTGTTGTCCATCATGGAAGCTTAGCAGTGAATAAATCATGGTTTTAATAATGAGTTCGTTTTCGCAGTAATCTTATAGTACATCTTTATCGAAAACTATATTAATGTTTGGTTTGTTGAGTTCTTTTGAGACGTTAGAAAAATTAGTTTACTAGCCAATGTGTAATTAACTTTTTTTTTAAATTGTTATTGGTCGAAATTGCGAAGGAAAAAATAAAGGTCACGATTTTTAAATTTTTTATCTGTGTCTGTAGTGAAAATTTATAAGGTGCATTTGTTAGGTTATAAGTAACTTATATACATGTACAAAGTTTCATCGAAATCGATCAAGGTTGTTATGAAATATAAATGATTGAAAATAGCAAAAATTGTAAGAATCCGCGATTTAAATGATTCGCAAACCCCAAATTCAAATATTTTTACATGTTACAATGCCCATAGCTGTTTTTGCGTCAACCGATTTCAATGAAACTTTGTACATGCATATAACTTACTTACAATTAGATTTACAAAATACACGTTTGAAATTTTTACTACAGGCACAGATAAAAAATTTAAAAATCGTGACCTTTACTTTTTCCTTCGCAATTGCGACCAATAACAATTAAAAAAAAAAAATTATTTATACATTAGCTAGTAAACAAATCCTTCTAACGTCACAAAAAAACTGAAGCTGTTGGGTCGAATTTTGAAAAAGTTATTCGTTTTTAAAAGGTGTACGAATACTTTGTACACCCACTGTATGTACCCTTATAAAACATGTATGGCTGTCTCTTCTTTACTCGAAATTGAAACCACGAAAGTTGTGATTTATTACAAAATAGTTTGAGTTACGTATTTATCCTATTATATGTATAGTAAAATATGAAGTAAATAGAAAATCTTTCACGAATATTAGTGCACGTGTTTCTATAAAATTTAAGGAAATTGTGTATTTAATAAAGTATACATATTATGAAGTAATTTGAACGTAAGAGAAAGAAAGTACACAATACAATTTTGTTCATACGATTTTTATTCCTTCTAAAATACGACCTTGTTTACACGTGTTTGTGTAGCTATAAAAAAAGTTTCAACATTTTAATTACAATAATAATTAACATGCATAATCTTAGCCACATCGTAGAAATGAAAAAAAGAACAACTGAAAATAATGTAAATTAACGTATAACGACTGGAATATTAGCCTTAAAATTAAAGTGAGGAAGTGAAAGGTGTGAAGGATGAAGTTTAGCAGGTAATTAGCGCTGTTATTACCAATTTGGCGTACAAGTATTTCTCGAACGTACTCATCCAAGAATTTTATCGTTCAGAATTTGCTACATCAAAAACAAATTATACAGATCAAATATAAGATAAATATTTTATTTAAAATACAATGAATAATTAATTTTATTAAACATTTGCAGTTTAAATTTTATAGAAAATGGAGAGAGGTAGTTCGAGCACCACAATTACCAAATATCTAAAATATGTTATCTCTGTCGCCAAAAATATTTTTAAAAAGTATTTATTATCTTCTTTCTCTCTCTGTCTCTCTCTCTCTCTCTCTCTCTCTCTCTCTCTCTCTCTCTCTCTCTTTCTCTCTCTCTCTGTCTCTCTCTCTCGATATTGAAACACAAAATTTATATTAACCCTTCTCACTTTAACCCTTAAGTGGACTTATATTTAATTATTATTATTATTATTTATATTATTATTTATTAAAACGTGAAAGTTTCGACATCAGTGTTATTGTCGGTTGAAGTGATAACTGATAAGGGTCAATACATATTTGTTATTGTTCAAGAAAGAACATCGGGTATGCTAGATAATAAACGTAACCCAATGGGTTACAATAACCTAGGGCGGAAAAATTGAAGAAACAGTAAGCTGGAACGAGCTACAGTGGATAAGTAAATAAAGATTAGTTTTTTTTCTGTGCAAGGGGGCTGCAGAGATGTTTGTTCAACCTATAATATGCTTGTCCGTTGAACATTATTACTTCGCAAGGTCAGCGTAATGCATTTAGGGTAGCATTTTAGTTTGTCTAGTCACTAGTCCACACACGGACCTACGTAATTGAAGTTAGGGTACCATGCAGGTATTCTTCCCCTACGGGTGCATGTCGTTAGGAGTTTAGACCGTGCCCGTTATATCCTGGTAGGGAGCACACAGGCACCGTCAACTTTGCATGAACCTTTGCATGAACCTTTGCGCATAACGAGCCGTAATCTCTTGGTAATTTGCAAAATGACAGTCCATAAATAATTCGTTTGTAAATCATGATTACCGGTTTGATCGACTCCCTGCTTTTTGTCTTGCGGTTTGCCTCCATTCTCGGCTGTGATTTCGATTTTATATTCGTCTTCGATAGATTATGAACGAGACTCATTCAGCGATTCGGAAAATCGAAATGCACAGAAAAATGCCGTGCTCATCTAGCGGCGGAACTGGGCACGGGCTTCATGGGCAGCCCAGGACCCCCTTCATGGTAAAAAAAAAAATAGAAGTAGAAACGATTTTAATTAAAAACTTCAGAAAAAATCTATTATACAAAAATTTTGGATACTTAAGTTATTTTGGGTTAATTCGGAAGGCCCCCAAACAGTGCACAGGGCCTAGAAATTAACAGTCTGCCGCTGGGCACATGACTGCTTAACATTTTCCAAAATTATACCTACCGACCTAGCTTTTCCCATACACTGATTATTTCTTTCTCTTACTCATAATTATTTCCATATATGTAATTTGTTCTTAATATTTTACGCATTCATTTATTTATTTATCTTATTGACATACGCATTGTTCTGTCTGATTTAATTGAAAATGGGAAACATAGAAATTATCGTGCACCCAGTTACTGTAACACTAACCGTACCGAGTACAAAATGTGACTGGTATGCGTTGTTACATAAAAATTGCCAGACTGAGTTTATTTAAATTTGTTTAATAATTGCTAATGGAAGTGTCTCTGTTATTTCAATAATTATAAAATAGAACATTTTAAACCGGTCGTTGCATAATTGGTGTTAAACTATTTACACCTTGATGTCAGCGGCGGACTGTTCATTTTGGGGCCCTGGGCTAACTGTTTGGGGCCTATCCAATTAACGCACGTACCAAAAATTTGTATATAATTAATTTTTTCTTAAGTTTATAATCCAAATTGTGTTTATTTTTTTGGCGCAAAGGGACCCCGTGCTGAAGTCCATAAAGCCCATCCCTAGATGCTCCGCTGCTCAATGTGGTTAAAAAATATTTACACTTATGGCATGTGTTGCTTGAATAGAAATACATAGCGGACTTATTCAGACTAGTTTCTTTATGTCTGAAATATTTGTCACGAATAGAACTTTAATTTTGTCGTATACAATATAAATCTACTTAAATTGGTACGAACAAGCCTGATTCTTGAAGACTGTATACAGGAATCGTACAAGGTAAATTATAGAGCGGTCATTATAAATTATTATAAACGTATATGTACTATACTTATCGTCGCGTCGCGTCGCGTCGGTCAGCTAGAACGATCAAAGTCACAGTCGGAGATCTGGATTTCCTTTGTACGTACGCGCGTTACATTAAAAAGACGGAGTAAAGAGCTGTGGGGTGAAAATATTGACGTAACGCAGTTGTATCACTCACTACTCCCCGCCAAGTATACTAATTCTCAGTTACACAATAATATGTCTTTGAGGCCTTTATCGAAAATAATTTGTTTGCGGTAACAGAATCCCATGTTTCAGTCCGTGGGAATCATCGGCCGGTCCCATTTCCATTCGTTTATTAATACGGAACGGAAATAATTGTCAGGCTATTATAGGAGTCGTTTCAACTTTGCAAGGATCACGCAAGGACTTCTTTCTCCGATGAGATTTTATAATCGGTTTACAGATCCGTCGATTTTCGTTTAAAAAAATTCTAAATCCAATAGAAGAACCCCGTATAACTCGCATTTTTTTACTGCATTTACATTGTCGATTTATTCTACGCATAAAATATGTTGTAACTGCAAGAACTTGCAAAATGATTTCATATCGGTAGAAAGATCTGCGTTACAAATTATCTGAATGTTCAGTTTAATCGATTAAGGTTCCGCTTGCATATGAGATTAAATTTTCCCATCCCGTATCCGTATATCAAATTTTAAACTGGTAAAAGCATTGAAATTAAAACAAAATGTGAAGTTCTTTAACAAAGTTTACATTGCATTTTCTCGAGTGACGGCCGCGGCTTATCCATGAAGAGAGACTATTTATATCTTATGATTATTTTGTTGAGGAATCCACGATCTGCGGATGCAAATCTTCTTCCCTCTCCCTATTTGCCATCCCAAAAAAGGAATATATAAAATACTGCATTCGCAAACAGAATTATGGTAATTCAAGACTCGGGATATAGTGCCATAAATATTCATTCGCACAGAGAGATGCTTAAACTATTTACATGGACGTGGACGCGAACGAATTTTAAGAATACCAGGCGGTGGCCCTTGCTGAAAATTTTTCATATCCGATTACGAGTGAATACGATAACTTCCTTGATAACTCGAGGATCCCTTTCACGGTGACTGGCAAAAATATTGCACGCACGGAGAACGAATTGACACGGTTGAGTATGGATAAACGACATTGGAAATTGTAATTAATTACCGGGGACGCGGCGAACATTAACTAGAAATTACTCCTCTGTCGCTTTTTAGTCACGCACTGAAATCTATGTATGTGTGTGTTATTATGTGCGATGCATTCTCAGGGTCGATTTAGATGTCAATGGTGATGTATTCGCATCTACAATATGTATTGGGTATTGGGTAGACTCTTCTGTAAATCAGAAATATTCTAGATATGTATATAAAACATAATTTTTTAAATAAAACGGACATTCTGAAATATTTTCGGACAAAATTATTACCCCACCTAGAATATTTCTGTTACTTGTAATAATATAGAAGTTGCATGGTAAGGAGGGGGAAATATTGTAATGTAAACATTTTCCTGTCGGAGATTTCAGGTCATCTTGATTTCTTTAACTACGTTTTGTATTATGAATCGATAGAGTATAAAATACTGCGTAACAATGTATTGACCTTCATATGTCCTACACCTAACGAAGAAAAATATTCCTAAGCGGCCGGAGTATAATTATTACACATTTTATGAACTATGTTTCATGTTCGATAGGTGTTGTCTAGTAACTCGTGTACATAAAACCGACAACGGAACCCTGGTGACTGATGCACGCCGATTTTGATAAAACTTTACATAAGTGTTCATTAGACCCACCTAACAATTCAGCCGTATTTCGTTTGTGTCCGTTGTTTACTTTAAGGGAGAAATCAACCCTTCTATATTTTTACGTTGGTGCCTATAAATCGCAAACGACAAAAGATATCTAAAAAAGGTCGAAGTAAAAGTTGTATCGTATCTTTGGGCCCATAAATCTGTCCGATAAATTTTTCGAAAAAATCATTTCTTTGAAAATCGAAATTTTGAAAATACTTTTTTCAAAAAAATGTTCACACTGATTTATGGGCCCAAAGATACGATATAACTTTTACTTCAACCTGTTTTTGATATCTTTCGTCGTTTGCGATTTATAGGAACCGACGCGACGTAAAAGGATAGAAGGGTTGATTTCTCCCTTAAAGTAAACAACGGGCACAAACGAAATACGGCTGAATTGTTAGGTGGGTCTAACGAACACTTGTGCAAAGTCTCGTCAAAATCGACGTGTATCAGAAACCGGGGTTCCCTTGTGAGAAGCATACATAGATGTTGTGCTTGTGCTATCATTTTGTCCTGTTTGCGTACAACAAAATTGACATTTGCATTCGTAGAATGTTATCGAAGTGAATATTGTGGACAATATTGAGCATGTTATACGTACATACAGACATGCCCAAAACTAGCAATGAAAAATGTATTGATACCGGTTTTTGTTAGAAACCATTTAACAAATGTAAGATGATGCTATCCTTTGTGTCCCGGAGTGTAAGTGCTACAGCATTAACGGAAATTCTGGCATGATCTTGCAGTTTCGAAGGATCTAATCCACGATTGGGGATTATGTTCAAGAACGAAAGGGAGCGCAGGCTGCGTCTGCATCCTTTGCGTGACAAACCTTTCCGATCACACGCGAGCAGTTATACATAGATAACTGGAATCGATGACTTGGATGTTCTTTTGATCAAAGCACAAGGGTAGGAGCGCGTGTTGCCCACGCAAATTGACCTACACTGGTTGCACTGTCACGAAAATTATGACATCGACGAGCACGAGCGACCTCAGATATTATCGCCATTAATACTGATTTAGTTGAAAGGAGGAGCAAATGGGCCCAGATTGGGTTAGGGTGGCCAGGTATAATATGAGGGCAAACTTGGTCCTCTCACCCCTTTTCGATGTTACTACGGTAACGCGTGTCTGTTCATTCACTACTTGGCTAATGCCAGGCAGCGTTAAGTCGACGGTGAACCGATAAATTTTCTTTCAACCCTTCTCTTTTCTTGTAAAACGACCATGCCAGCGCGAGCGCCCTTTGAAGTTCCAGTTAACAAGAGACACGTCGTGGAAATACATATGTATGTATGTGCATACTGCATACCTTTAGAATTGCATTATGAAGACATTTAAGCTATATCCTAGAAAATTATTTATTACGCTTCCCGTGGCAAACCCGCAGGGGACCCGCTTCCCGTGGCAAACCCGTGGCAACAACGCGAAGCAATACGAGGTGAAACGTTTGGTTCTTTCTTTTTTTTAATTTATATTTTAACACGCGTTGCATATTTTACCGACAAAAATACTATGTGACGCTTTGCCTGTTTTATCGACAACTATGTATTTTCCGGGAAAAACGTTCCCTTGTTTTGCATAATTACGAAAGATGAATTAAAGCAAGTGGACCATTTTTACTACAAATGAGACTGAATATAAAAATAGGGTAGCTTTAACATTAATTGTATGATAATGTAAATAATTGTAATAGTTAATGCATATTGGTGTAAACGTATTTTTAAAATTCTTTTTAAAATGTTGTTATCTTCATCATGATTCGGATATACATACATGTAGGTACTTACACGCTTGTATAGTTTTTATAATCACGTAAATATGGACGACTTTGCAAATTATCAAACAAGGCCTGTATAAGAAAGTATAGCATGTTAATTTATAATGTATCTACTTGCATTATAATTTTCAACAAAATTCAAAACTTCCATTTTTTTTCAAATTAATTGATTTTTTAAAATGTTGTCCTAAAAATTGAGGTAGATATCAATTTCAAGAAAAAAAAAAAATATGGATAGCGGGACTCGAACCAACAACCTACCGGTTACGTAGTATTTCGCGCTCCGCTCTCGGCCACTCATCTACTTGTTAAATACTTAACGCAAACTGTTTATAACCGAGTAAAATTTAAAAATACAATTTTCTCGCAAAATCTTGAAAAGCGCGCGCTACTGCTTTGCGAATTTACATATATGGAGACGTCATCTTCAAATACTGCAAGTTTCAGGAAAATCCGTTTCCCGTCATCCGCGTCTCAGTATGGAATACTTATATTCCAAAACAGTACTAAACCTGGACATCTAATATTTGAATCATTTTGAATTAATAATTATTATTTAAGTTAAGTTTGATTGCCAATTTATTTTAAAATATCAATATTATTATGCGTGATAATTATTTTTTGTCTAAGGGCTTAAGTTAAATACTTTTTTTAATAAAAGTTCAAACTATTTATGCACATGATTCGGATGTAAATGGACTATTTTGTATGGTGTTTTCAGATAAACATTGAATTTGTGTGGAATAGCCCTCTTGCCCCGTTCATCATACCGATATTTATACCGGTAAATTTTACGTACCGGTATTTTACGTACCGGTATAATTCGCTGAATGCAACTATACCGGTATGACGTCATACCGGTATATGAAAATACCGGTATGACGAGATACCGGTATTCCGATATTTCGGTTCCTATTACGGTTAGGCAGAAATACCAAAATACAATATACCGGTATCATACCGGTATTTTACATACCGGTACAAGTCCCTGCTTTAATTTAGATACACGTTCATCCGAGAAATACGACTTTTACCTCTGTATCTTGCAACATGTTATTATCCTTTCAATCCCCGTAAGTGTTCTGCTATGGGAGAGGTACGTCGATATCATCGTTGTTATTGAGATCGCTTTATGGTTTCGTCATCGTTTTCATCTTACGAACCCACAGCAAGTTTTATCGCCAACGCAGATCTATTGGCTAGGGAAGCGAGATAGTTTGTGATCGTTCTAGACGTGTGATCGTTTTGGACGAAAGACTCTTATTGGCAACAACATAGTATGTACTAACATTTATAAATGCCGAGTTTAATATTTTCAGAATTGTTTCTTTTAAATAATAATAATATTTTTCATGACAACATCGGTAGAAAAAAACAAATTTTACTATGCTTGTATTTTTATTCGATAAATCATAATTTAAGTAACTTGATAACATTGAGTAGAGTAATGCATGTGAATGAAAAAACTATAGAAAAACCAATACGTTATGACGTTTATATGTATCTTCCATCTTTTTCATAGTTTGTATTAAACATCGTTTTTTTTATTTTAATAGGAGATGTATTTCATAGTGAAAACTTCGAGTTAAGTAATAACTTCCACTATACAGGGTGTTCCAAAATGTTTTGTTTCCTTGGAAGAGGTGATCCCTGAAGTCATTTGAAGTAACTTTTTCCGTTGCGAAAATGTTCTCCGCGGCTTTGTTAAGAAATTATTAACGAAAAACACGGGCCAATCAAAACGCGGCTACAGCGGACGAGTGCGACTCGGCCAATGCCAACGGTAGGCTCAGCGCGAGTCGTTATAGCCGCGCTCTGATTGGTCCGTATTTTTCTAAAATAACTGTTTTTCCTTAACAAAGAGAACATTTTTACAAAGGAAAAATTTACTTCAAATGACCTCGGGAATATCCCCTTCGAAGGAATTATGTACAACATTTTTGGAACACCCTGTAGAATAATATAAAAAATGTTGGAATCAAATAACAATTGCTACGATCAACAACTATCAACAAAAGGAAAGGGGAACTGAAAGTTATTTACCATTTTGTTGGCATTTCATTGTCGAACTCATTTTCATCAATATTGTTGGTTCTTGTTTGTTTTTAGTGAAACGTCTAGAATTGTTAGTGTACGGGAATATCTCGAACTATATGTAATTCGAAGTAGTCGACGTTTCTTTAGCAGACCGTGTAGCACATTGTTTAAGTAGCCGCAAACGATGTGTCGCATTCTACCGGTAACTCGATTCTACGATGAATTTGTACGTGAATAGGATCAATGGGTCTCGTTTCAGCTCCGCACAGAAGGCATTCAATGAATTCAAATGCACGTTCCCCGGTGACAATAGATGATTTACACCTTGCACACTCTTATTGTTAGACGCGACACGCGAGCCTAAGAAAGTTGAATCGAGTATTTCCGTAGATAGGAAATCGCTTGTGAGAATCTCTGTATGCGGATTTGTACACGGTGGTTCATATTGAAAATCGTCCACAGCACCCGCTCATTGATTTGTCTTAATAAAATACTCAATGCAAATAACATATGCTTTCAATCGCCTTACGAGCTTTTATTATTAGTTTATATTATAAAATTATAAAATGAAGCAGTAACAGAGTAGCATAATATTGAAAATCACTCGTAGATATACATACATATAGGCCCTTTTTACAGACATGTCCTCAATTTTAATGTGCTTACCTATTCAAAATTTCATTTCACAAAGGTTCGTTACCTTTATACATATGTATTAGTGAAATATATTTATAATACTTACTACTTCTTAACACTAAACCTACCACGGTCAAATGACCGGTTTTCTGTTTCATAGTTATTGCAATTATAAAAACGCGGACATAAGAAATTACTGAATTGACTTCTTCATTTAAGCACATATTATAATGAAAACCGTAGAAAGTTTAAGTAAATTCAATCTTCGCACTGCTATAAGGTGTTTCACTTTTATACATATGTTTCGTGGTTGGTAGGTTTAGTGTTAATTTTAATAAAGCATTAGACTGTATATAAAGTATGATTAATCCGTCCAAATAACAAATGCTGAATATATTATTATTTATCAAAAAGATTCATGTTGATGTTTTTGTGCAACTGTTATTGTTTTCCAATTTTGCCTTAGTTCGTGACAAATAGTATAACAACAATCTCAAAATCTTCTAATATATTTATAGTAAGGGAATGTCGTAATGGTTGGGACACGTTTTGTTTTTTTAGCTATAAAATTTCGTAGGATGAGAATTGCGCAAAAATATGTACATATACCGTTGAAAAGGTATAGTTGCCAACTACATTTTCGCTGTAGAAAGTATGAAGATAGCGTAAACGGATAAAAAGTTATAGCGGAATTTCTGAAAGCAAGTTTTTGCGCAAAAAAAAAACTTTGTTTTTTTTGGCAAACAGAGACTTTTTGGCCGTCTCGACACAGTCCTTGCCTTAACAATTTTATTATTTTATATAAAAACACTTAAAACATTGTTTCCATAAAAATGACGTCTATATGCAAAACAAAGAAAAAAAAGTTTGTGAGCCAACTTATACGGCACGAGTGTCCCAACCTTTACAAAAAATGCCATTTCAAAACACTAAAAGGAAATTTTGTTTTTGCACATTTAAACTACCTTAAATTTCCAACAAATTAGATATATTTACCTTCGACAATAGATGAAAAATTTTCAGTTGAAAACGAAACAATAAGAAACACAATATGTAAAACTTTTCAGGACATTTTTAGCCTTAGCTTGGCACAGCTACACTGAACACGACTTGTTGCTTCCAATGCCGATGAAAAGTTTGTTTCTAAACAGAAATGAAGTTGACAATCTTGACATTGGCGTCAATTTTGTGCGATAATTTGGTAACAACGCACTGTCCCAACTTATACGGTGTCCCAACCTTTACGACACTCCCCTACATATTGTTTTTCACTCATCCATTTTTGCCATGAATGCATTCAAATCCGCAGTTTTACTTCATAAGAAAAACTAAAGAAATAATTAGCGAATATTTTTTTTTTTACATTATTATTGTAAGCTCTTCAGACCCTTAAATGGGCCCATTTCGCTTTACAATTGGTGTTACAATGTTACAAAAAGAAAAAATTTTATCCATTTTACAAATATACAGTACAGGTTAAATAGAAATTAAATGGATAACTTACAGTCTTTGAAAAATTTAGCGAATATTTCAGCTGAATATTACTAGATGTATTAAATTAAAAAAATTCAATATTATTTTTTACACCGTATATTATTTTAGAATGATCGGAATATTTTCGTACTGATTTCAAATCTTCCACGTTTCTATCATATCTTACGTCTTACAGGATAAATGATACCCTATTTTTGAAAGAGGAGAGTTGAGACGCATCAATGGTCGTTATAGCAGCCCAGGCCACTTCGATCACTCTTATAATACATATAATATGTTGGTTAGAGGAGTGAGGTGGACATCTATTGTAACTGTCGAAGTTAGATCTCTTCTTTGAAAATACTGATCATAAAAGGGGGGGGGGGTAGTAGTGGTGGTGGACTATTTTCAATGCGAACCACAGTGGATAAACGTCGTCTATGTTAAGACTAACAATAAGACGCATGTGTAAATTAACATGTAAGTCGAGAACAAGTGACCGTATGTTCCGTGATATCTCCGCTGGCTTCTCCAATTCCTTCTCATTCTCTGCGATGCTTCTGTGCTCGGCTACAGCTGCCAGAGTTCCGTCTACGCCTGTCGTTACATACTTTTTCCGCCCCACTCAAACTCTGCGTCGTTTATCCGCTCTTCCCGTCCCGCGTTCCTCAGGAATGAATCAAACCTCTGTGAGTTGTACATACATACAGCATCCAGCGGATTTTCGATCGGATGAGCAATCGCTGAAAGGAAACTGTGCCATTAACCCGTTCGTTCTGAAAATTGCCTGAAACGCCTAATGTCCTTCCGGTCAAACGTATCACTGTTCCAGTTATTCAAAGCTAAAGCTGAGAAACAATCGTTTCAGACAAAGTATTAAATACTAAAATATTTTTATATACAAATACTACTTGAAAATACTATTTCTTGTGTAACAGTTGAGGGGGCAGTCCTATGCAGAGCCGCTAATTTTAGACAATTTATACATATGAGAAAAATGATTACGTTGTTATATGTTTTGTATTCATGTTTTTATAGAAAACATGTTTAGAAGACATCGTTGTTTTCAAGTATTGAAGCTTGAAACATATTCTTTTGCAAATATGTTTCTAAAGACATATTCTTTAAGAAAAGAGAAACATACAATCTATTTTTCTGTGATACTGTAGTTTCCAAAAATTGAAATTTTTAATTTCATACGTTACTTCATGAGTAAACATACCGCGCAATCCGATACGGGGTCGGTCATATCCAATAACAAAACTTGTTTATTTTTTATTACTTTTTTATGGGACTTTGACCAAGTTATTTGTGGCATTTTTTGGTTAATATGACACTAAACACGATTTAATTCCTTTTCTACGTTCTGCGTGGTTGGCGAGCTCACAACGAAATAGTAGAATTAGAAATAGGTCTTACATCAAAACTTTACTGTATTTCGTTGAGCAAAAGCACCTTTACAGTAAAAAAGTAAAGTAAAATTGTTATTAATATTTATTAAGGTAAACGTTTGTAGCATTTATGCAAATGTCGTAAATGCATAAAGATCCGCAGCACAGTGATTGCAATACACGGAATATTCCGGTGATCGTTAATTCCTCGAAATTGCAATTATCGATATTACAATGTATGGAAATGAAGACACCGGAAACTGTCCGCATGGAAGTTGATTTTGTTGTTATCGACTAATTAATATGTAATTGGGTAATTTCAAATAATTATGTATAAATGGCCAATAAATACGATAATTATAAAAAAGAATCGCAGCGAGAAGAATATCAGAAAAAGGGAATCACGACGATTAATCGTGCAGAACAAGACTGCTTTCACTTTTTATTTGCGGTCATTGAAATCAAGGGAGGGTGGTACCGGTATAATTAAATTCTTTGTTCATTGCGCTATCATGTTCGTTTGTTACGATGTAGTGGCCTTGCGAGTAACGGAGACAACTACGATTTATTACCAAGATCGACATTCCACGGATTTTATCAATTCTTAAGGAACTGGAACTTTGAAATTTAATTTTGTTGCCCAAGGACGACCCTGAATCTAAACGAACGTCATGATTCCAGAGCTTCTATGTATATTTTCTTAGGTTATCTTATAAATCTGTTATTTCTCATCAAATATGTAAACCTGATCCAGTAACCTGAGCTGGAAACGATTCGAATATTCCGATTTCCGACTTGAATTTTCATCAACTCCGACACATTTTTCCAGGCATTTCAACTCCTGGAGAAAATTGTTGTCGCTTGCAAATCATTTTCCGGACAGTAAATTTCTACACCAACTATGGATTTTTATATAAAACTGAAGTTTAGAAGAAGAATTTACAGAGACAAGAGACAAGGGATATCTTATTTGCTTATTGTTCATTTGAGTAAATCAAAAACGAAAAGGAACTGTATTTAATACAATTGCACTTTGCATTTTGTTAATTTTTGAGGTGATTTACTATTTCTTTTTCAATTAGGTAAGTTTCAACAGGAAGTACATTAAAGTTTATTTGTATTTTTTTTACTGAAAAAGCCAAGCTCATTGTTCAGAAATGTTAAATGGAGTACTTATTTTATGTGTCTATACAGAGTGCCCCAAAACTGTTGTATTTCCTTGATACAGGTGATTCCTGAAGTCATTGATGTGACTTTTTCATTTTCGAAAACGTACTCCGGGATTAACGAAAAACGCGGACCAATCAGAAATCGACAAAAGCGGACGGAGTTAAGCTCAATCACTGCCAACGCTGTATACATATGTACTCAGCTGTAGCCGCGCTGTGATTGGTCCTAGTTTTTCGTTAATAATATAATTCCTTAACAGTGCCGTGGAGAACATTTTCGCAAAGGAAAAAGTTATTACCAATGACCTCAGGAATCACCGAGGGAATCCAACATTTTTGGGACACCTTGTATAAACAATAATAATTGAGATCCCATAACTTGTTAACTGCCTATTCCGAGTAATTTTGCATGCATTTATCACGCGATGCACGAATATACACAATGCATAATATAAAATATCATAAGAATAGCTATAACTTATTTTTTATAATCATTGTACATCAATCTAAATGTTGGTCTTGAACAAAAAGTTTTCAAGATGACAATAGCTTCCACTAAGAGTTATGAATATATGTATAGCAGATACGAACTTTTAAGTGAACCAGTATTATGTTAGTTATGAAATTCTAAACAAACGCAACGTAAAATTGGAAATGAATCTGCAATTAATATTGCATAACATTCTAATTAGCAAAACTGTAGCGTTAGATTTTGTACACAGTCAATTCGTGAACCAAACATAGATAAAAAGTAGACAACAAAGTTATATGTATGTACAATAAATGGAACTACTGTCTTCCGGTGAACTGTGGCGGCTGTTGCAAGTTGCGATAACGAACTAGTTTCGAATGCGGCCATTTGCTATCTATGTTAAATTCTTATCGGTGTCAAGTGTCTTTGTCACTCGTGGGGATTTCGGGCCAATTAAAATTTTAAATTTCGCTTGTTAACCTGTTGATACACTTTATGCCACTCGCATTGTAATAGAGTAAATATGTATGTATACATAGAAACACGCAACGTTGCGTACTACTTATGAAAATACGGAGATAAACGCATAAAACTTTGAAAGGTTTACTTTATTTTATCGTTATTTTATGTTTCAATAAAACTTTTATTACCTTACTACCCAACGTTATGGTCTCGATGCAAATACGGGGTGTTCATCATACTGATCGCACTGATTATTATCGAGGCATTTAGGCCAGTCTGACAACAAAACGTTTCGAATAAAAGTTTCCCAATCAATAATAAAAATTCCGAGAAAATTTTTTTTTCGATAAATAACTGAGGTCACCTTGACTTTCTTAAATAGCACTATGTATTTTTAACTTCACATTGTTACAGCTGATGGGAAAACTAATTCACCGACCTACTATACCATGGCCTTTGGATGACCTTGAGCTCAGAAAAACGATTCATTATTAGATACAATTACGTTATTACATAGACTTACGTTTACGTTTCATTAACGCGTAGGGAACTTACTTTCTTAATTACTGTGAATTTCTGAGCTCAAGGTCGTCCAAAGGCCATTGTATAGTAGATGAAATTTGCAGAATATGTATAATTGACACAGATCTACAAAACGTAGTTTTTAAATTTTCAATATAGGTTTACATTAGAAAGTTGTAAACAACAACTTCTAGTATTTTCTCTGTAATTCCGTCGAATTGAAATTTTTTAGAAAACTTTTTCGTCACGTCTTGTAGTAAACTAATTGCTCTAACTTCTCAGAAAAGATTTAACATGGAACTGAACCTACACCCACTCTTAACATGCGGAATATGGATATAGGTTCTGTTCCATGCTAAACCTGGGTGTGCTCTGTCTCTGTCAGAGTTGGGCAAAATTTGCATCTAAATAAAAGTTTCGAATATAAAAAGTGTCTTTATTCGACGAGCATCGAATAAATAATTATATTCGACCAGAATTTATCCGACGAATCAAGATAATTTTTTTTTTATACGAAGCGGCGTTATTCGAACTTCGAATAATTTTTTCGTCTTTTATCTTTATCTTTTCTTCGAAGGCTTCGAATAACTCTTTCCATAACTATTGTCAACTCTAATAAAAGCGAACCATCGAATAATGAATTAAACTTTTTTTAATCCTTTATTCGTTATTCGATATTTTTATTTAGATGAAAATTTTGCCCAACTTTGATCTCTGTCTATACTGACAAAAGTGGTGGCAGAAAAGATCTTATTTCCTCTCCGGTATGATATAATTATAAGAATTCATCACAAAGCATAGTGATTTTATAGAAATTTCGGCCGTTGTAGCGTCGCGGCGCACAAGCTCAGATTTTGCATCCCGATCGGAGGGGGCTCGAATCGTTGGCCTATTTTGCATTCATTAATTCGAAGCGAGCTTACTTACAGGCGCCCCGTTCCTAACTTTATTGCATCGCAACGATATCCTTATCTCCGTGAGGTTTTCGCGGAAACGAGGAATAATGGAATAGAATGGTCCATTGTGTAATACCAGTGACGATTCCACGCATGTGATTCGCAGAACTGTGAAACCAATGGAGTTCGAGATTTCCAGACTGTAATACGGCAAAACTGTGATGAATTTATTATCGTTCAGACTAGAAAAAGAATCTATGTATTGCAGGGTTTCGGATGTTTATCAAAATCAGTTGTTCTTATCGGTTATCCCACATCATCTTTTCATTTTTCAAAACTACACGCATTAGTCTCCTCCTAGTGGTGGAGCATAGGTTGATATATTTTTTTATATTTTTGAAAATTTCATTAGATGTTGGTAAAATTAATATGTACGTATGTTTCTTTATATGTATTTGTGTTAACAGTACCTTTTTGCATTTAAAAGTAGCATTGAAATGAAATTTGCCTCTCTACTTTTTGTGCTTCCTTCTTCCCCGATTGTATAATGGATACTTCAACAACAATATTATGTAACAGTTAACCTGTTAATTACACCGTAATATTCAGCGATAATTTTCGTAATTTTATTGATCTCTTGTTTTCTATGTTATACACAGAAATCACGTAAAAAGCTCATTTTTAAAAACGCCCTATAATGACGTATGAATTATGCATACATACATATATTGTACGTTGTATAGGTATTAATAACGTGAAAAAAACTCTATACAAATTTTGGTAAATATTACGTTTAGAGGAGGCAGGAGACACACGTTATTGAATATTAACTTTATATGGAAATATACATATTATGTCAATATGTCCATAGACGATAGAGTTATTGAGTAAAAAATTAATTGTAAATGAAGGAATCAATGAAATGGTTTTTTCTCTTAAAATCTTACAATAATTTTTGGTGAAATAGTAATAGTGTGATTTTAAATTTAAAAAAAAAAAAAAAAAAAAAAAAAAAATGATTCTGTGGTTTCGATTTACTTTCTCATGTACATAGATTACAGCCACTAAATTGACCTCCATATGTAATTGACCAATGGTAATTACTAGACTGCAGATCTTTATGAAAAATAAAAATGATCAAAGTCAATTGTGAAAAACCGAATTCAAGTGTAAATGTATTATTGCAATTTTAATAAGTCGAAAGGAATTTATCAGCATCCTTAAATTATTTTTATAATATGCATAAATTTGCAAATGCATAAAATCGGCAGTCTAATAATTAACAATTGCTAATGAAGTAGTCGATGAATTTTAATTTGTCTGTGCAGAATATGACAAATTATGAAGTAGAATTCAGGAATAAGAGAAAGCTGTGACTCGGTTATCTCGACCCGAACCTTCAAAATGTCTCTGCCGTTATACATATGTACATAGTGAAGAGTGCAAGGCCGGAGGGAAGTTAGATTAGTAATGTTTTCTGGAACTGTGAACAATTTCTCGGTGGAATCCCCTTGCTGTCATTTCGCCGCGTCACCCTGCGCGAAGCAGAACGGAAGAATTGACACGATCACACAAGAATGTAAAACGCGTCTGAAAATTGACCGGAATGGAGACGGTTCAAAGAGTCAGCGAAGATGCTTACTCGTTGGTCGCCTGGAAAAAGAATGTTTTTCAAAGTATTGCGTCATCACTTGCCGTGACGGGCGAGACGTATCTCGCCATTAAGAGCAGCAAGGAATTAATTAAGCATCTGCTTCCTCCCTTGAACACTAATGCTCTGTAAGTTGCGTCAGAGCCATTCATTTCGCGAGCAAAACGTCGACGTTGTTGGTGGAATTTGATGAATATCTCCAACACCAGTTTCCGTATTGATAAAACACTGCGAATAAGATTTCATCTAAATCTTATGGTTCGTACGAAGTTATTTGACTCAGCGGTGGACCGTTAATTTTGGGGCCATGGACTAACACACTGTTTGGGGGCCTATCCAATTAACCCAAATTAACTCGAGTACCAACAATTTTTGCACAATTTATTTTTTCTTAAATTTTTAATTTCAATTGTTTTTATATTTTTTTTAACCGCGAAGAGGTTATTATTATTTTTTTTTGTCAATCGCAGTAGGAGCAGAGTCGCCAGATTAATACTTGTGTTCCGTCTCTGTCGTGTATGCGTCACAATGTCACGTGACTAATCGGGTACTGGCATAGAGGGGGTAACTTTTTGCCCTCATCTGGCGACTGTGAGTATGTAGGACCTCCGAAGTCTTCAGTATTCCGACATGCTTCAGATGTAAATAAATAGCTCAGTCTAAGGGGGGGATCCATGTACAACACTACTTACCGTAAAAATTAATAAAAATTGAATCCAGCATTATAACGGTTCTAATATTCGAAAAGTTATTTCTCCCTGTTTAGTTGGGATAATCGAGGTTCTACTGCCAAATTAATTGCTCCACCATAATATGTATGTATGTACATATAAACTTTAGAGTGTCAGATACTAAAAGTCCGTTTTATTTCAACAGAAATGGCTTTGCCGACGACATTTAAGTGCTCCTTCTAATCAGCATTACAAACCTATACATATGAATGATAGAGTAGTTTGTTGTTTAAAACACTTCGAAAGGCATTAAGCAGTCTAGCTACGAGCAGTTAAGTCCAATTCTGACGCGTTAGTAGGAAATCTTAATAAAGCCAAAGCAGTTATCAGTTTCTACCTTATATTATGTATGTACCGGTCTGTCTAGAGGTAATAAAGTTACATTTCAGTACTTACTGTATCCTATTTTTTCTAATTTAGCTCGTAACATAGAAACATTTCGTAATTAACACTAGCATTACCGAGCTCTAAACGCGATTGATATATTTCTTTACAATTAACAACAGGATCGAATTTATTCAAATTTCATTCGATTTGTATGGTAATACGCACTTGGATAACTATAATGAAACATTTCTCGAGAAAACATAATTTCACTCACTGTTACAGAAAAAATCTGCCATTTTGATGTTAAAAAAGGATAATTATTGAAAAAGAAATCAGGGCAAGTTTCGGAAGAATTAAAACTAATCGTATCGAACTGTTTATAATTTTTTGTTTCACGATTAACTATTGAAATTATAAATTGTTGTTTTTCACAATAACCAACGCGCGCAAGAAATCTTTATTTTTTTTTTTAACCATCGAAGACTGCCTTTTCGAGATCACTCATTCACTGGTTCGGATAATCGAGTTTCTACTCTATTACGTTCTACGCATTGCGATAAACATAAAAATAATACATATAAGACAAGGAAGGTAATTATTAAAAGAAACTTCTCGTTTATGACAAATACGAAACGTTGGGTATCCGTGAATCTGTCCACTCGAATACGATCAAAGCTACGAATTTCTGACGACTCGGGAGCAATGAAAAGCAGAAAAGCGAAACGACCTGTCTGCGGGTATGAAAACGAAAGAAATGCGTATCTCTAGCTTTCTCTATCTGTTCGTCCAGCCTTGTTCCCGGTGATTCTTGCACGCCGCGCTGTGCCGTGCCGTGCCGTGACATCGGGACTGGCTGCATTGCACGCGAGAGATCGGCAGGCCAAGCTGGGTTAGGGCGAAGCATTGGGCGAAGAGAGACGGGGGGTAGCGTGTTTCGTTCGAATAGGATCGGTCCACGTGTTGCAGTAAAATTGTAACATTTCTGAAAAGGGGATGTTAAAAAGTTTGCAGAGGAAAGTCAATTGTACTTATATTGTATGTGAAACAAACTGATAAAAATATTATTTTAACATAGAAAGAAAACGAATTTTTCATTTTATCAACTACGGTGCACTTTATAACGCGATCTGAAAAAATTAAGAACATTGCTTTCGACAATAATACACTACTGAATTTTTATAAACCTTCTGTGATTTTTGGAGATTTTCAATATTTTAAGCATATTTGCCTAATCTGAAAAATCTGAAAGCATACGCGTTAATAACCATAATAAGCCAAAATTATCATGATGTAATACGTATAAAGTGGTCATCTGATAACTTCGACATAAAATCGATTTTATAATATGTACAAACTTCGGGAAAAAATCACAGTCGTGTGTGCGCTACCGGGTAGAACGTTCATGAATTTTTTTGTAATTACTTGTTAAACAGAACAGAAGAAATAATTCATTAAATTGTGCTCACCCTATAAGTACCCTTGTGGAATGGTGCCAACTTTTTATTTTTACAACTAAGAATACAAACGGAAAAACAGTAGCATTTTTAATTTCAAGGAATTTAAAAGACATAAATGTTTCGTGACACAACGGAGGAGAGAAATAACGCAGTAAATAAAACTATCATTAATTACACTTAAATTTAGCCGAACTGAAGTCAAGTGATTCGACTCATGTAAACGAGGCTTAAGCGTGAGAGGCGTGCTTTTATGCTTTTGGCACACAATGTGGAAACGGTACAGGAAATAATTCGAAGTTGCAATTGTTACGATCAGATAATTATTCAATTAGAGAGCGTTTACTTTTCTGAAGTCACAGCAGCGGTGATGGGCATTGGAATCACACTTTAAACAAGCCTGCACAATTGTCGTACATGTATTGTGCAATTTCAGTTTTCGCCTTCGTCAATTTGCAATGGGTTAATTGATGAAAAGTTCATTGAACGGTCGAGAAGCTTCAGTAAAATTAATTATGAGCATCAAATGCAATTATTATTAATTCATGCACAACTTATTATTCATGTTATTCAAGTGCAGCGTACATACATGAGAGACTTCTTATACTAGAAAGGCTGTGCCTCGTTGTAACCAGCATTCTTGAATGTAGTGTGGTATGTACATCGTACGTCGTACATACATCCGACTGGCATGCAACGGAACATAATTTTAGCACTGTTTTAAAATTTAATGTTGAGCTACATTTAAAGAATCCGCAATAAATGGTAGTTTAACATAATTGTGCGTATACCATATGTTCAAGATATAAATATTTTGATTTCTACATATTATATGCCTTCCTCAATACTGACATAAACAGTTTTGAGCGGACGAAACTATAAAACTTAACAGAATTAATAATGTTGAGAATGCAAAAATAGATATGTATAACAATAACAACTTTCTTACGTTTGTCAAAAATATAAAATCATAATTAACAAAATAATGACACGACTAACAAGTCAAAAGATATTGCAAAATCATAATAGAATTGAAAAAAATAAAACAGTAAATTTCACAATTATAAGCACAAGAAATTTTGAGAAGGAAGCACAAAATTCACATGTCCGGTTAATGATTCAACTAAGAGAATCTAGTTACATTTAAAATTACATAAGGTAAATATATTCGAATAAATTAAAAATTCATTAACATTTACCAATTATTTGATTGTACTAAATTTTCGAAAATCGTATACACCATTAATGTACGAGACTCACCCTATAATTAGAATAAATAATAATTTCGTGAAAAATGAATTTCGAAACGGTTTAAAGGGGATAGTCTGGTTACGTTTGCAAGGTCGTAAAGTAAATTTGCCCTGAATATAGAGTTAAAATCGTTTTAGCTTATTAAAATTTATAAAACTTTTCCTCACACCACATTTTCAGAAAATTATACATGCCGTATGCCGTACGTACAGTGGTGGATCCGAGAAGTATTTGAACACTTTTTCAATTCTGGAAAAATGGTCAATATTTAACCTGTGGTAATTTCGTGAAAAACAATAGTACAGCAATAAAGTAGGACTCGTTATGAAGCCTGAAGCCTCTCCTTTCGAAGAACATTGTCCATTTTCGATATTTTCACATAATGTAGCGGGTTGGAAGTTGAGGACCCTTTTTTCTCAAAAATTGTAACCCCTATAAATTTTTTATAAATTGTGAAACCTCTGTAAAAACCTTTAAATTTTATTAAAGCCTCTCCTTTGCAGCGGCCTCTTCAAAATTGTTGCACGATTTTGTTTTCGCGGTTTTATAGATAAAAATTAAAGAACAACTTCAAGGCTTAATAAAACGGTCCCAAAAAATCGTACATGAAGTTTCTTTACAAAACCTCGTTGGAAAAGCTTCGTAGCAAAGAGGAGGCTTCAATATTCCAACCTATCGTTGATTCATTCACGAAAACAATTTTTCAATTCTTTTAGAGACGCTTCAATTGATAGTAATTTTTAAGGGAAACATATCTTCCATTTTCCAGTCGTAAAAATGAAAAATAGTTTTTGAAAGTAGAAGTCTCAAGCTTTTAAATGAGACCAGGTTTATTCTTGTATTATTCTTTTTAACGAAATTATCATAATTTAAATATCGAGGATTTTTTGCAAATCGGGGGTTTAACGTTGAAATACTTTTTTGGATACACCGCACAGGTTGTTTCGCCCGATTTTGACATATTAATTTTCTCGCTATTATTAGTCATAACAAAAAATGTTTCGGAGAAAATTTGAACGGTATCGAGTGGGACATATTTTCGTGTTGTTAGTTTTTCCGTTAGTGGACGCATAAAGGTCATACGAAAGTCCACTTCGTTTTTTAAAATGGAATAATGTATTTTTTAATACTCAATGGATGCAACTCTGCATTAGTTGTGATAAAGTATACATATGTATTAACTACTTATGTCGAAAAGTTAATGTCATATATGTATGTATACGTGTATATGCGTGTACGGAATTCGCAATGAAATTATAATAAACTAGCAGGGTCCGCCCCCTGTCCGCTTCGCTCACCAACCCCCACAGCTTCGCCACTCGGAGTTTCTTATACATATGTATAATAGAGGTCTCCCCGCCCTCTCTGTTCCCTCACACTCTCCCCCTACCTCCATCCCTCCCTCTGAAAAATATACGTCGCTCAATTTTGGGTTTCCGTCAAAAGGCTTCGCTGCTCGGAGTTTTTGCGTGACAGAACTACAGAAATATTTTATACATACATACATACATATACGTATAATAGAAGAAAAAAAAGATAAGATTTCGTGGAAGCTGACCTTTGGAAGACCACGGCTGAACTGAAAGATAATCTGGTTCCATCGACGATATCATAAAGTGAATTTGTTCCTCGACTAATTGGGACATGTTTCGATAAACTAGTCGCGGGGGTGCCCGGGCATGTAAATACCTATATGTATGTAAGTACTTATGTACATAGTTTGACTCTGCGAGAGAAGTGGTGTTCAGTGAGCTTCGCTCCTGGACAGGAAACGAGCAATTAAGTGGTCATAGCAAGCTTATCTCGCACGAAAGAAGAAGCAACATGCGAGAGGCAGCCTCGTCTGATGATGGCATAGGGTAGCCGGGGAGACCAGCCAGGGGAAAGGAAAAGAGAGGCATAGCAGCAAGCAGCAGCGAAAAAGAAGGAAAAAGAAACGAGGTCGTAAACTCGTTCACGAATCGGCACGAGACCACGGTGTGTAAAACGATCGTGATTGGAATGCCATAAGCGCCGATGGATCAACTGTGTAGATATGTATACCTATTGCTCTCGGGCCACCGCAATAAAATCGGTGATTTAGTTCGTACTATTCACGGAGGGAAATCGAATAATCGAGGATGTGTAAAATTGATTTACCGCCCAGACACTCCCCCCGGCGAGATAACAGATTTTCTCGTCTCGGTTTTGAATTTCCAACGGTCGTTTATTGCTCGAGACAAGAAATTTCACTTGTTCTTCGTTTTCCCTCGTGCCGGGCCGGCCGCCGACAATAAATCTCGCCCCCATTGATTTTATGGTTGCAACAAACTTCGCGCCATCAGCTTGCACCCGCTTATATTTTATGCATGTTGCGTTAAATGCGGAAAATGTGTGCGGGTGTATCCGTAAAATGCAGAGAAGACTATACACCTAACGTACAACCAGTGGAAACCCACTAACTTACACTATCATCAGTTCGTACAGGGAGTCCCAAAAATGTTGTACCTCCTTCAAAGGGGTGATTCCTGAGGTCATTCTTGAGGTAACTTTTTCCTTTGCGAAAATGTTCCCCGCGGCTTTGTTAAGGAGTTATTACAGAAAAACACGGACCAATCAGAGCGCGGCTACAACGGAACGGCTCGCGCCGAGCCGGAATCCGTCTGCCGTAGCCGCGCTCTGATTGGTCCATGTTTTTCGTTGACAACTCCTTAACAAAGCTACGGAGAACATTTCTGCAAAGGGAAAAAGTCACTTACAAGCTACACCATACGCGATGAATCCTAATTTATCCATCGAGTACCCGAAATTTAATTATAAATTTAAGAATTTCTAACGTATTACACGCGAATCAAGAAAATCTATTCCATTATTTAGTTAACATGATTTTTTTAATAACACAGTTTCTACGAAGTGAGCAGTGTCGCCAGATCAAGACTTGTGTCCCCACTCTACCTTCCCCCTCTACGCCGCTATTCCCCACGCTTCCGCCGCGGCCCGGTCACGTGACGCGTTTTGTCTCTGTTGTCCATGTGTCCGTTACTGGCAGAGAGGGGGTAAGTTTTTCCCCTCAATTCGTGCTGCCTCCCCTCATCTGGCTACACTGAACGTGAGACGCGTGCTCACAGCTCACAGTTCTTTAAACACAGAGTTAAAGATATCGTAGAACAATAATAAAAATTTAACAAAAGTCCCATATACAATACTTCTAGTACCAATAAAGAACGGTATTTCAAATATGTAATAAATTATATCAGAAATTATAATACTGCGTTGAATAATATATTATAGCGCGGCAGTTACCGGCGGCTTGCGTTATGCTAACAACAAAGTAGAGGAGAATGAGCCTAATCTTTGGAGTTTACAAGGGAACTTTGGTAATTCGAAAAGTTTGACTTTTTCAAGCATGACCGGATGGTAAAGAACCCCAGCGAAAGTTTCAAGCAATTTCCCTTTTCTAATACTTTTTTGTGTATGTAAACTATGTAACTGCAAAGAAATAGTATTAAAGTAAGCGTATCTAATATTTGTATAAAATATTCAAATGTAATCAATAGTGTGAAATAAAACAGAAATATGTATATGTCTATCCTTCTATACCATATTTTTAGAATTTGAGGCCATTTGTTACGCTTAATTATTCTACATATATAAATATTAGTCATGCTTAATTTTATACTATTTCTTTGTAGTTTATATTTCGCATATGTAATTACCGGTTTAATTATTTGTGAGAAAAATATTGCTACACATTAATTAGTAAAAGGGTATGTCGCCCATGAAGTAGCGAAACGTAACAAAAATAAAAATTGATAGTATAAATAATTCGTACTATGGACTCCTGATAATTTGGAAAAGGCGCACTACACACCGTCAATTAAACCACTAAATACAGTTCAAATTATATCGTGTTTAGTGTCATTTTAATCAGAAAAATACCACAAAAATTCATGAAAAATAAAGAAGTTTATACTTAATGAATTTGCAATGGAAAAAAATCGATTTTTTCAAGGTTCTAGACAACAACAACTAAATGAAGAATAATGGAAATTAACTGGTCAATAATGTTTTTATTTCTGATCAGTAACTTCCGCAAACACGAGATTAAATATTTCGAAAATCTGACTAATTGCTAATGTTTGCAAATTTATTAGTTGCACGTTGTAGCTTACCCGTTTAAGTTGAAAAATTAAGAAATTATATCAACAGTAAAGACAGTAGGTACAAGATTAAACTTTAATCAAACCCTAGAGGGAAAAATGATTATTAAACATGACCTGCTAATGTTTAAATACGCATTCTTCACTATGCTGCTTTCAAACTATTAATTCAGAGTAAAAAGTTAGTCATACTTTTCATTGCACTTTCACGAAACGTTTATCTCCTTGACTAAGCGGATCTTACGATAGGAGGGGAAAACAGATGCAAAATTGGTAATCCAGGCGGAAGTAACAACCCACAGCTGCACGATAAAACCGTCTAATTCTTACAGAATTATGGGGAAATCCATCCCGAAAGAGCCTCGTGTTCAAGCGAATACTAACCGAGATAAAAAAAAGTCGACCAAACGAATCATTGGAAGAAGGTACGGATAATAATAATCTGGGAGATAATCTTGAAGGACTTACCAAAGATCTCTTCTGCGAAAGAACTGCAGTCACCTTTACCACTTACTTAAATGTACCTACCGACTCGACTTAAATCTCGGAGATTGCAGATTTTCAATGTTGTCTGACAGCCAGAAAATATTTCGTCAAAATTATTTTTTCATAATTCTAGAATTTGGAATCCTTAGAATGGTAGTACAGTAATCAATGCTGACGATGATTGACCTGTACAGGGGTGCTTGTCACAATTTCAATTACATAATGATGTTAATGACGCTCGCGTGTTTAGCCCACGATTGTTATCATCGCTAAAAATCTTTCCAAATGAACACCTATGTGACCAGAGTTGGGCAAAATTTTCATCTAAATAAAAATTTCGAATAACGAATAAAAGATAAAAAAATTTCAAATTCATTATTCGATGGTTGGAATATAAAAAGTATCTTTATTTGACGAGCATCGAATAAATAATTTTATTCGACGAGCACAAACGACAATGTTTGAATTATTTCAGAATTTTTGGTTGAAAAATCGTTTTTTTTTTTTTTTTTAAATCCCGAAGCATAGAATTGCCGATTTTATATTGAAGCTTTCAGTTGACTACGTTTATATTATCATTTTAGTTATATCTCATCGTAATAATTACTGTGTATTTTTTCGGATTATGCAAACTTGACCATCTACAATCTACGGCTATATCCTTTATAACAAATTTCTTTTATAATTTGGTAGATAATTTTTCTTTGCGTACAGCCCCTTATACATATAACAGTTTGTAAAATTTTTACGATTATGGATTACGCATTATGGATTTTCTGTTATTTCCACGACATCGAGAATACTTTTAAATAGCTTATAAAATAGAATATTACAGAAAACAGAAGATATCTGTTTTTTGTCAAATTCCTTCTGTGGAGATGCGAATAAACATCGTCAACGTGTTTTATTACATTGACTTTTTTATCAGTACTATTTGCTGTGCCGTAGCTCTGCATTAATCCGGATTCGCAGTGTCAACGTCGAGAACCCATCCAGCAATTTACAAAATATTTTTCACTGGATTTCGCTCGATCTTGTTTACACAATCCGTCCTGTGATTCCATTGTAAAATATTGCGACGTGGTATAACAAGCATCTGTATGAACAAAGCTGGAGCATCTAGCTTTATAGGATCCCATTCTACGGATAACAAGACATCGCTGGCCGGTCGTGACAAAGCCAACATTCGGCATTGTCCGAGCCTAAGTTTAACATAAGTCGACATGTTGACCGTACGAATTGACCAGCACAGGGTATTATACGTATGTATGTACATTGTCTGGAGCACGATGCGAATGGCGGCTTAAGGGGACTGTCACATGTAAACGCTGAAAATTTGATCAATTTTCATGAATTTTTTTCAAAATATTTTCAATACATATCATCTAGTAAACTAATTCATGTAAGTAGCTTGGCAAAAAAACTGAAGTCATTCGGTCTATGTATTTATAAAAAGATTATTTTGGATTTAAAGTGTGTGCCCTTAATTAATTATAAGAGTGACTGGATCTAAATTTATAAACATTTTTGTGTAATGGCGTATATAATTTTTTTTATCTTCCCTATTTTCTTAGAGATGAAGGTGACCTTACGAATTCATTTTGGCACATGCTTTCATATGATATTAAAAAATAAATAGCATTTCATTTTAAAAATTGAAAGTCACCATCATTTCTAAAAAAAATAATTACATACACCGTTGCATTGCTTGCAAAAAAATTGCTTGAATAATTGCTTTTTCCTCTTTAATTTTTTTTTAATCAGAATAGTTTTCGAAAAAAGAAACGCGCTTGCTAAAGTAATGACGAGAAAACAATCTGAATAATGGTAAATTAGAAATATTAGAACCCGTAATTTTGACGAGTCCCGTAAACATAGAGTTAAAGTCGGAAATGTGACCGCGCTGACGCGTCGCGTCGTCTTCCAGCATGATCCCGTGCTGCGCACGCTTTATTAAATCAATCCGATTATAGTCCGGCCGGGGAGTCATGTTTGCACAAAACAGACGTTATCGAGCACGTAATCTTCCTGAATGGAGTCGTACACCGTAACCGCAATTCCGTCGCATACGGAAGCGCGAGCATAATGCCGACAAGGGACGCCGAATAAGCGGCGGCGCGGCGCGGCGCGGCGCGGCGTGCCTCCCTTTCCTCGCCCTTTCCTCGCCCTTTCCTCGCCAGTGGCTTCCACAGTTCCACAATGGTGTAATCGGCAGGGTGTGCGGGACAGTGGGCACTTTGTGAGTCACGCGCGTCATCCACCGGTGCGCCCCTCTTGAGATCATCATCGACGATGACCCCTGCGGCGAGCCTTCGCTACTTTCCTATGCTATCCGACGGCTATCAAATTTTTTCTTTACGTTTTTTAACCGCTCACCGTTTCGGACGCTCTAGAGTGACCAATTGTTATTCAAATATAAACGCAACGGGATGCTGGTTGATAGTTGTTGCTCGCTGGTTGCCCAGTGTCACTGGGCATTTCGAAATTCTTCTAATTTTTATCTCTTTCGCTCCGTTTCCGCTGAATTGACCCGGAAACATGTTCCGATTCAATCGCCGGCATAATTATACGTGCATTTAGAGATTTAATGATCGGGGTCGACGCGATTCATTCATCCGTCGTGCACAGTCGACGGAGGAGTACTTTTATTATACAGTATTTAACCATAGATAACTGAACTGCCATTCGTGGAAATGACCACACCACTTCAACATACAATTATTATAATCGAACCCTTTTTATCTAACAGCAGAAATATTGTACTTTGTAATGAAAAATTGAAAAGTGAAACTGGTGTAAGTCCATTTTTGGAAAAAAGTAAGTATTGTAGTTAATGGTAGTTTTAGTCATATACATACATACATATAGATAAAATTTTATAGACTTACACCACTTTCAAAATCAACGGTACCATTATTATTGTGGATTATTAATATCAATTAAGAATATATTGGATGTACAAATTAATTAGTAGCTCTCAGAATGTATAAAGTATGATTTTATTTTGAATCCAAATTTGTCAACCACCATATTGAACTACTTGTCAGATCCAGCAAATGCATAGAAAATGATGAAGACTATTTTGCGGAATAGAAGGTATTTAATTGTTTGTAAACAATTAATAATGTTGTATAATATTTAACATACAGAATTGAATTACACATATGTACATGTATGTATGTAATACGAAATCAGCTTTCAGCGTGATTGGATCTATTTATAAGCTTTGCGCTTGTTGTTGCTATATTATTTATATTCCATTCTGACCGTAGCGTATTTATCAAAATCAGAATACATATCTTGTAAGCTTCGAGAACGTGTAGTCGTGTTGGTGTAACAGAAGCGCATTCTACGCGCGCAGTGAGGCATCTGTATGTATGTATAATGCAAAAGCGTTTCTGATTTATTTACGTTATTTGCGTTTTCGTACATGAAATATGAGGTCCATTACGCAACGAACGCTAGGAACTGGTCACTGGTCCCATTGTAGTCATACGGTAATGATAATCGACGGGGTGTACAGCACAGTGGGCACTTTGTGAGTCATGCATCATCATCCGCTGCAACAACCCCAGGGATCATCATTGTCGGCGACTCACTTCACGCGATTCAGTTTTTTTTTCTTCTATTTCTTACCCTTTCCGTTCCGTCCACTATTCGGATTCGGGACCAATCGACAAACAGATTCGGCAGTATTAAACCGAATGAAAACGGCATACTGTTTGATATACCGAGTGAGTAATTTCAAACTGGAACTTACAACCAGTGTTGGACAAATGTTATTTAGAGTAACGAATAAATGCAATTATTTTTTATTCGCGAATAACGCCAATCAATTTATTCGTTATCCACGAAGAACAAATAAATTATACTTATTCGTTATCCACGAATAACAAATACATTATACTTACCCGGTATCCACGAATAACAAATAAATTATACTTATACGTTACCCACGAATAACTAATAAATTATCCTTATTCGTTATTTATAATTTTCGAATAAAAGAATAATTCGTATATGCTAAGTGGATCTATAGAAATATCTTTCGATAAATAAACATAAGAAATAAAAATTACTAATCATCTTGAACATTTTTATTTGTTTTGTTTGCAACGCAACTTGTGATATCGTTAACCGCATCATCATACAATTGGAATAAGCAGGTTAATTATGAATTAAAATAATTTCATAATAAATTTTAATATTCGGGGGGTTTATAATATTACAGCTGAATTTTGTATATTAATTTTTATATATTATTAGTGAATTTTAATAAAATGTAGTTAATTTGTATATTAATTAAATTTCGTGAGGAATATTGAAATCGTATATTCCTGTTATTATACATAGTATTGTAAGACAGAACAAGATTAAAAGGCTTACATGCGTGCTTACAATCGTTTTAGATGCAGCAAACAGTCGTCGATAGTATACAGATCAATTGAAAATCATTCGAAGGCCAACACACAGACAATCTATCAATAAAGATTCTTTATTAACTAGACCAGTACAGTAATAAATATAGAAACCTCATAAATTATGTCCTTGAAGAGAAAATACTCTCCGTTCTAAACTTTTTGTATTATTACAATTAATTGGTACGTTTTAAATTCTAATTTTAGGCGATTATAACCATAAGTATGTACCAAAATATTTCACATGAAATTTAAAAAAATGTTAATTTATTGCTGTCACGGGGAAAATCTTTTTACTTTACATAACATTTTAACGACTATATTTAAATAAAGTTTGTGACAGCTATTAAATTTCGTTAAGATAATATACATACATGTAAAACGGTAAAAAATTTGTTATTTCGTTCACCTTCTTCATGATCAAAATAATCACTGTTTCTACTATACATATGTATGCACGCATATGCATATGTATATTCTTACTAAAAAGTGTACTTATATCGAATCTAATTTCTTCAGATTGTCAGACGATATGTTCAGTAAATACAGCCACAAAGATTCGAAATATAAATAATTAAAGCGCGCAGTACTGAAGTTTTTTTTCCAAAAAATGTGTGGTTAAATACATAATCAAATAAGGAAAACAACTTTAATGCCATTAACGTATTTAACGTTCGCATATTCAAATATGATTTTTTGACAAGCAGACACAAATAATAATTTCCGAAAGGAAGGCTTACATTTATGCACTGGAAAGTCAATGCACACGTTTCCTTCGTTCAAATTAGCTGAAATCAAAATCATATTTATCGCTATGATGTAGTTCTCAGATGCGTATTGATAAAAGAGTAGTTTCCGATCGAGAAAGTCTGCATTCAAAAGGTTAAATAAGGCGGGCATAACGTCAAACATCTGTTATGCATCGCTGCGTAACCACGGACGGGCGTATCTCGAATTTTTTCTGGTCGCTAGCAGAAGATTAATTCCGCGCGTGGTTTTCGATATTATCGGTGAAACCATCAGTAACGCACCGCTGCTCCATAGTAACCCCTGCCTACAATAAAGACTCGTTATCATTATTCCTATTATGTACTCCATTATTCCAATGTAATATACACCAACAGTTTAATAATGACAATCATTTTTGTTTACCACTATTAAACAATTTTTTTCTACATACATATACATACACAAACATGCGGATCCGAAATGGATCGGAACACTAAATTTCCGATTCTCGAGAAATTGTCGATATTTGAACTATGAGAATTTCGTTAAAAACAAATGCTACAATGATTTTGGATTCATTTTAAACCTCGAATCCTCTACTTTCACAGAGCATCCTTCATTTTTTTCGATATTTATACGATATATTTATACGATATTTATGCATGATGTAGCAGATGAAAAACTGACTCTAAATATTTTAAAAGAAACAATACTTGTACAAAATATAAATGTTGTTTGTAATTATTAAGACATAAATGCGATTTCAAATTAAATATACATTTTTTCAATTTGTATTTCCTAAGAGAGGGACTGTTAACAATAGAATTATGGGTAATATGAACTCGCTTTATTTTGCGAATGGTATTTGACATTTAAATTTTAAAAAATTTCATCGTAATTAAAGGACAAACTGTCAGAAACAGAACACAAGTACAATACATACATATATTGCCGCGCAATCGGCATATGAAAAATAAATGATTTTCAGTTTGACGTCAGAAACAGGCGTCATACGATCGAAAGTGTGCATTCGCGCGATAAAATTACGCTCCATCATTTTTATGAATTTATTTAACACTAAACCTACCGAGCCTTAAAAGTGACTGGTACATGTTCTCTTATAAAAATGACAAGATTTAATTTTATTTAGACTTTGTGCTGCTCCTATTGTAATAGGTGCTCTACTAAAGATATCTACATATACAATCATTTCTGATGAAATCATTTTTATTATTTCTATAATTGTAAAATAAAAAATCTGGAACCGGTCATTTTGACCGGTGGTGGTAGGTTTGGTGTTCAATTCTGAAACATTTTAGAAAATGTACCGTTTTATTATTCTGAAGTATACGTACAGCTACTGACACTATTTAAGTAGAGTGAAAATAATTAGTAAACTAATCTATTTCTCGAAAGAAGAAGTTTATAGTATTTATCGATTATATTTATGCATCTTAGATACAGAGTGTCCCAAAAGTGTAGTACTTCTTTGAAAGGGGTGATTCCTGAGCTCGTTTGAAGTAATATTTTCCTTTACCAAAATGTTCTCCGTGGTTTCGTTCAGAAGTTATTAACGAAAAACACGGACCAATCGGAGCGCGGCTACAGCGGACGGATTCCGGCTTGGCCAATGCCAACGCCATGCTCAGCGGAAGCTGTTGTCGAGCCGGGATCCGTTCGCTATAGCCGCGCTGTGATTGGTTCGTGTTTTTCGTTAATAACTCCTTAACAAATCCACGGAGAACATTTTTGCAAAGGAAAAAATTACTTCAAATGACCTCAGGAATCACTCCACTCAAAATTTTCCGATATTTTTGGGACATCCTGTAGAACAGAATGGGAAATATGTTACTGAATAAATCTATGAATAAATATTTTAATTTTATCTTTGAATTTTAATGTAAAAATACTACGAACTTTCCTTCCTATCCAATATACAGGGTGTCCCGTAACTGGTGGTACAAGCGAGTAGGGGATCGTTCATATGACGCTTTATTTTCGAAAAAAATAAGTTTGAAAATTTATCGAGTACGCGTGTAAGTACTTGATTCAGCTTCAGTTCGATGGGTTTCATTGTAGATCACCACGATTCGTAAACGTTGTCAATGGATCGAAACTGTTGCAAACATAACTGTGCTCTCCTTATTAAATTGCATCGAACGTTTATGTAAATTTTCAAACTTATTCTTTTCGAAAACAAAGCGTCATACGAAAAAATGTTATTCTACATTTTCGATTCAATTTTTCACGTAGAATCACCCCCTCTACTCGCTTGTGCCACCAGTTACGGGACACCCTGTATATAATGGACTCTTACAAAGGTCTTTATTATCGAACAGTAGGCGATTTAATTTGCCGAAATTTTGTGTGTGTTGGGCGTGATAATATCGTCTTTGTACCGGCGCGACAGTAATAAAGTAGGTACAATAACCGGTTAACACAAGCGGCGCATCTGGGACGTAGACATTCAATAATTAACACCGTTCGGTATTAGCATCCTAAATTTAGTCGTCGTGTTATGGTGTTATGCAAACTGTCGCGAGCGCGCGCGTGTCGTATTGTGTATATCAAACACCATTCGGTAAACTGATATTATAATCTAACATATGGGGATAACGAGGTGTAAATAACTTCGGATTACACGCGTGGTATCCGGTAATAACAGGAACGGCTGGGCTCTGTCGTGTCCGGAGCCGACTCGCCGCGCCGCGCCGCGTCGGAGAATTTTAGCGTGTCAATCCGGCACGCCCTGTAAAACGTTCCCGGGTAGGTAATAAGACGAATTAGCATTGCGGCGCGGCGCGGTGCGGCGGCGGGCAACGTAAACGGACTCAACGCCTGTGAAATAATGAGTTGCGCGTTTGAATCATCACGCATCCAGCACATTCCACCGTGTCCACCCTTCCCGCGTGCGTGCGCAAACGAGCGCGATGCGAAATTAAATGCAACTCCGGAACCAGTTCAATCTGAACCCTCTCACCCTTTACAACTTCATGGACATATGTAGTACGAAAAGATCATGAACACGGAAGCCTCAACAATTCCAAACGCAATTTCGTGTGTATGCAGACATATATCATAAATGGACTGCGAATGTTTACGCAAAATAAACATTTTCTTCATCAATTACAGTTACAGGGTACTGGAATCAAATAAATATTTGTTTCTTCATTTATTGACAAAGTCACATTAATCAACGTGTGCTTAGCTGTGGATATGAATTTAGTTTAATATAATTTTGTCTGCAGCGTTAGCCATGAATATTACATTATGTCTTATGCTTTGTAATTTGCGTCGGTAATATATCGAATAATCTATTATTGATAACTTTTCTCCTTCTTTGAATACATCAATATGGTACGGCACACTAAACATGCCCTGTAGAGGGAGAAATATAGTGATGTAAACAATTTTTACTTTACGTGCGCGAAGGCGTTTCGGAGATTTCAAGGTCACCTTGATTTCTTTAAATAGAAATCATTTTTAATACGTACCTACGGTAAATACATATGTATAGCTATGAGGGGACCCACCGCGGATCATTTTGACCTTCACATATGTTGTCGAGGACAACATTCTGAACAACTTTTGTCATTATATTTATCCGTCGCTCGATCATAGTTTTCGAGAAAATTGCAAAAAACTATTGCTAGTACTGAATTGAATTTTCTGTATTGCGGGCACATATTTCCGATTTTCGTATGGTTGGTCGAACCGGCCTGACGGCCGGCCCTCTCGGCCCCCTCCACAAACCTAACCACAACTCATTCTATTCGCATAATCTTTGTATTGTAACTGTCATCTAGAATTTTATCTAATAATTAAACCTAACCTAACCTAACCTAACCTAACCTAACCTAACCTAACCTAACCTAACCTAACCCAACCCAACCCAACCCAACCCAATCCTAACCACACCACAATGCAAAGATTATGCGAATAGAATGAGTTGTGATTAGGTTTGTGGAGGGGGCGGAGAGGGCCGGCCCTACCACGCATACGAAAATCCAGGAGTAGTATCTCACTCTCGTTATACATACATAGGGCGAACTTAAAATTAATTATCTCGGTAACGACGGATTATATTTACAAAAGTTGTTCAGAATGTTGTCTTTGATAACATATGTGAAGGTCAAGGTGATCCGAGTTGGGTCCCCTCATAGCTACATATATGTTATTTACCAAAGTTTTTTGTACATCGCAATATATCCCCCTCTCTACCATGCAACTTTTGTAAGTTATTGCCCCTATCTGTATATTTAAATATAATTACATTTATTAATCGTTGACACATTGTGTATTCTCAAACTTTTATAAATAAACCTGACAAATTTTTAAATTGCTTTTGTATTTGACCGGCGTATAAATGGTGACGTTTTTACATTTATCTACATGAAATCATGACTGGTTCGAATCACGAAATTGTAAACATTGTTATCATGGAAATATTAAAGTAAATAAAATTTTTTATTCTATTAATTGTACAAATTATAACAAGTTCTGGATATTTTACTATATCTCTAATGATTATATGTATGTATAGTTGTACATAGTATAGTATTGTCATATGTTTTATAATTTTAACATCGGCTTTTTTCAAAACCTTTACAATTTTAATAAATGAACAGATCAATGCTCGAAAAATGTTACGAGCCTCTACTGTTTTAATATTTACAATATGCAAAGTGTATACTTTTGTAGCTGTCTGTATGCATATAGTAGAACCATGAGTAACCAACTCATTTGGAAAGACACGTTTCAGTCATTACACCCTAAAACTAAAGAATCACATTTAGACGCGATGTCAGTCAAACGAGACAATCCTTGTGCAATTATGGCAGTTCAGGACATCATTTTGCTCACATAAAAGTCGTATAAAAATTACAAGACGTTAAAGTTTTTAATTTTGCTGAACTGGACTAAAATGTAACAGAAATTCATTCCTAAATCGAGTACCACGGATTTCTGTTTCGTTTATTTTGTTTCCGACAAATTGCAATATTTTAGAAATTTACTTCGAGCCTTACCATCTTTGAAACTAATCCTAACTTCTTGAAAAAGCTCAAGTGGCTTAGGTTCAATTTAAAAAAAATCATTCTTTTGCAAAGTGTGTTCGAATATTAATTCCAGTGATTGTCGCTGAATTCTTTGAAGTCGCCTCTACGCTTGGTCAGAAAGGTTCGCCAGCCATTAATATCGGCGCTATGAAATTAAGAGCCTACGAAACGGTCGGGGCGTTCTGATTCAACGTTCGATCTCTCCAAGGTCGTAGCAATCGTTTATTGGGTTTACAAGCTGCGCGGGTAATTACCAGTCGGACACGACGCAACACGATATCGAACATACTATCATCGTTACATGAAATTCCTCCGACTACAATAAATATATTTTAAGTTGAATCATAGTCTATCCCGACATATGGACGTTCCTATGTGTAGCTCATTGTTGCGTGTCCGCTCGGCGGTATCGCGTGTTGTTGTTGCTATAGCTGTTACTGTTGTTGCCGTTGCGGTCTGGCCAAACGAAAACGCCGCGCCGCGCCGCGCCGTGCGCCACATCGGCCCACGTGGGCCTGTGCGGTTCGTACATCAACGACGTCATGCACGCGACACGAGGACGCGATTTTATCTCGATAGGGAGCAGAGATACGTAATACATACCGCCATCGTGTGCCATCGTCGTGGGGGCCTTCACGTTCACGCTAACGTTCACGTTCCGAGCGTCATCACTGTGGGCCAGACTGTGATTCTAGCAAGAAAAAAATTAATTTTCGATCATTTTTTATTACCTAACTGGCAGTTGATTTATGTTCCTAGATCCTTACAGACGTAGAAATGAAATGCCATTTACTTGTAAACATTGTTTAAATTTTGAACATAGGCTCACATCAAAAAATTGTAAAAAAACAACTTTTAGTATTTTCTGCAATTCCGACCATTTGCAATTTCTTAAAAAGTTTACCTTTGTTACGTCATACAAATTGTTCTAACTTCTCAAAAAAAATCTTAGTGTCTTTTTAAAACTGTTCCAATATTACTGTGACAGACTGTACCCGAGTCTACCCCAGTATCATAAAATAATCTTCGCGACTAAGGACTCTTCTGTATTGGATACAAACGGGTTCGAATTACATAATATCTTTTATAATTGGTATAATTGGGAAGGCTCTCCTTGAGTACAATTACTTTTTATTCGGTAGAATCGATGTTTAGGCCAACCCTAAGTTCAATTGTCTTAAAAATTCCTTTATATTAACAATCGAATGGTAAATTGATGATACTTTATCTTTAAAAAATTACGTTTAATTCAAATATCTTTTTCACAAATTTTGTCAAACATTTTTTCTTCGGTCAAAAATACCATAAACTTGAAGACCCAGACCTCTTTTTTACAACGACACCGCAAAGTTGACATCAGTAGCCAAATCTGATGCGTGAAGGATTTTCTTCCAGCTAGAATCGCAGACCTAACCCACTGTGCGTCATTCGCATCGGAAACTCGCCTAATACGATTTCGGTTCATGTATGGTTCTGTTGTTCCGAATTGCATACAGATACAATCCTTCCATCCTGTTTACTATGTCCGTCATAATGGCTTTGATCTATACGCTCACTCTAGTCACGAAGTATCAGTCCTCTTCAACATTATACCTACACTCACCCCTGAGATTTCGAATCTCATTTTTCTAATCTTCGATTATCTCATAGTCGATCTACAGAGAAAGCATTTGACGGCTCAGATGAGAGTGGGAGATAGGTCCGAGTTGAGTGAAAAGGAAAAGGAAAAAGAAAAAAGCCTGTCGACCTTGGCTTGCTAATGTAGTCGTAAAAATGAATGGACCAAATGCAAAACTGCAAAGCATTCAGAGCATTTAAAAATACTGTTACATTATCCTTGATTTATTAAAATTTTTAAGAAAGGAAATTAATGTCGTTCTAGCTTCTATTGTCTTGCAATTAATGCCGACAATTTCTATTTTGTCGGGTTAGATTTCAGAATGCTGCATGTAAAATATTCAATATACAAATTGTAATAAAAATGCTATCTTTCGTACTATATACAAAGATGCTTTCTACAAATAAATATTTAAAATTTTTTGAACATTTAGTGTTGACACCAACATTTTTTAAAAATATGTTGGGATCTACTCAGTTTAGTTAAATACAGTTTCTATTTCTATTTTTAATCGTTTCTAAGTTAGTTTTTGAGAGGTCTGGGGCTGGGGATAGAGTTACCACAGCTAATATTTTTGACTGTTCTTCAAGCCTAGATGGTTTCATACATACATATATGTATGTCTTGTAATTTCAAACGAATTGCTAATAAATTTCTAATCAGTAAAAATATTTTTTAGAAATGTCTCGATAACTAATAATTTTGCCATTCTACTACTCCAATATATGTATACTTTTCTACGTAGATAGACGAGAGGAATCTGGCTATGTAGAAAAAGTATGCATTTCTACTTAAAAATTAATAATAATAGTTGATTGAACATGCACCATTGCACTTATGTTAGATAAAACAGATTCTACTGATGTAGTACTCTTTAAACCATTCATCCAATTTCTTTTATGTTTTTCTGTAAATGTACTTATAACGAAGCTATAACTTGAAACAAATCGTGAACCACCCTATATAGTGTATATAGGAAGAAAGTAAAATAGAAAGTCTACAATCACAGACATTATAAAACATAACCTTAATATTGAAAATTATATGCAATTTGTAGATTTTGCAGATGCATTTACCAGCCATAAATATTTATATAAAATATTGAATTGATTCTTAAATAATTATTTAAAATTTATTTATCCCATATTAAAATTAAAAATTTTTAATTAAATCCTTTCAATGTAAATGAAAAATTTTTGTTTTAAACTAAAATTTTATTAAAAACATTTTCCAATACCTTGACTATGTTACGACTTATTCCATTTTTTTTTATTAATGCAATTTGAATCTCAAGGAAGAGATTATTTTGTAGTACTGTACAGACGTTTTAATACATTATAATACTCTACATAATACGGTAAAGATTATAAACATTTGTAACGAAGATAACGGGCAATGTACTAGATAAAACCAATTTCAATATTATTATTTAATAAATCTCTCTCTCTCTCTCTCTCTCTCTCTCTCTATCTCTCTTAAATCCTATCTTTATTAAATATTAAAATTTTATTGGGACCATCAGATACTATAAAAGTTGTAAACTCTCTTGATTTTGATATAAATCAATGAAATTTAATATTTGATTGTGCCATTATTCGAACACTTTTGTCTCCCTATTAGTTCGGATGTAGAAGCTACTACATAGAGTACTCTATGTATCTTTTTATCCCTGATTGTAACTCTGGCCACCGCACCGTACCTACAAAACTGCAGTCTAATTACAATGATTGGCCCAAGTATTCGTTGAGTGGATATGTAGATTGATCGTGCTATCGCGTTGCGTCATAGACGGAAGTGGCTAGTACCTCCTACGACTCTGCTCGACAGTGATTCTATGCACCAGGTCAACCCGTGGACCGCATTCAACCAAGACATGCGTATCACGGAGACGTTCGATAACGTGTGTATCCGTCCTCGTGCTCGTGTCCGGATACGGAGGATCCGACGGGCTCTCAGGCGTAGTATTTCGAGGGTGTCATCGAGAGGCGTGAATGCTCTCTTTGTCGGAATGCAAATGTTAACGGGACACCGACGGTCTGCATTATGTTCGATGCACAATGCCGAAATACTCGTAATAATGGTAATGAAGGAAGAAATATGGGTTATGCAAATGCAAGGATGAGACCGGCGAGAGAGAGAGAGAGAGAGAGAGAGAGAGAGAGAGAGAGAGAGAGAGAGAGAGAGAGAGAGAGAGAGAGAGAGAGAGAGAGAGAGAGAGAGAGAGAGAGAGAGAGAGAGAGAGAGAGAGAGAGAGAGAGAGAGAGAGAGAGAGAGAGAGAAAGGTGGATGATCGAGGGAGAGACGTGACATGAAAAAGGAGAGAAAAACGAATCGACGGGAGAGCAGCGGGGGGCTCTTTCGCATTCCTCTCTTGCCTCTCTTGTCTCTCTTGTAGATTGAAGGCACGCGTAAGGCTGCACGCACTACGCAGCACTGGCGACATATGCTCCGCGCGCAGGGTTGCGCATATATCACGTTGTCAACCCCTCGAGCGGTCGAACCCCTGAAATTACGGGGACCACTGTTTATTATTTCTCGTTCCTCCAGCGCGGTGTGGTACCCTCTGTCCAAACATACGGCGCACCTCACCTCGCCTCACCTCGCCGGTATACATGTACCCGTGTTTACGTTCCGTCCGGTGTTTTCGCGGGCCAATCTTCATTCCTGTTTAATCGTTACAAGATAAACAAACACCCGGGCTCGTTCACAACCCGGGGACACGATTTCCTCTGGCACCTTTTTCCTTTATTCGTCTCCTCGCCGCGCCGCGCCGCACAGTGTTCAATTTCGGCCGAAACGCGGCCAAAATATGAAATTGTTGTTTGATTTTCACGAAACTTGGTATACTAATGTTTTTTGTGCTGCTGATTAAGAATCTAATACCAAATTAATGTTTAACTTAACCGTTTATTAATTTTCATTAATAAAATAATGAAGTTTTGGATTCTGTATTAAAATTTTAACATATTATTACATAATACAAGACAATTGAAGAACAAGTGATAGGATATTAATAAATTCAAACAGTAATATTCATAGTTTATTTTTTTGAAGCAGAACTATGTAGAATTAATATCATTTTTCACCCCAAAGCGGACAAAATATGAAATCGTTGTTTGATTTTCACGAAGCTTGGTATACTAAGGTTTTTTGTGCTGCTGATTAAGAATCTAATACCAAATTAATGTTTAAATTAATCTACGATCAACTAGCGACTGAGACTCGCGACTCTCGACTGTGATCTGCTCTGCACCGAAAAAGGCAATTAGGACCCGTGTCACACGATATCTACCGATTTTATCTTATCGATAGAAAAACACAGGTTTCTAGTGTGTATACAAACGTTATTTATAAATCGAAGTTTAAAACTTTGTATTCTCGAACGACAACACAAATCAGTAACAGGATGCATCTAATAATATTACATTTACATTAAAAACATGAATAATTTATTAATAGCATATACATTTCATTGGTGATCAGATTAAGAATACTCTCTTGTTAGTAGAAATTATTAAATAATATTTTAAGTATACTTATTGACTGGATTTATTGCATCTATGCCATATACAAACGTTAGTGTAGTAAATCCAGGACAAGTCTCTCACACTTAAAACACGTGTATCTTTTGTTTGTGTAAACTTCGGCAAAATTTTCTTTTTGCATATTAATATAGACATATTCAGTAATAACTTCCATGCAATATGGCCGTGTTATCGCGTGTTTCTCACTTCTTAAATTAAACTAATAGTTGGTCAATGTGACTTTTCTACGCAAAATCGTAACGTTTAAGCTCTGCACGCTCTTATACTGAGTTAGGAATGTCATACTAACGTTATAATCTCATTATTTAATCACAGAAGTACCCATTTTCAATAAACAGAACTCATCCAAGCATACACATTCGAGACAGGTACAATATGTTCTCATTATCTTTCAAATCATTTGAACGAATAAAAATCGACATACAACTATGATTCCATAATGTTGTAATCGGTTTTTTTCATTAACTTTTATGGTTTCTTATACTTTGAACTATGGCCGCGCCGCGCCGCGCCGCCCCGCAACGCGCCGCTCTGTCACTGTCGCAGCAGTTCGGACGGATTTATTTAATTGCTTTGCTGCTCATATGCTCGCGCGCGAACCAACGGCAGCGCGGCGCGCGGCGTTTACTAATGTTAAATAAATAGGAAGAATGGCATGTTAATGTCGGATGATGCTTTCGCGGGTTGTAACACACCGGCGAAATTGTAGATAAACAGGAAAGCATACGATGCATAGAGTTTACTTTGAACTGTACCGATGTCCGGCGTTTGTTTAATATTCATCTGTTTGGCAGAGAACTCCATTCACATGTGTAATAATGTTAGTTACTTCTAATGCGTAGACGGATGTTCGAATATTCAATCATACTTCATTGCATCACTTTCCATAATCAATATGTGTGAAAATTTATAATGAACTTTCATCGATTAATCTTTTATTTTATTGTGAAAAGACTATCGTAATAAAACATTTTTCAAAAACATATGAACGCGACATGAAAGCATGGCTTATAATGAACGCGGCCTCGGATAAATAACCGGTGTCATTGACACTGATACCAAGCACGAAACATATAAAAGTTAAACACCTTATAGCAGTGAGAAGATTGAATTTACTTAAACTTTCTACGGTTTTCATTATAATATGTTCTTAAATGAAGAAGTCAATTCAGTCATTTCCTATGAAAGCGTTTTTATAATTTCAATAATTATGAAATAGAAAACCGGTCATTTGACTGTGGTGGGTTTAGTGTTAATCGTAAACACGTAGTTTGTAAGTAAGTACTCTTCGTACGCCACAAGAAGTCCCTCAAGACGGCACGGGGGCAAAGGGGGTCCTCGCTCACAGCCAATGGTTATGCTTGGACGTCACACGCTTTAGCCAATAATTCAGCTAGAACCGAAAGTTCGTGTGGAATGACCCAATCGGACGGTTTGTTGTCGAATTCCTGCCAGGAGACTTCTTGTGGCGTACGAACAGTACATATCCATGTATCACCAAAATGGGCTTTTATTATCCCAATACACGTCCCACGTGTGTATAATCCTATACTTGGATTCATTTAAGAATGTAGTTTGTACTGCGCAAGTCGTTGCGCGACAGCCTTGTTGTACTTGCATGGTGACCAATGGTGATCAGGAAGAGGTGCGTGGTGGAGTAGGGGATTAGCCAATGAACGAGTTCCGTTAGAGTCAGATGCGCAGTAGAGTCTTAAACTCGTCGGCTAGTAACTACATTCTTAAATGAATTCAACTATAGTCGTGTTTATACATATACTTGACTCCAAATAAGAATGTACTTACTAGCCGACGAATTTAAGACGCTACTGCGCATCTGACTCTGACGGAACTTGTTCGTTGGCTAATCCCCTACTCGACCACGCACCTCTTCCTAGTCACCATGCAAGACGCGCAACGACTTGCGCAGTACAAGTAAATACATTCTTATTTGGAGTCAAGTATAGTCTATTTCAGGCCTCGGAATTATGTGCTCGCAACGGCCGGTTTTCGAAGGCTACGCCCTAGTGCTCGGAGCTCCTCAGGCGCGTACCATAGGAGCTATTTGTGGCGCATTAGGGCGACACTGGTATCAATGGATACGTACGATTATCAATTTGAATGAAAAAGAAGTGTTCCCGGACTTTATTAAAATCATTATAATGTCCCGGCGTTTTAGGCATAGTACTGTACAACAAAATTCACTAAAAACACTGCACGACAGTCTATCGTCCGAATTTATTATTCACTAAATTTTTTTATACAGTCATGAATATTTTACAATATTTACGTAACCCCATTTATGTATGTATCTACCCAGTTCAGTACTATTATACATATAGTGTGTATGTTACAATATAAATCTAACGTAATTTTTTAATATTTTCATTCCGATTTTTAACGCATTTCTAATAATCTAGCAAAAACATGTTTCGAACAAAAGTTAATTGATACTTAGTCTGCTACTTATAGCAGGAGAATTATCTCAATAGAAAAGAATAAAAAAAAATTCTTTTTCTTATAAAACATTATGGTTACCTTAATTTTCTAAATGCGACTATGTATTTTTTATTACATATTATTGTAGCTGACGTCAAAACCAATGCAATGACCTTCTAAAATAGTTTTGGCCAGTCTTTGGGTGCAAATACTCCACTGTGCGACGCGTCGCGGCGCGACGCGACGGTCGGGCGATCGACCTTCCGCTGCAATATTAAATATCCACAAAAAGCACTCGTACGCTCGCATATAATATATAAACATTGCCATAATTTTCTTTGTGTTCACGCGTACGATCATTACACTCCGATTGTACCACGCTTTGCCACCCACTCTCCGCGCGAGAAATCAAGCCCAGAACCGATTGAAGCGGAATACATTGTACGGATATACGAATTTGATTCGATAGCGTGTGAATTTTTCAAGGCAAGAGAAAAAGCAAAGGAATTCGAGAATGTTCCGCGGGGAAAGACACGAGACCCGTCTTCCCAGATTCAAGCTCACGGTTTCGCGCATGAAGCGCGTTCACAGCGGAGCTGAAATACATTAGAAACGTAATCGCGCGGCATCCACGCATCTGGATTCAAGGGGAGATCGAAGATCGGTGAGCGAAGTATCGTGCACACCGTCAGAATGTCCCGCGAACAGGCCAATATATTCGCATGTTTATTCGAGAGGTTGGCCTGTACTAGTAAATGGAATAGAGAGGTAGCTTGCGGTCGAGCGCTTGGGCGTGTTTTCACGAGCCTTCTCGTTCCTCGAGCACGTGGGCGTCGGGAAAAATTACGCAAGGAACGCCGCGCCGCGCCGCGCCGCGCCGTCCGTCGTGATTTTCAGGGAACAATCGCACCGTTTCGATTGTCCGGCGGATCTGGGGTCACCTGGCGTGGACGACGCCTCGTTCTGCCTCGCCTCGCCTCGTCCAGCCTCGCTAGTCGGTCCCATTCAACAGCTCCCCCGACCGATGCAGAAACAGTATCGTTAATATCGGCAAACTTGCGTCCCATAAATCACAATGGGTAACGCCCATTGGCGTTGATGCATCGCCCCAACGATTCGTCGATTTTCCATGCATCCTAATGAAGTTGTCGCTATCGATCCGGGGTGAAGAGAGAACGATCCCGGTGGCTCGCAAAGGCGTTCCGTGTTTCGGTGATTGATCAATGCCCGCGCGTTTCATGGCAGGCAAATATTTGCACGCTGTACCCCATTCGGACCAATATCGATCCTGCGATATGTTAATCCCTTTTCGAATAATTACCTGCATGTAAGTGGTTTTATGCAGCCTGAACCACCCTGGTCACTCGGCAGCCTCAAATCTCGATGGAGGGAGGATACAGTTAGCAAAAATATAATTATTTATGAAGTCGCATTAACAACCAGGGCCACCCTAACCAGAGGGCTAAACGGACTTTTTCTAATTCTGAAGTATGTAGGTCATTAGTAGCCCACGGGCGCTAAATATCGTAGGACGGCCCTGCTAACAATTATAGTCATGGGTGACTCTACCTAATTGCATTTCTTGGATTATACACTCAACTGAAATGTTTAACATTTTGCGCTCCACGATATTTTGGTTTCAGAATTCAGATGTTTCATCTAGGATATTTGCGTTACCTTTTTCATTTTATCTATATAAAATGGAATATATTTGTACTATGAGGTTGTTCCATATGACATGTCCGATTTTTAAAGTAATGTTATACAAACGCTTTCTTCTAAATAAACTTATGGATGAAAGTAAGCATCATTCCAGTCAACGAGTTTTGTGATTTAATTACAATTCTCTTAATTGTCTTACGGTAGAAATTTAATTTCGTGGTCGTTTACAAGGCAGCGACGGTGGCGTCCCTGCTACGCAAGTTGGCGTTGAACGTGCCTTTTCAACACTGGAGTTTGTACTGAATGATTATAGTGTGTGCTTTGTCGTTGCCCTTAATTGCGTCACGGTTATTGAAAACTGTTGCTACATGTCACCATTTAACTCCAAATTCTGCACGATTCTACATCTAAAGACAGTAGCATCTTGTTTAACACACTGCTATTTGTTTGCAACATTCTTCGAAAATTTTCAGTAGTCACTTTCAGGCTCACTATTCATACCAAAAGGGTGTCTCCAAAGTATACTGACTCATAACTTTCACAGGAAAAATGTTGATTTCAAATTCAACATGTGAGTATATCGTGCTATTCTAATTATGTAATGTACGAAATTATTTTCACTACAAACAAAATGTATTCACGTTACTTTGCGTGCCAATAGTTATCTGTTGAATTCGGAAATATGTATAAACAAATCTTTTACAAAATTCTGCCTGATTAAAGGATTAGAAACGTCTGAATCCTTCTGATCCAACCTGTTCCATAATTTACACTGATTCTAAGAGAGGTAAAGTTGAGAATCAAAGAGCGATACATGTACATATGTATATGTATGTACGTGTACAGCACCGAATAATTTTGCTAATTAATAGCAGCTCGCGATCACCGAATCCAGTTCAAAGGATGAGATATTTAAAAAAGAAAAAGAACTGTGGACTGCAACAGTCGGCTCGCTTTGTAATTAGTTTCTGCTGTCGATTCCCTCCAATTTCACAAGGACCAAAATCATCGATAACTTCACGGTCGCGCGAAGTAACGCGAGTGTGTTCGCGCAGTGTTCCTTTAATTGATACTTTAATACGAGAGCCCGTTTCGACGCGAAACTTCGGTCACTTGTTCGGATACGAACCGTGAACTATTAGAAAGTCACCGTGTGTAAGAGTCGACGTATGTATCTATCAACGAAGGTTTTGGATCAGTGTATGTGTATACTGTTTGAACGGCTTCGAGGCACACCGGTTTGAGCGTGCGATTGATTATACAGTAACGTGAAATCCACTAATCGGAACGTAAAGTGTTATTGCGTCGCGAACAATCGCGTGACAAATGGACGAAACGCGTGAAAAATTGTTTGCATCGTGGAACATGGGAAGGAGAAAGTTATCCGTTATCGAGATGGCTCGTTGTCACTGTGCCAATGTCATGGACGCATTCACAAGTTCGTGCGTGACAATCGCCCCCCCCCCCCCAGCCACCGTTTCCTCAACAGACGCTGAAAGCGGTAACTGGAACAAAGCATTGGACCGATCAAGAATTCTCTCGAATTGGCTTTCGTGGTAACTCTACCATGAATCTCACGGTGTTCGTTATTTTTCCTTCCCTGATACAGTATTATCTCCGTAATTGTCGGAAGGGTCTCTACCGTAATTGTCAAAATTTGATCCCCACCACTGGGGGGACCTCCTTTTCACACGATATCATTACGATTATAATTACTCGTGTAATAGGCGATTCATGTTTCGTGAGTGAAAGAGGACGGCGAATGGAAAAGAAGGAGAAGCAGAGAGACTCTTTCTTTTTCAATCGCTATCCTTCTCTACTTTCGGCACACTACAAAGAATATAGCACCTCTACGAGAACTGTTGCTCGGCAAACTCGACGATACGACAGTTATGGAGATACTACTGTAATAAACTTTCTTTTAGGTAGTACATGCACCTTACCGCTTCTCATAAAACGGTCTAATATCCGAAATAATCCGCTTAATTGGCTACGTAGAGTATGCCCCATGAGCTCTGTCCACCTGAAATATCCTCGTTATTTCAAACAACTTATGGCAACGTTTCACATAAAAGTTATAAGATGTAAAGCAGTTAATAATATTATAATAATATTTTTTGACGCGAGAATGACTTATGTTTTAAGCTCAATTTCCATTTATAATTAAAGTAAAAAGCTGCTGAAGTACATTTGTCCTTAAACCTTAGAGTTTCTGAGATTATTTGCCTTTATGTATTCATCCTATTCCTATCACTTTCCTTAGTACTTCCTGAGTATGTATGTACTCCTAAAATCAGTATAGAAATTTATTCGACTAAATAAAAAGAATATTTTAAGCAGTTAAAAAAATTGATTTTCCAGTAGATGGAGATTAAAAACATACTATACAAAAAATCTGTGTAATGGAAGAATATGAAAACTAGTTGAGTCATCAGAATATCGTTCATAGCTGTCGATGGCTATCTTTCCTCTACCATGCAGCATAGGTACTATCGTGTTAGAGACCTGATGGCTTTCACGCGATAAGTTCATCGATATATTCCCGGACATCGTTCAAGTGTGTATCGGCAAAGTAGTGTTGTAATGACTTAAACCAGTCTTAATCACTCGGAGCTAAAACTGGTGAGTACTTACATGTCGTGTGCGGAAGAATTTCCTAGATCGAGTATAAGATCGTTTCTTTCATAATGTGAGCGACACGATCGGGAGTTGTCGTACGGCGACATGGTTTTGCTGCTTCCTCGACCAGTAACTGCTGCCTTTTTTCTAATTTATTGGTTAACTTGAGCTACTAGCTTTGATATTGATCCGCAGTTACGTTATTTAACACATCCACAGTCCGACTATCTAAGTTCGAATAAAAAGCCAATTTAAAAGCTTTCGTGAAATCACGCAGGTTCTAGTGCCCGCCCCAACCAACCTTCCGGCGCGGCGCGGCGGCTCCGCTCATTGGTCCGACTACATAAATAGTGGCGGCGCCTTTCCTGTCAGAAACACTTAAAATCCCTCAACTTTTCACACGTATAACTTTTGAATCTGTGGATTCCTAATGTTAGAACTTGGATTTTTGGCATTTTGTCGTCAAAATCTACAGGATTATACAAAAAAAGTAAAAAATTTTTGTTCCCCTGAAGTGAAGTTTAGTTAAACATCGAAATGACAAAATGGCATACAAAGTCACATTTTTGTGACAGCTGCCGGCAAAATAATAAGTAAATTGCATTTTGTTATTCTACAAAGTTTAATCAAGCCTCAAAGCTAACTTTATTTGCAGAGTTTGTTGTCTCCAAAGACGTATCGTGTATTAAGTTTTCATTCTAAATCTTCGTGACCAATACGGGACACCATACTACAACACCTTTATTCTTTGTCTACTACTATCCTTAAAAAATGATTGTGACAATTACCCACGTATTAATCGTAGAAACTTTTTTCACACGTTTAGTGCCACGCCAATGCCCATAAAAGCCACACAATTTTTGTAACATTCTCACACCTTCTAGATCTTAATAAAATTTTGTATACTTAACAGATTGTCCTAAAATTTGATTTTCAAGTTTAGTAAAAATATTGCGTGGGTCGTATATGACCGACATGCTACTGAAAGTGTTAATGCAACCGTTGTCTTTACATAAACAAAGCATCGATACGCGAGATTTTACCAAAAAGTCCAGAGATATTCTTTGTAGAACCCGATAGATATGAGTTTCTGCTCTGGAGGTTATGGAGAACGATTCTCTATTGATTATTCTATGTATAAATCCTTCGCGTTACGCTACGTTACGTTAGCTAATCTGTTTGTTAAATTGCGTTATCATTCTGTTACGAGAACGTATTCTGCGTCTTCTTAAAACATTCGATTCTATGTATAATACTAAAAATAGTTATTACCTAGTTATTCTTGAAAGTACTTACATTGAGAACAAGACGAAGACATTACGACCACATGGAAACGACTTGATAGCTGAAACGGAAAAACACGCCATTTCGAGCAAAGAATAGCCGTACCTCGAGTAGAACAAAAGGTAACAAAGGAAAACTGTGTTCTTAATGAAAAGGAGGAAAACAAACAAAGATTCTTGAAAAGAAAGCAGTGGCAACGCTAATGCATTTTCTGTAGCCATTTCGTCCCCTGAGTTCACAGAAGGTATTAAATTAAATGCACCAATTGAAAAACAAGATTAACCTCTAAATATCTACAATGCTTTTATTTCTGAAAAAAGCATGCAACATATGTCCGTTCCAGATATGTACAACTTTTAGGGTACGAATACATACTATGTATAGTGGAGCGGCTAAGATCGAGAATAGCGACGAGGTGAACATCGCGGCAAAATCAAACCAATGTAATTAAATGCGACTGTATACAGAGTGTCCCACCCGATTTTGACATCTTGATTTTCTCGCTATTGTCACTCGTAGCAAAAAATGTTTCAGCGAAGACTTAAATGGTATCGAGTGGAGCATATTGTGATGTTATTAGTTTTTTCGTGAGCGGACGCGTAAAGGTCACATAAAGGTCAACTTTTCGTTTTTTTTAATGGAATGAGGTATTTTTTAATACATCAATCGATGCATCTGGACATTCGTTACAAAAAAAGTACCAACCTATGTATGTCGAAAAGTTAGCAGTTCCGGAGATATTTCAATTTAAATTATTTAAATTCTTAAGGCATCATTACTGCCGCACTAAGACTGTTAGCTCTGTTTACCAACGATAGACTAGCAAAAACGATTGAATGACATCTTTAACGTTGAAATGTAAACATTTCCTGGATGTCTAAGGAATCTTTTTCTGTAAAGATCAGTTCAATATCTTTTATAATAACATCACAATATTTGTTTAAAGTCTAAAAATATGTCTTTTTTTCAAACTCAAATTTCGTAAAAACTGTGCGTCTAGGAGAAAAATTAAGGACAGATTCGGAAACAGCTCAAAAAACTATATAAGAATTGCATAGTGAGAATCGAAACCCTTTTTGGCTTTTGGACAGTGTAATCAGTTTAAAAGAATCGATTTTTATAACGTATCTAATACAAAAGGAATTGAAATTATTAGCAAATATATTTGAATGCCGCGTGTGCTATTCAACCAGCAATATAGAATTTTAGTGGCTTATTTATTCTAGTTACTACAATTGCTAATTTATTTCAGAGACTTTTCTTTAAGTTATTAATTTTCTCCTTGTAAGCCCTCGAGTTCTTTGTAGACCTCAAGGGACAATATTCAAAATTGAAGAATATTGACCTTGGTACAAACCAACGATTATTTGTAAAGTTGACAATGCAAATATGTAACTTCTCTAAGAACCAATGAAAAAGTTACAAAAAATTTATTGAATAGCAGTTCATTATATTCTTTAAAAAGATGATAGTACATCAGTACTGAATAAAAAGCAGTTAGAAATAATTTTCCTTTTTCGTAAACTTTAAACGCTTTGCCTAAAGTCTAGTGATTCTTAAAAAAAAAAAAAAAAAACGATTTTGGTTCATGCTTGCTGCAATATGTATACACGTAGGATCGGGCTTTTGGTGAATTGACTCCAACAATAATAATATGATAATAATGTGACTTTATTAACTATTCGAATCGTAAACCGATGTGCTCTCTAGCTACGACTAGACACAACTGACCTCCCCTTTCATCGCCCACTGTTTACATTATTTTCGTGTGTTTCGCTACGACGACGACGGGTGTCATGATTTGTTTACATTTTTTTTCGCGCTACTACATACATATATCTTCCCCTGCGCGTGACATCTTTCATACATACAGCTTGTGCACACAGATGCAATCATCTTCTGATGAGAATTAATTAATACCGTTCCTTTGTACATAGACAATTCGTTAATTTCCATATACATAGAGCGGAATCTCAAGGAACGCTGTATGCTTTATCGTCCCGTTTATCGATAATAGCACATTCCCTTTCAACTGCTACTGTAAATAACTCATGTGTCTGTTCTCCTGTTACGGTATTCCACAGCGTGCTACTACGTCATGCATTTGTGAATTAAATTATATGCCAATATTACACTGAAGCATTGCATCTTATCTCGAACTGATTCTCACGTCGATTAAGGCGAGTTGTTTTGCGTCACGACTTACAGTGGAGCGTGCAATTTAAGTATGTATTTTTCTTACTCGTTGCGCCAGCCCCTTCCCGTTTATCAAACTTATAACACGTCAATGAAAGTACGAAACATTTTAGAAATCAATTACGTACGTCCTGTAATTGATAATACACTTGCAAAGTGTTGTATTTTGAATCTGGGATTGCGAAATATTGGGAGCACACGAAATAAACAAGACAATATAATAATGTATTGTATTATAATCTACATATACATATAAATAACCTAATAACGTATAATAGTAATGGCTGACTCTACATATGTAGAAGCGGGAACTTTGAAAATGCTGATTGCGATATTACGGAAAGGATATGATTCAACGTAAACAATCGAAAACATAAAATTAAATTGCTTTATTTCGTTATGAGAAAATTGAGTTTGGATATCGTGCACACCAATTGAATTCCTGATTAATCATACACAGAATGCAACTTTTTAATCTATGTATAAGTGTAATTATCTTCATAGATAACCGTTTCTCGAAAATACGGTCTATCACAGTACTATAGTTCCAAATGTTGTAATAATTTATGTTATCGATAGACTGCAGATATTTCTGCAAAACGAAGATTCTTTGCTTAAATCGCAAGAAACAGAAACTCTTCTTCCTCCCTTTAATGATTTTAATAAGTTGCACCTAGTATCGCATAATTTCGGGCATTTTATATGTATAAAGATAAAGTATTAACCTACACAGGCTGTCCCAAGAATGTTGTATTTCCGTGAACAAGGTGATTCCTATGGTCATTTGAGATAACTTCTTCGGTTATGAAAATGTTCTTCGTGACTTCGTTCAGGAGTTATTAACGAAAAACAAGGGCCAATCAGAGCGCGGCTACAGCAGACGGATTCCGGCTCGGTCAATGTCAACGCCATGCTCAGCGAGACCTATCGCCGAGCAGGGATCCGCCTGCTGTAGCCGCGGTCTGATTGTTCCGTGTTTTTTGTTAATAACTCCAGAACGAAGACGCAGAGAACACTTTCGCAGAGGAAAAAGTTACTTGAAATTACCCCAGGAATCACTCCTTCCTAGGAAGTACAACATTTTTGGGACACCCTGTAAATATTTTAAATTCAATAATGCGAATACGTACAAGTGTGATAACACTGTATGATGTAGAAAAATACGCACGTGTACGTATGTACAATATTAAAATAGAAATATTTTCTAAACGATTGTGTATGGAACACTCTTCGAACGAACACTTATGACGATAATTGCATATAAGTGTAGAACGGGGCACCCTATACATATAGGTGGTGCAATTGACAGAGCGTTTGCCCTACATGCGGAAACGAGTTGAAAATGTAGAATACAATTTTTTACTAAAGATCTCATTTTCGAAATATGTAATAGGGTTTGAACGTTGAAGTGCACGCGTCCTCGACAAGTTTTCAAGCTGAATTTTCTCGACAAGAAGGGCTTAAGTGGCAAAATTTTATTCGCGAAATTTAATTTTTCCCAAAAGCAATTCAATCAAAATCACAAATAACCAAATTTCATTTTTTTAATAAACGATTACTCAGTATAATTTCCTCCTTTAAATGAATATACATTATAAAATTTTTAATTATGTAATAGTGTTATTATTTCCCAGAATATTCTTACCAATTTATTAAATTACATATTAATGAATATTTAGTACAATTGTTTCATGAGGTGTAAACAATATTTCATGGGTTTGTACATTACTGTTTTATCCGCTTGACTGAAGACATCATTTGTTTACAATTATTTATTTAGTTGCGGGAGTACATATTATTATTTTTAAAAAAAGATATCATATACGTCAGAAAAATGTGTAGGTTGTTCGTATTTCTAAGGTCGAATATAATTATGCTACATTAACCAATTATTTTACAGAAACGAAGCGAAAGAATAATAAAAATGACAGTGTCTAAATGCGGTGGTAAACCAATTTAAAATACATTTTGCGCAGTTTACAAGTAACTTTATCTGGACTGATTGAATGCGCTAATAATATGTACTGACCTTTAATGTATATCCCTGACAATATGTATGTAAAACCTGTAACTTTATTTCTAATAAATAATAGTATGAATAATTATGTATTATGGTTTTTGGTTTTTCTGGATGAATCAACTGAGAAATCTGTGAAACCAGAATATTTAAAAACACAATACATATCATTGCCTATAAACATTTTTTATCTTTACAAGAAAAATAAATGAATAACGTTGCTATTTTTCAATTGAAATACAATAAATTTATATTTATATGAATGTCTTCATTCAGTCCTTTTAAAACGAAAATGCTGAATACAAAAATTATTTTTCTTTTATCTGTACATATGTATACATATTATGCAACACTTTAGAAGCTTGGTAATTTTCTTTTACATTATGTAAATCCAAATAATTTGCTGGATTGTGAATGAAATTCCTATTATTTCTTACATATTAAAGAGTTTCTTAAAATGTTCAACTGTTGATCATGAATTTTAAATTATAAAATTAATTCCACTGGATAGCAATTTATTAATGTTGAAATTAACTAGCTTATACAGTGTAGGGTGAGAAATTTATTATCAAATAATTAATAATTGTTATAAACAATACCGAATCTAATACGCTTCTATGAATGAAATAGGTGAAACTTGTCTGAAACGCATAAAATTCACGTGGCAGTCAACGTGTTACAATAAATATTAACAAATTGCAGGTTTATTGCAGGCAAATTAAGCAGGGTTCGCTTACTCTTTGTTGCAATATAAAGCTACGTTCGATAAGATCGCATTAAGAAACTCTGATTCCAACAAAATAATAGGAACTTTTAGAAAAATTTATGATTTGCTCAGGTACATCAGATTCACTCTTTGATCAAGGCCCGAAGAAGAAATTGAAGAAGAGAGAGCGCATGGACGAAGTACATAATAACGTTGAAAAATTACGATAGGGCGCTTGTTCCCATAGAAAACGGGTTTCTACGGGAGCCGTACGTGCAGCAGTCTCGTGAAATAAAAGGACGGGTTCAATTAAACGAGTTAATTTAATAAGCGCCCATGCCGAGACAGACGAGTACCTCGACTGGACGGTTCGGGACGAACAGAAAGAAAATTAACGCATGCTACGGTGAACTTCCTAATAGATTTCTCATTTTCGAGTACGTTCTGGATACAATTGGGGCAGTGCGAAACAACCTACCATACCCCACTGCGGTTCTGTAAATCGATTGATGTCTGTGCAAATTATACATATGTGTACATACATACATACAATATCCCTTTGCACTCGAGTGGCAATTCTGAGGCACACGCTGGTCGATAAGTAAGAAAACTGCGACGAAAATTTAAAAAAAAAATTTTTTAAGAAACTGAAAATTGTTGTATAATTTCATTCATTAATATCTGATACACGTGTCTGATAAGTTCTTATTTCGATTGAATTTCATTTATAACTAAGAAAATTAAAAATTATTTCAATTCTTGTGAAATTACTTCAATTGACTATGTTTCGAATTGTTTAAGAAACTGTGAATATGGCTTACATTAATAACTAGGGCTTACCAGTTATAACAAACATTAAAAATATGCTGCTCCGAGGACATAAATTCGACAATAAAAGAAATTCTGCATAATAACGAACGTAGTTTAAATTTCCCAGCGACTGTCAAATTGACAAAAATCGCGTATGGTTATTCAGGTCAGCGAGTGCGCTTATCGGTGCTCCATACTTCCATACCTCTTGGCACAGTCGACATGGCGACGGAATATTTATGTACGGACGACGTGTATGTAGGTATGTACCTACTTACTTACTTGTTGCTGAAAACAGAAATTCTGCATGGCCAATGTAAATACAATACGCGGATAATTGAGTCAGACATACATACAGGGTGTCCCAAAATGTCTTAAGAATCTCGAAATGGGAGGTTCCTGAGGTCATTTCAAGCGCCATTTTCCTTTTCAAAAATGTTGTCCGAGGCTTCGTTTGGGAGTTATTAACGAAAAACACGGACCAATGAGAGCGCTCCCTGTCGCTCGGTGGCACGGTCAGCGCGGCGAGCCGGGGGGGAAGATAGTGTTGTCGGTACGGCGCGATGTAGTAAGAAGTAGCAGTTTCTCGATTATGTCCCGATTTCGATGAGCTTTGGATATGTTGTTAAGACAATGATTCTGAACAACATTTCCCTTTAGACTTTTTGCCTCGAGGCTTTAGTTTTCGAGATATTTGTAAAAACTTGTAATTGAAAATCGATCGATGTTCATACTACTATCTCCTCTCCGATTTCGATGAGCTTTGGATATGTTGTCAAGACCACGATTGAATAACCATTGTTGTATAACCATATCAAACTTATTTGAAGGTCATTGAAATCGGTGAGGATCCACATAATCTTTACCCGACTTATGGCAACTTTACCCGAACGAGAGAAGAAGCAGAAACTGATTAAATTAAAAACTCACTTATTCAGCCGTAAATCCATTTGCTGCTTCGAAATGTGTGTCACTGGGTCATTCGGTGACGAACTGCACAGATGTCTTCAGGTGTACGACAGTACCGAAAGCTAAGGGCCGTACGGTCAGGTCAACGAACTGCACAGCTGGTGGTAAAACGACAACCGAAGGGATGCGCGGTCAAGTAAACGATCCTGGCTTTCACTTTCACTTTATAAACGATAAATAAATCGTATGTTTCACACAGATGCCACGAAATTTTTACACACTCACGATCACTGTTCACATTTGTCAACACATAACTATGCACTATGCACTAATAATATTTGCAATATCTTTTGCATTGCAGCACAAATCACAATAAATGTCCTTTTCCCCAGAAACAGGTAGAAATCCAGGTGCGCATAGCGGGTATACGGTGTTGTCCCTCCCGTTCGTTGTCCATAAATTAGTCCTGTAGTCAGGCCGGGAATTGCAGCACTGGTGATTGGTGGCAGGTACGCGATCGCAGAAAAATCCAAGGGGCACACTCCACAAAGAATGATGTTGAAGACTGACTGCAGTTTTCGGAAGATGCTTCGACCACCCCCAAATAACCCCACCACGAAGCAAAACTGAGCTGGAGGAAAAGTTCAAAACACAACACGTGTTTTGCAGACATAGAAAGTAAGAATCTGCGTGCATTGTCACTCTTGCCTTTCCTCCGGAACAAAAAACTTCCGGCGGGCGCCAAATCTTCTCCTGAACCGTGACTGCCTCAGCAAGGGTCAAGCGGCACCCGCCGAAAGTTTTTTATGGCTTAATTGCACAGCTTAGAAAGAGGTGCCCAAATACGACACGTGCGGAAGGAAATCTTTCCGTCCCCGTACTCTGTGAAGACCTTCGTGTAACTGCCCAGTTTCGATTTATGGCACAACCCCATGGAGACGTGGATCTCTGTTTTTTGTCCCGGAGGAAAGGCAAGAGTGACAATGCACGCAGATTCTTACTTTCTATGTCTGCAAAACACGTGTTGTGTTTTGAACTTTTCCTCCAGCTCAGTTTTGCTTCGTGGTGGGGTTATTTGGGGGTGGTCGAAGCATCTTCCGAAAACTGCAGTCAGTCTTCAACATCATTCTTTGTGGAGTGTGCCCCTTGGATTTTTCTGCGATCGCGTACCTGCCACCAATCACCAGTGCTGCAATTCCCGGCCTGACTACAGGACTAATTTATGGACAACGAACGGGAGGGACAACACCGTATACCCGCTATGCGCACCTGGATTTCTACCTGTTTCTGGGGAAAAGGACATTTATTGTGATTTGTGCTGCAATGCAAAAGATATTGCAAATATTATTAGTGCATAGTGCATAGTTATGTGTTGACAAATGTGAACAGTGATCGTGAGTGTGTAAAAATTTCGTGGCATCTGTGTGAAACATACGATTTATTTATCGTTTATAAAGTGAAAGTGAAAGCCAGGATCGTTTACTTGACCGCGCATCCCTTCGGTTGTCGTTTTACCACCAGCTGTGCAGTTCGTTGACCTGACCGTACGGCCCTTAGCTTTCGGTACTGTCGTACACCTGAAGACATCTGTGCAGTTCGTCACCGAATGACCCAGTGACACACATTTCGAAGCAGCAAATGGATTTACGGCTGAATAAGTGAGTTTTTAATTTAATCAGTTTCTGCTTCTTCTCTCGTTCGGGTAAAGTTGCCATAAGTCGGGTAAAGATTATGTGGATCCTCACCGATTTCAATGACCTTCAAATAAGTTTGATATGGGTATACAACAATGGTTATTCAATCGTGGTCTTGACAACATATCCAAAGCTCATCGAAATCGGAGAGGAGATAGTAGTATGAACATCGATCGATTTTCAATTACAAGTTTTTACAAATATCTCGAAAACTAAAGCCTCGAGGCAAAAAGTCTAAAGGGAAATGTTGTTCAGAATCATTGTCTTAACAACATATCCAAAGCTCATCGAAATCGGGACATAATCGAGAAACTGCTACTTCTTACTACATCGCGCCGTACCGACAACACTATCTTCCCCCCCGGCTCGCCGCGCTGACCGTGCCACCGAGCGACAGGGAGCGCTCTCATTGGTCCGTGTTTTTCGTTAATAACTCCCAAACGAAGCCTCGGACAACATTTTTGAAAAGGAAAATGGCGCTTGAAATGACCTCAGGAACCTCCCATTTCGAGATTCTTAAGACATTTTGGGACACCCTGTATATCAACGATGCCGAGCGATCGACTGAATCGATGCGCACGAAGCATAACTGTATCCCGTGTCGCATTTTGATTAGTTTTACTATCCGGCTAACGACTGTTATTACAGCTGCTTGTTTTGATCGATGTCGTTGGCAACAAGTCGAACGAGGTACATCGAAAACGCGATCGTTGCCGATCATCCGTCGTCTCGCATAATCGGTACCTACACCGTAATTCCAAACTAATTGCCGACAGCTCTGCTCCATCGATAGGATATGCGAGCGTTATTTATTGATGGGTATCGCGCGTCCGTTACGGTCCAGATAATTTCAGAAATTAACTCATCATCGCGTACAACTGCAAAATCTTTTACATCCTTTTCTTCCTTTCAGCAACCTCTCGGCCAGCTGGACGTTTTTCTCGTTTTGTCTCGGCGACCGTGTGTTTCTCATTAAAAACAGCTAAATAAGCGTTTTACTTAAATTAGGTGATTCTACAATGAGGAGTTAAATTGAGGATGACAAACAATTTAGGGGCACACGATTTTACATTCGTTTGAACATAAGAAACGATTAATATTTTCATTACATATTATACATATAACAGTTACAGTATTTTATTCCTCACTGAATTTTCCTTCAGTCCAAAATACTAACCAAGAAATATATTTAATATTTTATTTAAGAACCTTGGACTACCCTGATAGATGCACATTGTTTTGGAATATTTGTTACTAGATTTTTACAATACTTTCGACAGATTTTTATCTCTATTGTTCCTTTGCTCAGTCCCATAATTGCTTTAGCGAAAGTGACGAAGAGTAATATTTTTTATTTAATTACCCCTTCAAGAAAGTCCGTATTCTACAATTGCATTTAAGCCTGGACTTTGTGTTGGACAATTTAGAATTTAACCATTGTTACACTATTTTTTATGTGCTTCGGATCTCAATGTTGCTGAAAACTAATATCGTTGTCTTCCTTTCGCATATTTTCAATTGTTTCTGTCAATTACGCTCGTAATATTTCTCATTGTTAGTATGATAACTGGTTAATTTGTCTTTTAGCACGACACAGAAAACTAACGATATACATATGTATGTATTACGTAAAACACCCCCATATCATGAGTGCACCGCCATAAAATTTTACAGTCTCTTTCACATGCCATTTTTGTAATTTAAGACTTGTCTCCCACTCTACCTTTCCCCTTCTACGACGTTATTCCCCTATTTTCCGGCGGCAAGCATGCCCACTCTTCCGCGACAGATTGGTCACGTGACGTGTTGCGCGTACCCAATTCGCGTTACGTCTGCGTCTGCGTATTGACATTACCCGGTAATGGTAGAGAGAGGGTAACTGTATTCCCCTCAATTCGAGTCAATTCCCCTGATCTAGCGACACTGCTTTTAACTGTTACTACATTTAGTAGATACACACGTTCGTGGTACATAAGTACTTACGTAGTGCTTACTTCAGGGTCGTCTTAGATCGTTTTATAAAGGTTGCCGCACACTAGTCCGGCCCGACTCGTACCGGCGCGGCGCGGCACCGTACAGAGCGCGTCACGCACGTGCTGTTTGCCGCACGCTATTAAATCTTTAATGGTGTGGCCATTGATTTACATTGGAGAATGACAAAACAACCGCGCCGGAACGGTGCCGGTACGGGTCGGGTCGGTCTAGTGTGCGACAACCTTAATTAGTAAAATAGACAATTTAGGCAAAGTGGGCAACGACACATAGGAAAATTGGTACGATCAAAAAGAACAAAATTAATTAAAGGAACAACTAGGAAAGTTACGTGGTTGTATTAGGACATTAGGTTGAGAAGAATGTTAAGATGACTACGTATGTACTTACAACAGGATTTACAATATGTACCGTGATACGACCCCGACATACTTCGACTCGCAAGGTCAGCCAATTATAGTCCATTGCACTTTTTGCAGAATCATGCTACAGAAACACTCTACTCAGAAAATAGTGTAAATCTATTACGAATCAAAATACATATAGGCTTCGGAGTATTAAATATTAAATATTGCTGCATTCGAAACTCAATGACAATACTTCAAAATTCTTTGACCTTGAGAATTTGTTTACGCCAACAAGAACGTTACTTCAAGTAATTCGTCTAATAATGTAAATATAAAACATAAAAGACATTACTCCATATCATGAAACTGGTAAAAAATATAAAATAACTATTTTTCTGATCATGTAGGAATCTGGTTGTTTTGTAATAAGTAGATTGCGGATCTTTATGCAAAATAAAAATCGTTTGCATTAATTGCAAGATATAGGAACCAAATAAGAATTTATTCCTCTCTTTAATAGTTTTATTAAGTTGTAAGAAATGTAATGATACTGTTAAATTCTTGTAATCTTTTTATTGTTTGAAATTACACCCATCCATTTTTGCCATAATTGCACAAAATCCGCACTCTAGTAATAAGTATTTCCTTATGAAGTATACTAACTAAAGAACTACTGAGACATCGCTGATGTTTTTGCTTTTTTAGTTTAATAATATTTCGAATATAATTTTTAAAAAACATATTTACACTAAAAATTACTTGCGATCCAATTTCTCCTTTATTAACTCACTTCTATTTTTCTATGGCAATGTACACTTTTCTTGTAAAAGTAACAACTTCGAAGATATTTACTATATTTCAATTCGCTTGAATTTGTGTAATCTTCGAGCAAGATATAAATGCTGAATCACCTAATAATATAATTTCACCGAAAATATCTACGTTACTTTTAATGTTATAAGAAAATGTGTAAGGAAACAACCGAATATTTTTTTCTCAGTCGTGTTTATCAACAATTCAAGGTCGTCATCTTTCAAACGAGATGGCGTACTTTGATCAGTGTGATAATTCCATTTTTGAAATGGGACGATGTATTTTGATTAGTGTAACATTATGCTAACAGAAAGACAAATTTAACTGTGTATAATATGTATATCTTCAGATGACCTTCAGAGAAGTTATTCTTCAATGAACATAACTTAAGATACGAAGACCTTACCGTATTTTCAATTGAAAATGCAACATGTATTTCCATATGTTATTGTACTATATGTATATGTATGTATATCACTTTGTACATAACGTAAATGCATAAATACTCGTACACTAATAACAGGTGATTTGAAAACTAAAGTATTTTAACTTTATACATATAATTATTGTATAGGAACATACTTCTCTTGTACAGAACAAATATAAAGTCAGAAAACAATAAAATCTACTCGTCCCCGAAAAATCAGTGTTGTTCTATTCTGGTAATTCGTTTTTCTTGTAAAAAACAACTATTCAATCAATTACGTTCTTTCAAGAACTGTTTCGAGGATGTTTACTTAAAAGATTAGCAAGAACAGTATTAACAGTTCACTTTTATTGAAGGTTGCGTATCGTTCCCGGAAAATCGTTCGACGATGTTTCGCAAACACTACATACTGTTTGCTTTGGCGCAACGAGATTGATACCGACACTTCTTCCTATAATTTCGTAGCAATCACCCCGAGTGCTTGGAGCATCCAATTAACTGATTGTTATATAATTATGTCAATAACTTGCAAGAATGACTGTATACATAATAATTGTACAAATGCTACAATAATTAGATTGAGAGAAATTATGTTCATGTGGCATAGCTGTAGTACATTTGAAAAAACGAAGTTAACCTTTATATTACCTTTATGTATACTCATGAAGAATCTAGTATGTAACATCAAAATATGCCCCAGTCGATACCATTCAAATTTCCTCTGAAACATTTTTTCCTACGAGTAATAACAGCAAGAAAACGAAGATGTCAAAATCGAGCGAGACACCCTGTATATTGGGAGCGATATAAAGTAATATAAACTATAGTTTGCAAGCCATTTCGCCTTGAAATCATAAACAAATATCGATATTATTATTTTCCAACGTTACAGATTATTAAAGTAATGGGGCTGCTAGAGAATAAAGAACCCTATTTCTAATTTTTAAAATAAAAAAAAGTATGAATTCTTTGTTATAAGTTATTTCTTTTGGCAGTAACCAGCACTAACTATTTACGAAAAGATTGAGAGCAAATAACAGAAAAAGAATAGCAATGAAATCGTTTAAAATTTATTTTAGGTAGACATTTGGATATCGGAAACAGGAGTTAAATAAAAACTAATTTAATTGTTTAATAATTTTTTTACAGTTTTTTTTTACACCCTGACAATTTCTTCATAAATCCATAATATCTAAATAATATATGTATAATGTTTTCCAGATTTATTCAACTAATTTTTAAAAAGTTTAGTGTTGCTTACAACTTAACAGGCAACTTAGAAATACTTGTTTGGTGGAAAAGACAGAACTAAAGTTAAAATTAACCCAACTTAGCCTGCAGACTGTTACTTGAAATTCCTCGAGTCGCAAAAAATTATAGGCAACTATGTATGTATAAGTTTATAATCTCATCTTCGCATCGGTAGTTTATCTTAATAGAAATGATTAAGAGATAGTTTCAATATTCAGTTGTATTGTGCTATTGCAATAACTCAGTAGAAACTGAAAGCTAAAGCAGCTTGTGCGACTGGTAAAACATGAAGTATGCAGATCATGTTCTGATAGAATAAATTACCTTGTGTAAGTTATAATATGTAACTAGTAATTTAGAGATGTGAATAAAAATGTCGTCTATTAGAGAAGGCTATAAAGTGCACATTTGTTAAATTTATCTTGTAGAATTCATTACCTTTCTTACAAAAGACTGAATAATGGGTAATAATGCAATCTTTATTTTAGCAAAAATCAAAAACTATTAAATTATAAAAAAAGGAAAGGTTTGGTATAATTTCTGTTTACGAGAACTAGTTAAAAAGAACGGTTGGTAAACCTTACGTTTAGGGGAGGCAACTCCGATGACCTTGACCTTCACATATGTTATCGAGGACAACATTCTGAACAACTTTTGTCATTACAACTACCCGGTGCTCGGTCTTAGTTTTCGAGATATTTGCGAAAAACTATTGCAAATACTGTATTCAATTTTACGTATTCTTGCATGCTCCGTGGCAACGTAAGCATGTTCCAGGGCGGCATCTGTTTATTTTCTGTTTGTAAACACGTTGTGGGGATCAGAACAGAGTGTCACTCTATATAGGGTGAGCTTTCAATTTTCAAAGACTACTTCTGGACTTTCGCATACGTGGTCGGGTCGGACTGATGGCCGGCCCTCTCCACCCCCCGCCAACTAACCCTAACTAATTCTGATCGCATAATTTTTGCATTCTATATAGCCTTCATACAGAATTTGAACTAGTAATGGAAAAATCATGCAATCAGAATTAGTTAGGGTTAGGTGGCGCGGCGGGGGGGGGGGGGGGGGGGGGGGGCGGAGAGGGCCGGCCATTAGGCCGGCCCGACCACGCAGACGGAATTGTGAATATTTCAATACAGTATTAGCAATAGTGTTTCGCAAATATCTCGAAAACTAAGACCGAGCACCGGGTAGTTGTAATGACAAAAGTTGTTCAGAATGTTGTCCTCGACAACATATGTCAAGGTCAAGGTCATCGGAGCTGCCTCCCCTAAACGTAAGTTTTACCAAAAAAAAATTTTTTTCGCGACAGCTAGTAAACTAATCTTTATAGCGTTTCGAAAAAGTTCAAGTCGTTTCGTCCAGTCGTAAAAAAGTTATCCTCTTTTTAAAAGTGTCCGAATATTACTGCGAATCACTGTATATTGTGACAATAACCTGAGAGAGGTATACATATCTTCCTCCAACGAGGAGGTTAGGGTTCGAGAATAAATTCAACATACAATTTCTTAGAATACTACAGCCGCATTATTTGTCGTTTTTGTAACTCTCGACGGAGAAGACTTTTCATGGTGTGATCCGTCAAAAGCCTAAAAACTCGGTTTATTACTTAATTATGCACCGAAACATGTGACCGAACCTTCAACTCAGGTAGCACCAGGTAGCACATCTGGTCCACGCTGTCTGTCGGGACGCATCGTTTGGCGAGTCACTCTGGGAAAAACCCAAAAAGTTGGAAATTTTTCGCTAACGAAACTCTAATTGACGAGCTTGGAGGCTACCGAATTAGTATGCCGAGTGATTCGGCTAAGTGTACCACCTGAGGTACTTGCAAACTATTTGTTATATAAGAATGGTTCTGATAAACGTTGTGTGATATGCATAGGAGCACGCAGTGCAATTTTTAAGTGAGTGTTATTTTATTTTTTTATCGTAGATATGAAGGTCACCTTGAATTTTCTATTCATAACGGGCAAAATGTAATCCTGCAATTGGAACAAGTGTTAAATGCTAGGTAAAAATCGATGACCGGTGCTATGAAATTATTTAAAAACGATTGTCATCAAATGGATACCACCGCATATCAATTTATTAATGCTGAAATTAACTAGATTATAGTGCAAGGTGAAAGCCTATTTATCAAGTGACTAACAATTGCAATAGTTGAATAAACAATGATTCTGAATATGAGCCCATAATTATGTAAGTGGTTTAAGTCAAAATTTAAAAGAAATGAGTTTATCAGTTATTTCACATCACGTTATTTTAACCTAAATTAATTCAATGTATTAGATAGTGCTAGATAGTGCTTGTTATTTCAACATTATATAGAATTCATTTAGTGTTTAAAATGTAGTCCTTTAAATATCACGAAACAAGAAACATATGACTTAGACCACTTTCATAATTATGGGCTGATATAGTTGATGCGACTTTGTATTCCAAATAATAAAAAATTGATTTCTGGCAACAGGATAAACAGTGGAAGGCCGGGGACGATTTATTTATTGAAGAGAAGGTATTTCCATTGCAACGAAATGAACGACGGAACGCATTCTGTCCCCGTAGCTATTTCTTGGACCGCCTCGATTGCGAGCGTATCGGTACGAGAGAGCAGAGTGCCAATACCGCAGCACCAGCACCAGCTATGGCACGACACCCCGCGACACTAGGCCGCTGCCACGCCACACGCGCCGTCGGTCCTTTATGGCGCTTGACGAAGAGGAATGCGCGATTATCGACAGATACGACGATAAATGCCAGCCGCAGAAAGATTGCAGTTCGTTTTAGAAGCTCGCCGATTTACCTTGTCGAGACAGACCGGCTGGCTGGCTGGTTGGCTGGCTGGCTGGCTGGCTGGCTGGCTGGCTGGCTGGTTGGCTGGCTGGCTGGCTGGCTGGTCGGTCGGTCGGTCGGTCGGTTGGCTGCTTTCTCGTTCGTTCGTTCGACCTTCTTTCGCAACCTCCAATCGCTAGGCTACGTGCTCGCGTTGTTATTGAATCTGAGAATTCTTCGTGGAAATCCAACCGATAACAATTCCTTTGCCTTGCTCCAGGGACTTCGAAAATCTTATAACCGTCGCGCGTAGAATTTGCGAACAAATTGCACCGCTCCTTCCAAACGGACTCCCGGAATTATGAATTCTATCGGTAGGGAGTCGTTCGAAATTACTCAAAGGACTATCTACAGTGGGTGTAAAAAGTATTCGTACACCTTTTAAAAACGAATAACTTTTTCAAAATTCGACCCAACAGCTTGAGTATTTTTGTGACGTTAGAACGATTAGTTTACTAGCTATGTAATGTGTAAATAATTTTTTTTTTTAATTGTTATTGGTCGCAATTGCGAAGGAAAAAGTAAAGGTCACGATTTTTAAATTTTTTATCTGTGCCTGTAGTAAAAATTTCAAACATGTATTTTGTAAATCTAAGTAAGTTATAATACATGTACAAAGTTTCATTGAAATCGGGTTGACACATGAAAAAGCTACGGGCATTGTAACATGTAAAAATCTTTGAATTTAGAGTTTGCCAATCGTTTAAATCGCGGATTCTTACAATTTTTGCTATTTTCAATCATTTATATTTCATAACAATCTTGATCGATTTAGATGAAACTTTGTACATACATGAATATAACTTACTTAGATTTAAAAAATACATGTTTGAAATTCTCATTACAGGCACAGATAAAAAATTTAAAAATCGTGACCTTTACATTTTTTTTCGCAATTGCGACTAATAACAATTTAAAAAAAAATTATTTACACATTAGCTAGTAAACTAAAAGTTCTAACGTCTAAAAAAAAGTCAAGATGTTGGGTCGAATTTTGAAAAAGGTATTCGTTTTTAAATGGTGTACGAATACTTTTTACACCCACTGTATACGTATGTATACATACATATAATGTATATGTACATACTATGTACATACAGACGCGACAATTATATGTAATCTAAGGAACTTATTTCGGTACATACTCGGTTATTTTCTTAAAAAATTATTATTATTGTGTCTACAGTTTTAGGGTACTGTACACATTGCATGTTAATTGCATTAACCCATTGCACTATGATTTTTTTTTTATGGTTGCAGTGATTAGAATTTCTTTGTATGTAGTTCAGAATTTCCTAGAAGAAGAAAATTTATATCTATTGTGTGTCTACATAGTATATGTTGTCTGATAGCTGTACATTAACAATAACAAAATAGAATTTTATTTCGGTTTAAAGGAAATTAATAAGATATTTATTAGATTCATAGTTATAGTGCAATGGGTTAAAAATCATTTTTACAAAAGTTTGTACTGGCACACTTAGGAATTAACAATATAATGTTACTGCATAAATTTATTTAATTTTCTTTATCTAGTCCGTTATAGGAAGTAATAATTATAATTTTTAAAGAGATTAACTGAATATCAGTTTATTAAATTTGTGTTCAACTATATTATAATTTTTCCATTGATTATAATAGAAAATTACAAACAAATTATCTTTTTACATATTACGTATTATTGTATATGTATGATCATGGTAAAATTTTTTTTTTACCAAAACAGACATTAAAAGCTAGCTTACACCAATACTTTTGCTCGTGACTGTAGGTGCGTCAAAAAATTCAATTTTTCATAAATATTTTTAATCCACAGCTAATAATAAGTTTTAACCTACCATCTCGACAAATTCAGTTTCAAGATTTATGAAATTAATCAAGTTCCGTGTGATTTTCTTGTAAAATTCGTGCAGCTGTTTCAACTGAAGTAAGTAAACTGAAAAATTTAAACCAATTACTCCGCTCCGTAAGGTATGGGAAGGATAATAGGTGTAAAAAGAGAATACATGCAACTCCGAGTTCAACCAGAGAGGCGAGAACGCAATTGGAACGATAAAGTAAGATCTTCTGCGAGCTCCAATGTTTGCAGAAGGTAAACCACTTAATGCAATTTTTTTTTTTTAATTACGACTAGGGAATCGATCCACTTGAATGACCAATACTATCAAAACTATTTTTAATTATTTGTTTGACGAACAATAATCTCCAATCTTTTACTGGAAAAGATACATACAAATGGTTATTATACAGTCACAAAAATTACTTGATATAAGTGGAAAATTAAGAATCATAAAACTACAAACTAATAAAGCAATGTAAGCAAATATTTTTAACAATATTGCATTTTTCAGTTCGGATTAAAAAATATGGATGGCACAAAGAATAGTTATAAAATAAGTTTCATAGTTTTATAAGAGATTGGCACTTTTTTAACAACATATAAGTGCACATTTTCTTTCCGTTACGTAAGAATACAATGTTTTGATTTATAAATCAATATGTAAGGTTTTTATTGCAGTTTAACATAAATATTGTTCTCTTTATTTTTTTTTTGCTTCTCTCCTTCACAACATCCTTGTGAAACATCCTTGTATACATAGTTTCCAATTATTGAAACTTCACTGTTTACAGAATACCACAAATACGTCCAACAGGTACGGTGAAAGTACGTTTCAAAAAGGCTGCACAGTTTCGCTTACTTTTTTATTAATACATAAAACCTATACGACACAGCCCACCGTACTTCGACGTAGGGTTATGTAAATTACTGTCAGTTCATACAGCCCTCTCTTGCTACACGGTCGAAAGAACGGATCTTCCGTTATTTCTCATGGCTGTGTTACGAAATACCGCCGATGTGTCTGTGAAGGATCGATCGAACGACAGAATCTGACTGGGTCGATCGTAATCGAATGGAAAGCAACCGAATCTACCGACTGGTTGAGTTACAGAAACCCAGAATGTATCGTACGTTTGTCTCCGTTTTTGACTTTTTACTCTCGGGAAATGACTGATGTAACACGCGAAAACAAATCATCAATTTTGTTCAACCCTTTGCGGACGAAGACTTGTTCGGCCGGGTCAGGTAGCAGGACGAGGCGATTTTTACAAATATGTCAAGTGTCTTACATGGTACAAAAAAATTATCTTACAAAATCTATATTTATTGTTTATTGTTTTTTTCTATATCACACTTCGTATGAAAGAACACCAACAGCTAAGGAACCTTTCCAAGAATCAATAGTGCGTTCCTATCTGTCGCCTCTCACTCGCCACGCCACTCGTCCTGCCACGCGAAACGCTGCGAGCCGCGCCGCGCCGCGCCGTGGCGACCGAGAGTCGCCTCTCGTCCGCAAAGGACGAACATACCTTTATGCCTCAAATCATGGATGAGTGAAAAACAGAACGGTAAATGTTAGGTTGGGTTAGGTTAGAAAAATTTAACCTTTCAACTGGGTTCACTGCTAACAATTTTTCACATTTTTCTTAACACTGTAAATAATTATTAGACTTTATCGTGTCATAATATCCATTTAGTATAAAACTGCATTGCATAACTTTTGTTATATCAATTTGTTTCAGATTCCGTCTTTCTAAATGTTCATGACTAAAAAGTCACTCAATTAAAAGGTTAAAAATGTTATTACATTATTGTAGGAAATTAGTATACCAGGTGATTCACGAGAAACGGAACACCTAAATAGCTTAGTTAGGCTTGAAGATAGAAGAAAATGTTAGAGAGAAAAATTGTACTGTTGAAGGAGGCAAATATGGATAGAAAAATTATCTAATTTTTGTCGTTTTCGAGGTCTTTTGAAGGTTATCGATGATTTTTAAATGGCACCATATATTTTTAACTTCGTAATATTGTAGCTGATGTAAAGATGAGTTCCATGATGTGGTACACTATGACCTTCAAATGACCCGTATTAAACGCAAGTGCGTCCATAGATAGCGCTACTTTACCTCATTAAGGCTATTTCCAACAATTATATACGGCTTATTAAAATTATTGAAAGAAGAAATATGTATACTTTCATCTAGCTTGCAATGCTCGCAATCGACACAGAAAATGTTTATTTTACATAAAAATCCACGGTCTAGTTATAACGAAATTGATTAGTATTTCTAATGTCTAAAAGTAGGCATCGTTAATAACACGATTCCTAACGGAGCAAATTGAGTCATTTTGTAGCTGCAGCCGAGCAACCCCACGCAACGTTCGACGAGGGTTAAAATAAAATCCTCCTATCCTTCACAGTAATTCTCCACCAATATATGTTTGTCTAGTTTTACTCCTATTACTGTTAAAGATTTAATGAAACCCGTATATCAAAACGAAACACAAGTCATTTATACATATAACTACTAACTCCGCAAGATTTATTCTGCCGTTATGCTATAGTACTCTCCCCCTTTCGTTAATCATGAACCGTAGCCTCGTATTTTTAACGGTAGTTGCCATATTTGTAGCAAAGAAACTAAGGAAAGAAAAATATTTGAATTAAAAATGAGATACCTAAAAAGTACAAATTTAAGAACACTGACAATGAGTGTTTGATCCTATTTACAAAATAAAGCTATTAGCGAAATGGCTTTAATGTCTGAAACTAACAAAATTTCTTTTGCACTTACACAATGTTTATACTTGTGTTATTAATAATAATGTTTCCCGAGCGTTTCATTATTGAAGAAATCTACCTTTTGAAATCGTAGCTTATAAAGTAATTTCTTATAAAAATTGATTGCATCTTTTACGAGGTACCGGAACCAAATAAAAATTTGTTTCTCTCTTTAACAATTTTAATAACTTCATGGTAATATGTATATCGATACAAAATTTCGATCAAATCCTAAAATTTGATTTCAATAAAATATTCTCTAAAAAAGCTTCCTCGTTGTATTTATTATTTATTGTTTTTATTACGTCAAATTAGTTATTATTATCACTTTATAAAATAACGTTATTTCATAGCAATATTCGTTCAATTCATAAATGCATAAAATTCTTAGTCAAAAATTGGCACTTTTGAAATTAATAAATTAGGATCAAGCACAAAGAATTACGTGCATAGTTTGGGAATTAATATTTAACACTAACCGTACCACAACCGGTCAAATAACCGGTTTCACATTTTTTATTTTTTAATAATTGAAATTATAAAGATGCTTCAATTAGAAATTATTCAATATAAATTTCTTTATTCAAGCACGTATTATTATAAAAATTGTGAAAAATCTAAATAAGTTCACTCTTGTACTTTTTTATAAAACAATGTATGTCCGATACATTTTGTAGCCAGTACGGTTAGTGTTAACTAGTGTTGTTAGCACGAACCAAACGGGGTCATTCCATGCCGAATCGATCACTTTTTGCGGTCACCATCTTCGATTTTGTTCTAATTGAAATATGTTGTAGTCTATATGAAATTAGGGGGGGGGGGGGGTTTAAGTCATCATTTTGCCGATTTCAAATTTTTTTAGAAATGGCAGACCTTCAAAGTTTGCGATTTTTGCCCATTTTGGCGAAAATAGGCCTCACTTACGCATTTTTATCTCGGGAACTGTTTGTCCGATTGAGCTATACTTTTTTTTATTTTATTCGGGAAGGATGGGGCTATTATAAAATAATTTTTTCATTTTCGATAATTAACTTTATAATGTCAAAAAATTTAAACAAATTCTTTTTTTATGTTTTTTCCAAATTTGGCCAGTTATGAAAATTTTGACAAAAATATGGTTATATTCCTTGAAGTTTCCTCTTCAAAATAAGATTTTTAAAAATATGGCATCTTTCCTGTAATCGTCACAATATGCTGGGAAAGAACGCGGTGTACCCGCGTTTCAGGTATAGGCGAGTCGAGCGCACCGCTATTACGGTCAGTTTTCTATACCGCTGATCTCAAAGCAATACCAGCAGACCGTTTACAACTAAATGACCCTACTTATACCTCGACAACAATATTAGTAACCACTCTTGGCCAACGACACCTTTTTAATTAAATTTTAAAACCCCTGAAACCCTCGTCGGTTTTAATGGAATACAATCATAAAACCTTTTGGGTTCTAGAAAATATGTAAAACATTTGGACATTGCTGAAAACGGATAATCTATTTATTACATAGCGCCAGAAAGTCAATCGTAAAAGAACCTTTTCTAAAAGTTGTAATTATACCTGACTGCTGCATGAAAATCTTGTTGCGTTGTAATAAACCTGCTGGCACTAGACGTTCATTTTGATTGTCTTTTATGCTAAGGTTTTATCCCTTATCCCTTCCCGATGGAAGAAAACCGACACCTTCTCGTGGTTTCCATTGAGCAACGACACCTTTCTTGTAAAATATATACGATTCGTATAAAAACTACATATCTATAAATGAAGTTATGATTAGAAAGGTGTCGTTGGCCAAGAGTGGTTACTAGTATTGTTGTCGAGGTATAAATAGGGTCATTTAATTGTAAACGGTCTGCTGGTATTGCTTTGAGATCAGGTATAGAAAACTGACCGTAATAGCGGTGCGCTCGACTTGCCTATACCTGAAACGCGGGTACACCGCGTCCTTTCCCAGCATATTATGACGATTACAGGAAAGATGCCATATTTTTAAAAATCTTATTTTGAAGAGGAAACTTCAAGGAATATAACCATATTTTTGTCAAAATTTTCATAACTGGCCAAATTTGGAAAAAACATAAAAAAAGAATTTGTTTAAATTTTTTGACATTATAAAGTTAATTATCGAAGATGAAAAAATTATTTTATAATAGCCCCATCCTTCCCGAATAAAACAAAAAAAAGTATAGCTCAATCGGACAAACAGTTCCCGAGATAAAAATGCGTAAGTGAGGCCTATTTTCGCCAAAATGGGCAAAAATCGCAAACTTTGAAGGTCTGCCATTTCTAAAAAAATTCGAAATCGGCAAAATGATGACTTAAACCCCCCCCCCCCCCCCTAATTTCATATAGACTACAACATATTTCAATTAGAACAAAATCGAAGATGGTGACCGCAAAAAGTGATCGATTCGGCATGGAATGACCCAACGGAAAGAAAAATCGGACGTGATGCGACGACCGTCACCGCCGCGCCGCGCGCCGCGCCGCGCCCAATCATCGGTCGAAAAGTCAGCAGCTGCTGCCAGATGCACATTTGTTTCAGGCAGTCCAGTCTTCGTAGGGGGGAAGTCCCGAATTAGGCAATCTTCACGTTTCTCGTGAAAGTCGAGGAATGTCTTTAACGACTCGATGTTCCGGCCCATCTGCTCCTTGATATACATTCAGCACGGACGGGGTCTATTCCTTGCACTGTTCGATAGAGTGCGATAAGGAATTACGAGCTGCGATAAAAATAGTGTAGGACTTGGTCAAACGGAACGTGTATTGGGTCCGTTCCACAAACTTTTACGTTTGCTGATGTACGATTTTTATATTAAACCCACAAAAAGTAGGCACTGATTTCTGCTAATAGTATTCAATTACCACTAAGCAAGAAAATACAGTACGAAGAGATACCTTGTATTTATTAAAAGATATTTTACGCCAAATATGTATAGGAATATTTAAATTCATTCACGTATACGCATATTATAGCGAGTAATCAAATTACTAGATTCAGAATGTTGTCTACAGTATTATTAACACTAAACGTACCACTGCCGATCAAATAACCGGTTTTATATTTTTCATTTTACAATTATTAAAATTGTGAAGGTGCATACATGGAAATTGATTCGATAAATTTCTTCATCCAAGCACATATTGTAATCAAAATTGCACAAGATCTGAGTAAATAGATGTAAATAAATAAACCTTGTCATTTTTATAAGCTGAAACATTTTAATCGCTTTTAGTGCTCGATAGGTGTAATGTTAAATGTGTATTTGCAATTTGCAAACACCAATACTTCATCAAAAAGTAATAAGAATTCAGTATACATGGGTTGTCATTTCAAAATTGACTGTTATCGTGTTAACGTTGTCAACTTATCCAAGTAACTCTAGTATAACCTATTGTATAAACATCCCTGTAACGTAAGTTACACATAGGCGCGCAATAACTTGTTTATAAACTCTTAGCATACATAAACTGTGGTCGCTAATATCCTAACGGGGATTGTGGCATTATGTGAATAAAAGAAAGTGACCTGTTACCCGTAAAGGGATCAGACTGGTGGTTTTCCGAGCTCTTATAAAGTATCAAAAACAAACGAGAATAGTATTGAAAAATCTATACTTTATTTTATCCTATAATCAAAATACATATATTTAGTTATAATTAGATTGCGCATTTTACGGTTTTATGACAAACATGAGTAGGTCTAATGTAAAACAGTAAAGACATTAGAAGAATTTAAAAATACTGCTAAATTATTTTCAATCTATTAAACATATTAAAAAACTTTACTCCAGTTTGGTGCAATTCGGATAGAAAATTGATATTTTGCGCTGTCTAGTTATAATGATGTACTCGTTAATGATGAAATATTAGAAAACAACTACCAATGCGTATTTATAGTAACATTTAAATCTATGTATCGCTCTTTCCAAATATGAAAATGTAGAAAATGAATGAATAGAAAATTACCAAACAAATTTATACATATACATATTATCCATCTGTACATGGTGCAAGTGCTAAATCTGAATTGTTATAACTATTCTTATTTCAGTTCTACAGTGTTGATCACCAACCTCTGTATTCTTTTAATGTTAATTCTATATAATATTTTTAAAGCTATTAGTATTTCTAACACTGTGACGTAAGGACTGTTTCTAATAATGAATTTTAATCATTTTTCAGGAGACAACAACTCGAACAGTCTGTCTATTGTGAGTCTGAATCCCGTCGTAATGCGGTGGAAGACGATAGGCAAGATCTTGGGGCCAACCCGGAAAAAATCAAAGTAAGTGTAAATATCAAAAATGTATTCAAAAATGTTTCAAGTTAGCTAACAATTTTTTAAATCTTATCTCCAAAACTTATTGTGCTATATGTATAAATACATATTGTACAAATTGAGGGTAATTATGAAGAAAAGTAGGTCCCAAAAACTGATAAAAATCACTGTGTTTTGACTTTTGTAATTTCGAAAAATTTATTTATTCAAAGTAGGATTTCCTTAATGTAAAATAGTACGATGTAGAATGTCCTGACATTACTAAATATGTATTGGTGTTGAATGCAATCGGTTACTTGTGCAACACCAGTAAAAGTAGATAATTTTTATGAATTTTTTCCAAAAAACTATTGACAACACCTGAATAAATACTCTTACCATTAAACCAAGGATCGAAATAAACAGTTATCTTTCGTTTTTAAAATTAAACTATACAGATTTATTCATTTTATTTAAGACAATTCTTGACAGTTCTTGTGGAACTGCTACAGTTTAAACGTTTAAATTATTTACGTATACATATGTATATTCAAAATATCAATTTAATTGTATGAATTACTTAATATTGTTAGACTATTATCTGTTCAATAGCATTCAGTATTTGTTGCACAATGATCGATAACTTTTTCACTATCGATGAACAAACTATCTGTCACTGTCATAGAAATAATTGTATTCCTATATTTTATATGTATATCCTGTTCAGACTAAAACTTTTACTTTCAATAATGTGTTACATATTTTTAATCACCTTTAACGTTCAATAATTTATAATTTGAGGACATTTTTTTTAAATATTTCAGATTGTTCACAAAAGACGGATTGACTTTTAAACAAAACGTCTTAAAAAGTGCTAACTTTTTCCGGTCTCTGCCTTGAATTGTAAGAAAGCATTGTTATCGGTTACATTGTTTTATTATTTTATTGGACAGCGTTCAAGCATCTTAACTTATTCAGCGTGTAAGCTCTTATTTATGTGACAAGCAACACGTGTAAAAGATAAATCATTTTCTTTATACAAGTAATGTTCAAGTTTGCATATAACAACTATTATACATATAAAAGTAGTTAAAATGTTGTATATGTGTATTAATATCACGTAATGCAGACAATTATTTTCTTCTTTATCACCGACCTGCACCGTTAAAGGAGATCCTTTCCATTATTGAAACATATGCACCTTTTGTCTGCTGTATTCTTACTCTTACTTCTATTCCGCGCTTCTTTCAGGAACCCGGTTATTTTTACCCGTTTCCATTCTCTTGAGAGATATTCATAAATCTGAAGGTGTGGAAATCTGCGTCGCATTCTTATGAAGCTCCCCCTTACATTTGATACTTCTTTTTAGTAAAAACGTCATGCTGTGCAGAGAGGTTCCCTAAATTTCTAACCGTGTTAGAGCGGAACCGTGTCGTAGAAATGTTGTGTTGTACGGGACTCGCTTTTGTATTACAAATATTTGTCATTTATGTATTTGCTTGCGCGAAGTTGTCACATTTATTTCCTCCAATTTTTAATTTTTATTGAAATTAAAAAAGATGCATTATAGATCAAAAGTTAAAATTGTGGATAACTAAGGTGAACATGTATGTAAGTATGTACTACAGTTTTTGCAATTAATTGTTAATTAAAAAATGTGTGAGTACATACATGTGTGAGCGACTATGTAAGTACTTATGTATACTTGGGTTAGCTACAAAATTTAGAGATAAAAGTATGCCAGGTTAAGATGTATACTATAACAATGTTATTATTTTAAAATATCTAACAAGTTTTATGAAAAATTTTCTCAATTTATCATACTTATTACTATTACTACATTATTGTAATAATACCCGGGTATTTTCTATACAACACACAAACTATGCAAACTGTTCCTTGGTTTGTCTATCTCGGTTCTAGTGTTTTGGCAATCTGAAGTTTATTTTCATAGTTTTTCCTGTAATCTTTTTCATTACTGTTCTTAATTACTTTAATAGTAGGACAAAAAGGAACACGCAAAACTGAGATTTGTACTGTCCGGCAATAAGGAAAATTGTTCTGTTCGGTACTAGAGAACAGCGAACCAATACGCACTATGCGAAATATAGAAAAATAATTAGAAAATACATAGCAAAAGATATAATAACACAACTCACACGTCTTCTGACCAGAAAAATTAATAGATGTAATAGTTTACAAATTGTAATGCACCGGATTCTTGTCAGCCGCCACAATCAGCTGACCTCCTTAGCTGCGCGCACGCGACAGAGACATAATGAAACGTAGTTATTGTTTGGTTTTGTTCCTCTACAACTTACACGATACAACAGCTCGGTAAAGTTTCAAATATTAAAGATATACAGGATGTCCCAAAAATGTTATACTTCCTTCAAATGTGTGATTCAACAAGTTATTAACAAAAAAACACGGACAAATTAGAGCGCGGTTACTGTGGGCGGGTTACAACTCGGCCAATGCCAATGCCACGCTCAACGGGGACCTGTGCTCTGATTGGCGCGTGTTTTTCGTTTAGAACTCCTAAACAAAGCCCGGGTGAACATTTTCGCAAACTTGGAATTCGGATTTCATACTATTTTAAAATATTCTTGTACATATTGTGTAAGCACAAGTTATTTCCATCATATTTTTGGAGTCATATTATTATTTATTTACTTATTACTATCATTGCTTTAAACAAACTGGTTTATTCAGCCATTACAATATTTTTACATGTTTTACATCAACAAAATTCCTATCATTGGACTAATATGTATAATATTGCTTAATATTACTTATAATAATTAGACTGGGGATTTTATGCATTTATGACGAAAGTGAGTAAATGAAACGCAAAATACATAATAAGAACCTTTGGAAGCATTTGAATGATACTGTTGTATTGTAGTCACCTCGATAAAATTATGAAGAGGAGCAGTAATTATCTACGTAGTTTCTACGTTTTATAATAATTAACCAAATCAATTTTTATTTTCCATAAAAGTCCGCAGTCTTCTTATAATATTAGTTCAGGAGTTACGAAATTTCTGCGCAGTTATTGTATAAATTAGAATTATACAGGGTGTCCCAAAAATGTTGTACTTGATTGAAAGGGATTAGGTCCAAGGTCATTTGAAGAAACTTTGTCCTTTGTGAAATTGTTCTCCGCGGGTTCCTTAAGGAGTTATCAACGAAAAACGTGGACCAATCAGAGCTTTACAGCTGACCACCCACTCCATTTAAAAATTTTCAAAATGTCTTAAGTTATGCGATTCCAGTTGAAGAAATTAATTTCTTTTTGCCTATAACTGATATGTATGTATACATGCATATGTACATATGTATATGAAGAATAGTATTGATTCAAAAATTGCGTTCCAGAGCACGACGCAAGATCTGTTCGAGCTACTCGAGAGGGTGCAGAGTTCGCGTCTCGATGACCAACGATGCGTTCTTCCGCCATACTTCACACAGGTAGGGACCGCATTCAAGTATCTCGAATCTATTCTTTACAATGATACCAATACTTTCTGGGGACTTCAAGGGGTAGAACCAACACAATTAGGGTTACAACACGATACCGGCACCCGTATGCTCTTCAAATATATCATCTCACTTTGTTCGAACGGGTGGATAGAATTTCTCATATTTACCGTAGCAGCCGGATGACGATCTCGTAAAACCATCATCAAAATTAACGACAATTTATATCTACACACCGTTTCTCACGCTCAATTTACATTACTTTAATTAAACAAACTCTGCTCGCGTACAAGTGGCTATTATTCGTTTTTCAAACTTTTATTGGATCAAATGAATTATTTTACTAGATTCTTGCACGTAATATGGTATCATGGCTGTATCCGCGCTTTCATAATTTTAACAAATTACACTTTTACGAATTTGTACATTTTTGGTTGTAAAACGGAATGGCGTCAGCCGTAAATATGTATGTATACCCTTTTAGTGCTGATAACGATACGTTGTTGGCCGCACTTCGGTTTTTCGTTACTTTTCTCACAGATTCAACTATTGGATTCACGCTAAAAGGGTTTAATGTTTTCTTACGTACAAAACTTTCGAAGATGCAACGCTGACCACTCTAAATTTTTGTATTATAACTTGGGCTATTCTTAGTAATAATCGAATTTGAACACTAGACTGCGGATTATTTTGCAAAATAAAAATATTCTGTATCGGTTGTGGTCACCAGTAGTTAAATAAAAATTCATTTCACCCCTCAATAGTAATTTACGTTGAAAACAACATGACAATATTCTTAGATTTTTTTATATTTTTCACTGTTTTATATCTCACCCATTTAATTTCTTCACAAATGCATAAAAATCCGCAGTTTATTGATCACACTTAATAAAAGGGGACAAATCGTTTTTATTCAATTCTATCATGAAGATTAATATATTTGCAAAATAAATAAAAAGGTTGTAGGTCACAGTGTATGAAAACTTGTTCGTCAATACCGATTAATTATTAGGTGTATCCAAAAGTTTTAGTCTTTTTTTTTTAATTTTCTTCTATTTATATTCGACATGCAGGGTACATTGTCAGTCGATAATGAAGTTGATTATTTAAACACATCGATAATAAACAAACAATTGCATAAAAAGCCGAAAGAATTTAGACTATGCAATATAAAAATTGTCTGCATCAATTGCAAGGAACAGCAGCCATGTATGTACAAGCTTCTCCGTGTTTTTAACCCGTTTACATCGTAAGGAAAATTGAACAATGTTCCTATCAATCTTTCTTATTAAACATACATATGCCACGGTAGAAAATTTCAAAACGTAAAAAACCACATTCTATATACATGTTATTGAAACTGTAACAACAAACTAACTGTTTTTTTGAAACAGTAAAATAGAGCGTGTCCATGCAAATGGGTTAATAATCTTAATAAGGTGAACATGATATGTATATTGATATTTTGGAATCTTTTCGTCCTTTTCACCGTTTTAAATTACACCAACTCTGTTTTGTCATAAATGCATAAAATCCGCAGTCTAATTACTATAATGATCATAGTGGTTATGTGTGAATGATTGAAAAAAAATCAAAACTTTTCAATAGGTACATCTAATACCGAGTCGGTATACATATTTCAAGGTCTAAATAGTATAAAACATTTAAGTGAAATGGAATTTTTATTTAGGTATGTTTACAAATATTAGTAAATATCCTATCTAATTTAAGCTACATATAACAATATTGCTGTATACTTGCTGTATAGTATAAACCACTCGGTTTAAAGCAATAATAAATAAATAAATGAATATTGTCTTTTAGTCTGTACGCTCCACGTGAATCCAACGTCTACATATGATTGCACTGCATGCACTCCGTCTTCATTGAATGATTTTCTGCAAATAATACACTCAAACGTTCTTAACCGCAGCAAATGTTTAGCCCTATTCGGTACTAAATTAAAAAATTTAATCCTACTTAATGGCATTTTGACATCTTGATTTTTCATACAAAAATTCTGGAATACGTGCAGTAGGACTACACTATTTATTTATTTATTTCTCTATTTATAATTCACTTACTTAACAGTCGAATCGTTAACTAGCTGTGATCGGTATTGCAGATACCACTCTTCTAATAACTAAATTTTAATATTGGCACAAACATTTCAATTTCTATTATTTACTAAATCTGAATGTATTTATTCTGCATTTCGCAGTCACAACAACTGTCATTGGAATGTCACTGTATAATGTACATACATTGATACACGTTGTAACCTTGTGGAAGGTAAATCACATTTGAAAGACGCCTGTTGAAAAACTGATATTGCTGGTTAAGTAAACTTGTCGATGTGCTACCGCCTCTCCGATTTCAATGACCTTGAACTATGCTGTAAAGGCCACCATTCTGAACAACATTTTCCTTTAAACTTTTTGGCGGTCGACTTTAGTTTACGAGATAATTGCAAAAGACTATACTTGTAAATGCATGGATTAGTAGGTCTGGGTTAGGTCTTAGGACTCCGATTGCAAACCTAACCCAAACCCAGTTTGTATTATACTCACTGGGTACCATGGATTTACAAGTAAAGTTTTTTGCGCATATATCTAGTAAACTAAAAGCCGACCGCTAAAAACTTTAAAGGGAAATGTTGTTCAAAATGTTGACCTTGACAGCATACCCAAAGCTCATTGAAATCGGAGCTTTGAAACATTGAAATTAGGCTTTAAACAAGTATACAAGCCTAATAGTTATAATTTCGTTGCACCGTTGGGATCGTTTAGTACAGAGGCTCGATTTTCATTTACGCATTCAGTGTGCAGTGGCACCCATGGGAGCCACGTGGGACCGGAATCTCAATCTGTCTGGCACAAATGACTCGAAGATAAATGAACGTCATCATCCACGGTACGAGTAGCAAAAAGCTTCAGGACGAATCGTTTGGTCACACACCGCTTGAATTTCAATCAGAATCGGTCGCTTTGTCTGTCTCTCGACACAGTGTCTATAAAATTTTCGGTTCGCCGCACCGGTTCCGAAGGGTAAATCGTGCCAGTCACGTGCTAAACTGCCCTAAGCCGGGGGTCGGAGTTACCGAAAACAGTTGCGGTATCCATTCACCATCACTCTTCCACGTCACGGCGATCAATTACATCACCGATTTTCCTATTCGTCAACGACACCGCAAATTTCTCCGATAGACAGAGTCAGCATGACTCTACCAAATTGAGGTTTACTTCTCGACAAGTATTTATGTACCTCTGTCAACAGTTTCTGCGGAAACACATTTTAAATACTGTTTAGATTGTTATATGCATACTTTAAATAATATCGCAATTGTTGAAAATAAATACGTTAATCGTGTTTTCATTTCAATAATCTCCAACATGAAAAGAAATATTTTAGTTTTATCTATTAAATGAATTATATTTTGCAGTACCAGTAAATTTGAGAAAGAAATCGTATTTTAACGCAAGTATAGCGACATTTATTTTTAGATCAGTCAGATACTATTTCGGGAATACAGAATCGATTGAACGATACTAAACAAAAATATTTCAAAATAAAGCTTTACCAGTTTTAATAACCTTCAAATAAAATGTTATTTTTAGGTACTATTTGAACACTTATTTCAGCAAATCAAATGTTTTTTTTTTTCAAAAAGATGCACACGACTTAAAATAAGATATTCGTATTATTTTATATTACAAAACTTTTTACTATTTATTTGGAATAAAATTCGATCCAGTATAGTTCTGAATTTCTGATATACAATGCATATACGAACAGTTTATGAATTATGCAACATGAAGAAATGGAATTTTCCAATGGTAAATTGAATCGACAAGAGAACAGGATGAAAATTGTGTTGTTGTAATAGGGCGTTGTTATAAAACGGTCTAATCACGTCAGCTTATTTAAAAATTATTTATAATCTCATAGAATAATTGCATCAAATTGTGCACAGGATGTGAAACAGAAAAATTTCATGTACGAAACATCTAAAGAATATAAGATGCATTTAGCCGTATCATAAAAACGGTTAGTGCATCCTATCTTGCTTCTGTAACTTTTGCATCTGCCGTCCAAATGCGACATCCGTAATCATGTGTCCAACACGTGCAGTCATATCGTGAGAAACTGGGATTCACGATCGCTTCGCCAAATCCAGATGTTCGGGAAATCCGTTTGGTACAATTAGGAATCTTCTATGCACCGATACAGTAACTTTTCCATTTGTAACACACACATGGTATAGAAGTAGGTGAATTACCTTCGGGAGGTTCATTATATTGCGATCTGCAATACCGACACAGCTATAAATCAGGTGGGTTTCTCTCGCCCTCTACGCAAATAGAACAGTCAGCCAGTGAACTATGTAAAGCTGCAGCCACGTAGGTATCATTGGCGAAAGCGAGAAGTGAAAATAACTTATCGACAGTCGGTAAGGATACCTCATGTAGGTCAAAGGGGAATCTACTTTTTCAATTGTAACTAAGTGTTTCAGTCGCCGCAATAATTTCCCTAAATTTATTTTATCATGGATGAAATTATAAGCACGAATTTACAAGAAGTGCGATATTGGTGTAACATTTTGCAGCAGTGTATGTTGCATATTTTTAAATATTAATTTTGTAAAAAATTCCGTGCTGTTACTTAAAGCCCCCTCTACGATTCGGAGTGGCGATACTTGGAATTATGTTTTGAGAGATTCAAACTAAAGGAACATACCTACATCTTTTAAACATTTATATTATACATATATGTAATACTGTACAATGTACAATATTAACACGAGCCTATGAAACTGCACGCAGATCCTTTTATAACGTAATCAAAAAGTCTTTCTCAACAATTATACGGGGACCTACTGTACATTTATTGGCATATAAAATGCATATCCTACGGTCTTTCTAAACAGTTTTATCTATGCTATTTTTTACTTATTAAAATGATTAAAAGAAAACACATGTTTATTTGATTTCTGTTTTCCACAATTGACTTAGAAAATCTGCAATTTATATTCATTTATAAGGAACATAAAATAGTGTATTGTTATGTAAGAAAACCAAAATTCTTTACATGAAAAGTTTAATTTTTGTGCTATAATTATTATAGAAATGTTCTTTCTTACGACTATTAAAAAGAAGTTGCTCATGTTTTATGTACTTAATGAAATGACATTTATAAAATGAAAATCATTACGAAATATAGTCAATTTAGGTGTGAAGCTCAAATTCAAAATGCAGCAAGTAGAATATTTATTATTAAATTACGGGTTTTATAAACTTGGCATACGTTCGATCATTCATACACAGCTCAATTTGTTAACTATATATATATATATATATATATATATATATATATATATATATATATATATATATATATATATATTAAAAATTAGCCAGTCTTTCTGTTTTTTGATTCTGACAGTATTGTTATTAATATATTAACTACATTAACCGTTGCGGTCTTATTTGAATTCATGCTTCCAATTACTTACTGTAATAAAATTTCATTTGTTTCACTACCTTCCCGACTCTGGAAAGCAAAATTGATTTCTATTTATCAATTTGGTAAAAATGAATATTAAATATTGAGTTGTATTTTTTAAAATACATTTTAAAAGTCCAGTTAAGGGTAAATTAGATTTCTGCTGTATCAGGGCTTCGCTCATAAATTATAAGTATAACAAGAAGTTAGTATACTTTACCAGTTTTTTTTTTTTCGAAGAAAAGGTTCAGAAACATCTTAACCATTTGAAAAGTAGGCGACTCAAAAAACAATGTCTGGACTGCGAATTTCCGTTGTCTTCTTTCTCATTGTTGTCAATGCAGACGGCAAATAGATAATAAAAGTTGGAAATGCGGGTCCGGAGTGTATTGGTAAAACGAGGCGCACATGCGATCCTCAGGATGTAAGGGGGAGGGTGTAAGCACGTTTCCGGCCGTGCAGGTACGCAGACCGGAAGTGCCGGTTGAACCGCCACAATCAGCCGCGATGGTGTGACTTTAACCGAACGGCCGGGAAGATTTTCTGATTTCTGGCTTGCTCGGTGTCCGTGAAGATCGTAGATTCCACTTTGACGACGTTCACGGTATTTGTACATACAACGGGTTATTGTACCCCCGCTTTTACGTGGGAATGACCCCGAAACCAGCTTGTAACCGAAGTCGAACTTGACATCGTTACGCTTTCAGCATATGTATTATGAAATCGCTATCGTGCCACGAAAAAGAAATCATTATTATCGTACAGAAAATACGCTGACCTTAAATTATTCATCACGAGACTAGCCATGCATTACTAATATGTGTCGCATTGTGTTCGAGCACGGTATACTTATCTATGTACATACATACATATAGTACATAGTTTTATTTCTCGTCGATAATACTATGTTGATAAACTTCAATGCAGGTGGAAATGAAAACACAGTACATACATACATACTACGACCAGCGCTTCGTAATTATTACAATCCGACAATTTAATCATTTGAATAAAAAAAGTTAATCTCTGAAATGCTGCGGTCAGATGTAAAAAGAAGATGACGTAATCAGCAACTTATTACGAAAAATCATTTCTTAGTTCTATGTATAGTATTTGTGCAATTGTGTGAAATAGATTGAATTTAAATAATGACTAAAGAATTATTAAAATAACATGTCCAGAAATTGTACACTGTATTCAATAATAGTTCATCGAATTGCAACATCAATTGCAAACGAATTGCAAACGATCAAATCGTTTAAAACAGTGTATGCGACTAGACAGGACTTCTGTACTGCAAAGTATGTATCTTGTATACTATAAGAGAAGATAATGTATACCTAAATTAAGTGAAATTAATGTCAAATTTTCAAGTATATGTTCCAAATTAATTGCATCAGAGAAGTGATACGCGAAGAACTAAAATTTATTTGACAATGTTTAAGCCTAATCAGTATTCCTATACAGAGTAGACTATCGAGAAATTAATTATAAATTTTTTCCAAGTAAATTGATATATCAAACAAGCGATGCATTAATTATTTGTATTCGCATTATTACATATTTATTAGTAACTTGTGAAAGAATAATGGTTGGTCTAATATGTATTTTTATATCATCCAGTAACTATAATAGGTTCTGTTATTTTATTATATAATAAAGGAATATTCCTTTAATTGATATTAATATTTTCAGAAACTGGTGTATACAAATTTTAAAAAATATTAACAAAATTACTTAAATGATTATATCAAAATTCAATTTCATTGTGTTTAATATGACTGCAAACGATCACATATTACACAATTTGATCGATATGAAACAGGAAGAACGTGAGATATGATTCATAAGAAATTGAATAAATTTCTTCTTATTGGTGACTCCGTTTATCTGGTAGATAATGTTAGTCCGGGAAATCTGATAAACGAAACCGAATCTCATACTTGGCACCATTCAGTATTTTTCTGCTACAGTGTGATCAAGCATTATCATAATAAAGAGTCTCTGTTCTGTGAGCTCTGCCAGGTTTCTCTATGCCAGTAAGTAAACCCGTGAAACGTTTACTAGTAATCGAACGTAAAGGGGATTGCACACGATAGTGCATCTATGTATAAATATATTTTATTTGTATTTCTAACAGCTGAAAGACGTTTTATAATTTGTTATACATATATCTCACTTACAATGTTGGATAATGGTGCCATACTGTTAACAACGTAAAAAAATAAAAAGATTGATATCATAAATCATGTCTTGAATTATTCGTAATTAGTAAGAAAACAATTACGTCAATGTAATTTCATCTGGAGTGGTAATTTTTATATTGTATTTTTGTACTTAATAATATCGAAGTTATATTAAACCTTCTTATAGTTATTTAGATACTTGTCTAGATGAAGTGAATTATTTCAGAATACATAATTTGTTTCATATACTCACTAACATGTTAAATGATTCAGAATAGTTTAAATAGAATTTGTAAATTTTACAATGGGATTACTCGAGTGATTATCGAAATTAAATAGACCTTTCTTTTAAGAATTGACACAAACACATTTCGTATGTTTGTACAATTATTAATTAATTTAAACTCGATTCAACTACTACGTTTCTACTAACATAAGTTTAAACCTTTTCGCCCCTAATGCTAATTTTACTAATCAGCCACGAATCTGTTGGCATTAGCGCTGACTTTAGCCGTCATCTTAAACTTAACTTAAATCGATGAATTCTAGCGAAAATGATAGAACTATATGTATACTTAGAAACTTTAGATATTATACATTTACAGTTATTACGCTACATTTTTTACTTCCTTTTTTCAAGACTGCGATTTCGTTATGTGAGTAAATCCTATTTAGTTATAGCGCAAAACTTATTCAGTTTAATTATTATATTAATTCACTAAAAGTAGTTCAATGATTGTAACTCTTAATACAATAAAAGTAGCGCTGTATGCCCCTCCAAAATTAGGTACTGAGATTTTAAGGAGTGAGAAGGAGGGGGAGAACCCTGAATATAAAATTTCAATGGCGGGTCTTAATTAGTTTTTGAGATATTAGTGCAAAACTTATACATAGATCCTATGTATACGGACGACTATGTATACATAGGACGCCTATACATAGATAACATAATTAACATAATCTATATATTATATACAATAACATAATCTGAGATGTTTAATGTTAAATCGTTGAATGTGCCGCTCGCTCGAGAAAAAACTAACCGGACCAATACATCGCAAACTGGTGTATTGATTCGATTAGTCTTTCTGAAGCGAGCGAATTGTCGAATGCGAGAATAGTCGGAGTTAATAATTATTTACATACAGATTGTACGTCTACGTAACGAAAAATTATATGTATGTAACGGGTAAACTCGAAAATATCTTTCTTGACAGTTTTTCATTAATATCTCAAACACTAATGAAGACCCGCCATTCAAATTTCATATTCGTGGTTCTCTCCCGCCTCCTCGCCCTTCCCCAAAATCTCTGCTCATAAATTTATCTGGGTCGTAGCGCACTGCAGCCCAATAAAAATTAATCGGCAACACAACAGAAAAATTAAAAGTGGATCCCGTTAAGGGGGGAGACCTGTGTAAATGGCCTGTTTTTCAAGAATTTTTTTTTTAATGTAATGCGTGGATTGATTTGAAATTTTAGGTATCATTTATTCATGTTATAGTATAACAAAAAATATTTTTTTTAAAGTTTAATTGTTAATAATAATCGTAGAAATCGTTAAAAAAATAAAATCCAAATGAAATCGTTAGTTTATGCAAAAACGCTCAGCATGATGTTTTTCTTTTTTTAAAATTTGCCAAATTGCAAAAATGGCGACGTTATGAAAAAAACAAAAAAAAAAAAAGAAACCTGTTTTCTGATATAAATAATTGATAATAACTTTATTTTAAATAAAAAATTAAAAAATCGGAGCTCGTCATGCTGTGGCCAATTGTTTATAGAATATGTATATGTATATGTATATCAAGTTTCATAAAGATCGGGTAATGAGTTTACGAGCTACGTTGCACGGCGTGCGAAATTTTGCGTTTCGAGAAAAACGCGTTTAAAGTTTGTGTAACAGAAAAATTGTGAAAAAATCGTAATTCATTTTAACTTAAACTGCAGTTTTTTGCTAATCTGCGATTCCGGGGCCATAGAACAGATCTTCCTCTTTATCGAAATATTGCATTTCAGCCGTTTTTTCTTCTGTTCGAGCCTCTTTAGTACAATCACTTAATTTTCTTATCTCTTCACTTTATTTTGAAAATAACGTACAAGAACATCTCTGATAGCTTTCTAACTTTTTTATCGTATTCATAAGGAGATGTCCTATCGATTTAAGCATAAAAAAATGCTAAAAAATTTCATTTTACACGGGGCTCCCCCTTTAATTGCTCGTTAAATGCTCGATTTGGATATCGTATCCTTTTGCGTTCATGCTCGACCTTAAAATCCGCACCGTTCCGAGAGAAAGAAGTGTTACGGGAATCTCTGTATAAAAGAAATTATACCAGGTTAGCAAGGAGAAAGTAGTCCGTCAATGCTAGTTCGTATTGCTCCCAGGAAAAATATTTATGGATGGGTAGATACGTGTGATTCCACACGTTGCCTCTTCCCGATAGTTATTCAAACGCGCGCCAGCTGCCTGTTATCTCGGATTCAGAAAAAAAGTTGAGCCCGACATCGATATCTATTCATTCCGACCGATGAAATTTTCATTGAGACGAAACTGTTTATTTTCCAAATGGTGGGAGGAGTGTCATCGCGCGGGCGGGCAAACTTCCGCAATTTAGTTTATTAATTAATACTCGTCCGAACGAGTAGAATCAGGCGAAAGTTTGATGCATCTCGGTGATATAGAAGAGAGCACCAACACCACTGATCTAAATACGAATTTCGTTTATTATCGTTTGTTGCTCTGCATATCTGCCACTTCAAGAACAGTTATTATGGAGCTTTTGTAATTTCATGATTTAAAATCAGACAAAAATTTAAGAATTATTATTATTTATTTATTGCTTTAAAACATATAAGGTTTATACATATAGTATAATTTAAGAATTATGTTGGACACTTATAATAAAAACATATCAATGTAAAGCATCGCGATTTTATTTATCAAAAATAGTTTGGAGAACGTTCAACAGGTTTTTTATTCGCAGAATAATGATGTTGTCTAAAGTTATAGTCTGGCAACGTGCCTCGACAAATGTTTTCTGTAGAGTGAAACAGCTGTTGCAGTTTATCCAAGTCCAAAATACAACGATTTTTCATTTTTGTGGTCGTAACTAGATTTAGATTTTTCAAACTAACAAAGTGACACTATTTATAATTTCGTGTGTATTCAATATACATATGTATATGTATGTTTATTATACCATACGTGTATCCAGCGGCGGATCTAGGCATGGGCTTTATGGGCTGTAGCACGGCTAGTACAGCTCTAGTACAGGCCGGAACATGTGATGTGGCAACACCGCATGCAAACAGAATATCAGTCCGATCAGCTGGTCCGATCAAACTACTGCATATGCGCAGTAGAATACAATAGAGACGGCCGTGATTTACCGCGAACGACTCCAGATCGCATCAAATCGGACTGAGACAGCGTTGCCAAATTTACCATGTTCCGGCCTGTACTAGAAATGGTCGTGACTGTAAAAATTGTAAAAACAGTTGTACAAAGTTAAAAATTCAAGAAAGAATAAATTATACAGAAATTTTTGGTACTGCACAATATCTTTTGGTTAGATAAAACTGATTTAACGCCACGTGCGCGAAGTTACGATTAGTTATCGGCTCGATGAATCTAATCATTTTCAATTCATCTCTTTGCATACAGTAGCAATACTTTATTACATTTAAATAAACATAACGGTTCATGACTTCCTGTATTCGATGAATGGAATCGTTCATAGACATCGCACCCTAAACAAGTACCGATCTATCACCTCCTTTAATCGTTAATTGTATACTATTTTTTTATATTCCTCGCCAATGCTAAGCCTAATGTAAGTTATGCCATTACATCCGAGTCTGTTACATTTTGATTCGTATGTGAAAATTAACTTGGGGCTGGATCGCTCAATTTCGATGGAATTTTCCGCATTTCTACATACATATAGCTTATGAATCTACAAAACACATTTTTTATATTTTCGTTACCAACCTAAATAAAAGAGTGGTGAAATGCGAATTTCTCTATTTTTTTCGTAATTCCAGATAAATGAAATTTTTCCAATATTTTCATTACACGTCATCTGGTAAACTTTTAGCTTGGCAGAAAAATTGAAGTCGATTGGTCCATTCATAAAAAGGTTATTCCGATTTAACACTCTTTGAATCAAAAATATTTTAGATCGAGTTAAAAATCTGAAAATTTGTATGTAGGCTAATATGATAGTGTTTTAAACCAGGAAAAATAATGTTATTCATCTGACCGAGATGCCCCACCTGGCTTGTGGGTCAATGTCGAATACATTCGACACCCATAAACAAGTCTCCACATTTAACCACACAATAGTTTTATAAAAATTTTTCTCATAAAACATTTATTTAGATTTGTATTAGTACTCACAATTTTTTTTAAACAATCCGATCACTGTAGGTATATATTTTGTTTTTCGTTCAAAAATTTGGTATTTTCGCGAAATTGATGGTCACTTCACTTCAACTCGTACATAACTGACTAAAAAAGTCACAACCGATTACTGCGATAACAATTATGAACTGCAGAGGTCTCCTTCTGAACAATAAAAGTGAGAGTCATAAACAAAAGTTTGTATGTACTATCAATTACGAGACTGACTGCGGTTTAGACATTTTTGCAACTTCTCAGAAAACTGAAAGCCGTTTGGTCATTGAAAATATGACTTGTACGTAAGTAAATGGCCGCCACTGTATGTAAAAATATATGTACGTAAGTATGTATTATTCTCTGAAGGAAAGGTTCGAGTACGCGAAGATCCACGTTAGCAGCAATGGGTCGCGACAAGGTTAACGTTTTGAAAGACTCGCGCGAGATATTCTGGATGTCCAGGGAAGAAAGTGAAATGGGTGGTGAGGTCATAGCGTTGCGGGACGATTATAGCCGAGGAGCGTCGTTTTCGGGCACAGGAAGTTGGGTAAAATAATGAAAGAGGTGGACACAAAAGAATGGGAAGCCTCAGTAAGTACCTACATGTACCTACCTGCCTACCGGCAGCGAAATAAGTCGACCACGAAATGACATCCGCTCTCCTGCCAGTCTTCCTCCGCCATGACAGCCTGTTTCCTTTCGGTTTCACCTTCCTCCACCTGTCGTTACCTTCAAACACGAAAGAATTCGTCCTGCCGCGCCGCGCCGTCCGGTTAACGGAAACACCGGACCCAACCGTGTGATCTTACTCCTGGCATGTCAAACTAATTTTATTTTCCCGGCTGCAAGTCGCTTCAACTCGACAAATGCGTTCGCCTATAGTCTAAAGTCTAAAGGAAGCTACTTGTGCATCGTCTCTACACTTATATCCTGTTTTTCTAAACTCTTGGCTTCCTTCCCTCTTTGCCAAATATGTATTATCACTAGACTGCTGATATTCGTGCATTTGCAGCTTGCAAAAATCTTCCAGAAAGATGCACATACAGTCGGTGTGAAAAGTATTCGTACACCTTTTAAAAACGAATAACTTTTTCAAAATTCGACCCAATAGCTAGAGTTTTTTTTAGACGTTAGAAGGATTAGTTTACTAGCTAATATGTAAATAATTTTTTTTTTATTGTTATTGGTCGTAATTGCGAAAGAAAAAGTAAAGGTCACGATTTTTAAATTTTTTATCTGTGCCTGAAGTGAAAATTTATAAAGTGCATTTGGTAGGTATAAGTAAATTATATACATGTACAAAGTTTCATTGAAATCGGTTGACGCATAAAAAAGCTATGGGCATTGTAACATGTAAAAATCTTTGAATTTAGGCCATTTCTCGATAAAGCACAGTTGGGGCTTGTGCGTAGTCCCAATCGCTAGATAAAAGATCAATCTATTCCAGATGTATCCTAAAATTGCTCACTTTTGCGTTCTCGAGGCGTGATTTGCATTATTCGGCAGCATGCAGCTGTATGAACAGTATTACTAGACTGCTCCGACAGCGGCAGCACTGTAGCGCCGCCCGCGGTCCGCTACATGATGCCGAATAATGCAAATCACGCCTCGAGAACGCAAAAGTGAGCAATTTTAGGATACATCTGGAATAGATTGATCTTTTATCTAGCGATTGGGACTACGCACAAGCCCCAACTGTGCTTTATCGAGAAATGGCATTACATTTCGTGGACCCTTGCAATCTTCGTATACCCTTGCAATCTTCGTGTATGTATATGTCTATCTAGCGGTGTGTGAGTGTGCCACCGCATTCACGGCGAATCAGACTAGCCCCTTACGGATTCTTACAATTTTTGCTATTTTCAATCATTTATATTTCGTAACAACCTCGATCGATTTCGATGAAACTTTGTACATGTATATGTATAACTTACTTATACCTACCAAATGCACCTTATAAATTTTCACTACAGTCACATATAAAAAATTTAAAAATCGTGACCTTTACTTTTTCTTTCGCAATTACGACCAATAACAATAAAAAAAAAAATTTATTTATATATTAGCTAGTAAACTAATCCTTCTAACGTCTCAAAAAAAACTCAAGCTGTTGGGTCGAATTTTTAAAAAGTTATTCGTTTTTAAAAGGTGTACGAATACTTTTCACACCGACTGTAAGTATACGCAAAAATGTTCTTTCTACGCGGCTTTGTTAAGGAGTTATTAACGAAAAACACGGACCAATCAGAGCACAGGTCCCGCTAAGCGTGGCGTTAGAATTAGCCAAGTCGAAATTCGTTCGCAGCAGCCGGCCTCTGATTGGTTCACATTCTTTTTGTTAATAACTCCTTCACAAAGCCGCGTAGAACATTTTCGCAAAGGGAAAAGCTGCTTCAAATGAACTCAGGAATCACCAGTTTCATGGTAGTACAACATTTTTGGGACACCCTGTGTAATAACAAAATTAAATCAATATAATTATGTAAATTGGATCCAAATTAATGTTTTTGTTGCTAGTAATTTTGTTTTTCACTTTTGCGAATTTTCAATCATAACATGTTCTGCTATCGCTAGTTAAATCGTATACCGCGTAAAGTCGTCCTTGAAAGATTAATGCTAATGACGGAGATAAATTGTTACCTTAGTCCAAGGAAAAAATTGTTTTTCGCCATTAGGACAGCGCATTGCACATGCTCAGCAAATAGCTGTATCTGTTAGTTTTTTGCATTCTGAGTTGATCTGATTCACCTCGATATCCGTTGGACTACAGAAATGAACTGTATTTGGTCAGTAAAGATCAGCTAGTAACGATAAACGTAACTGCTATTTATGGTTTCGTCGGCATAACTTGGAATTAAATCATTCTACTGATCCAAACTCTGTTTTATTTTTCCATGTAACACAAAATCTATCACAGAAATTTATTCATTACAATAGGTAACATGTACCTATACTATATCTATAATATTGTATTAAATTATCGTTGCTATTTACAAATTATTACGAAATAATTTACCTCGATTTTAACTTTTTTATAATTTTTTTTTAACACGTATTTGCAACACGATACATACATATGTACGTTATGTTTCGATTCGTTCTTGAATTATTTAATCTTGTTTTCACCAATTACGTTCACATCTTCCGTTATTACAATTAAATGTTAACGTTCCTACGCGAGATTAGTATTGTTTACGTGACATCTCTGTTTAATCTTTTGCATGTAATTGCAAACTGCCGTAACCGAGTTATAACTCAAGTAGATTTTCTCCATATACATATGTAGATACCTAACGGAAAGTAAACGTTTTGAAATAATCCTTTTGATACTAAGCATTCTCTTCGGTTGAGCCCTCAGAAGTAGGTCAAGCAAATAACCTACAGTAAACTTGATAGGTAGAGAAACAATTCTACGTCGAACACTATTAATTCCAATGACGTCATCGAATTTACAGCGATACAATATCCGATTTTCAGAAAATCAATTAGTATAAGAGCAATGTAGAATTGGTATGAAAGTAGCAACAAATTTTAATGTCATTACTGGCATTAATTCAAATGTACCATGCCCATGAAGATGCTACTGCGAATCAGATTCACTACAATTTTTCATAAAACAGTTTAATTTAACCATTATATGTATACATCTACATCTTCATAACTGTAAAATATATCCCAACAAAAACATCCTGTAAACAGGAGCCAAGTTCTCGATGGCCGTAAAAAGTTGTGAGATCCAACAAAATACGGCCAAGTTCGTTAGCTTAGAAATACCTGTTGCAATACTGAAAAAAGCGTTTGTAAAAATTAGTATAAAAGAACGCTATTTAATTTTTAAAGAGTTAACATGGAAGGCTAAAGGATTCAAACTTGGCCATTACTTTTTAAACCAATGGCCATAAAAGGTGTTAGGTAGCGGCTAAGTTTGAATAATTTAGCCTTCCATGTAACTCTTTAAAAATTAAATAGCGTTCTTTTATACTAATTTTTACAAACGCTTTTTTCAGTATTGCAACAGGTATTTCTAAGCTAACGAACTTGGCCGTATTTTGTTTGGTCTCACAACTTTTGACGGCCATAGAGAACTTGGCTCCTGTTTACAGGATGTTTTTGTTGGGATTTCATCAATTTTTGTTGCCATTTTCTCTTTTTTTTTTTTGAAGTGTAAAATTTCAAACTTTGATAATTATTCCTTTGATGGTTTGTTATGGTGGACCTATGTACCAAATTTCAAGCTTGTAGGTCAATGGAAAGTACCCAAAAAGTTTTGATGATCCGTGAGTCAGTCAGTCAGTCAGTCAGTGATCAATTTAGCGATTTTCGTGGTCCTATATCTCGGAACCTACTAATGTTGGAAGATTAATGTTTTGTCAATATTGAGACCTGATAGCATTTAACATGTGTACGAAATTACATCTGTCCATCTGCCTCCAGTTTCGAGGTACAAGCCTCTAAAAAACGGCTAAGTTGTTTTGTGTGAAAGGAGGTAGTGCGAGAACTTGGCTGGTGCACTACCGTGCACCTAGATTTATACTTAATCGAATTTCTTTAACAATAATATTATTACATGAAGTAAATATCTAAAATAAAGGTAGCAGTTAGAAGTAAAATCGACATCATTTTACAGGCCTATGAGGTTAAACATAAACGTAGGTACTTTTTATTTATTTAAGAATTGTTGAAAAATTATTTAAAAAATCTAAAAATTGATATATTGTTACTATAACAAAGTCAGAAATTTCTTTCACATTAAATGTTCAATGTTTAAATAAATTTGAATCATCAAATCTTAATGAAACATTACATTTAACCTCAAGTGAAAATTCGTCGATTTTCTGTTTGCAGATACATACATACATATACATATACCTATTGTAAAAGTTGTTTCTCCTTTATTGTGTCAATTGATGGATTTGTTTAAAATGTGGAGACAATATGAGTGAAGTAACATCTCAGGATCTTTCCTGTACCAATTTTTGAAAAGCATGCGAGGTTTAATTTTACAACATAATTGAGAAACTAGCGCGATCATTACATGAATTAATAGTCGATGCATTAACGGCTGTTAATGGCTATCATCACTTTATGAGACTTTCTAAGGTCCATGCATATAAAAATTCCGTAACAACACTAACGATCCCGTTGGTAAAAATAATATAAAACTTTTTGTTCGGTCGTAATTAAGAGGGAAACCGAAACGCGAGGAGAATCGATGCATGCTCGCATGCTCGATGGTTGTTGGGTTGAAAAACTCTTGGAGGGATTGTATCCCTCGCGTAACAAATTTTATCTTGTTCCAGTGATCGAATTCTAAAATATGTAATAAGTCCGAAATATAAAAGACTTTTCGATAAATGTCTAACAAAATTGTAACAATAAAAATTGATTGATTCTAAATAGGATACCTGTCCCAATTGTCGTGCCATTAAGATAACTTGTTAATTCATGACTTAAATAATGAAGTATTTCATGTTAATTTGAGCTGTTCAAAATTTATATTGATTCTCAAACTCTTTCTTTTTATTGAAATATTTTTTTCAAGTTATAAATGTTAATATTTCACAATAATGGAATTAAAATACAAAGAACTGTTTCTGTCCCAATCAATGTGCCTTTAAAAATGCTTCGAACATATTATTAATTGTGTCCCCGTCCCCAGTCAATGCGCTCCTCCATATTTGGAAAAATGTTTAATATACTTCAAGAGCTAAAAAATGCAACATTTTCCTTTGTAACATATACATTGATATTTCATTTATTGAAAAAAATAGTTAGTCCATTTATTTTTCAAGTTAACTTTTACTGTTTATTAACATACGAAAGCACATTAATATGAACTAGTATCCTACATACACGTGCCAGGGCAAATATGTATTTGGAAAAATATGGATAATATGAAAAAATGTTTTAGATAGACGTTGTATGATTTCACGGGGGACATATTAAACTGTTATTTATTCGACCTTGAGATGACCTTGAAAAGGCCTATGAAGGTGAACTTTGAATTTTTAAATTGGAACCCGTATTTTTTATTGTATACATAAACAATTATTGCTGGCACCGTGACGTTTTCGAAACACTACCTGAACATAATTCCATCTACTTTCGAATACTGACTTTGTATCCTCTTGTACTCGTTATTAAAATCGAAATATTTGATAAACGAATGACTTTTTGTCATAAGTGATTTAGTACTTTTATGCAAGGAATAAATATTGTATACATGTACAAGAAATGTAAATTGAATGTTTCGAAAATATAAGCTATATTAAATATTAAGAGAATATAAACTAGATATTTAAAAAGTATAATCTAAATATTTAAAAAATGTGAAACCAATATTCGAGAAATATAAACTCAATATTTAAATAACATTCAATAATATCTTCGTATTTAAAAAAAAGTTATAACAAAAATTAGAAACTATCCATATATGTATGTATATGTACATATACTTTTCTATTCTATGCACTGCTTGAGGAAATATTCCGATTTGTCTTCGAAAGGACCTTATTACAATTCAGTCATTTTTATGCAGTTGGCGGGATTCGAACTCGGGACTTACCGTTTACTTGATGATATGCTTCCTCGCTGAGCCATGCGAATATACATACATATGTATTGTTACGTTCATTACTTTTTATTCTTATAAAGGCTCAAATCATATCAAATCATGTAATTAGAAGAAATAAACTTCTATTAAAAAATTAAATGACACGCACGAATTCAAAGTAAATTAAAAGTAAACATTTTACTTCCAGTATTGAATAAAGATTTATTTTATATTTGAAACCAAAATTTTATTCGTAATATGAAAGTTATATGTCTTTTCCATATTTTGGAACAAATATTTTTCCATGATAAACACAAAGTATTTCCTGCATATTAAAAAAAAAAATATTCTATTTCTAATATTAAATAAAGATTCATTTTATAACGAGAAAAAAATATTTTTTTCATAATATGAAATAAGTATTATCTGTATATTAGGAAAAAATATTCTGTTTCTAATATTAAATAAAGATTCATTTTATAATGAGAAAAAAATATTTTTTTCATAATATGAAATAAATATTATCTGCATATCAGGAAAAAAATATTCCATCAATATTCCATTTCTCGTAACATGAAATAGATATTTCCTGCACATTTAAAAAAAAATATTTTTTACCTAATGTAAAATAAATATTGTATGTATATTTGAATATTAAAAACAGATTGAATCTCTTTTTAATATCATATGACTGTGTATACAATATTTTGTGCTACTAGGGAAAGTTGACCTTCGTATGACCTCTACGCTTCCACATTCAAAAAAGATATCTACATCGGAAAGTGTGCCCTCCGATAACGTTTAACTTTCGTCTGAAACTTTTTTTAGTAATCAACAGTTTCGGAGATATTCGGCTGGATCAATTTAAATGGGACACCCCGTATATTACAATATTGTATTTGTATTTATACAATTACCTTACATACATATCTGTATACACACTGTATTGCTATAAAGTATCGAAAATAAGGAGAGCAGTAAAAAATAAGAATGAGACGATTCCGAACATGAAGGGTTAAATTGTCAAGAACTGACGAGTCGGTCACGAGTCATAAAGCGCCACGCGCGGAATAGTTTCAGTTTCTATAATAACACCGTGAAGAAAGCGTGTAAAATACTTTATTCTTAGTAATAAATCACGACGCGAACTGAAAATGTTAAAGAACATTTGATAAATCGTTCGACCGCTAGCAGTTTGAAACAGAACGGAAATAGACACGCTGTAGAGCTATGCATAGTGATATTTTAGCAATCTTGTTGTACCAAAAAATGCTAGTTTTCGGTGGATTTACGCGGTTTTCCACTTCTGAAAATCACAATTCAAGATATACATTATTTTGCTTTATTTACTCGACGACATATTAAAAAACTGCATCAAATATTTCCAAGGGATACTTTGGGAAAACAAATTAAAGTGAATGAGACGAGTTTGCAGAATCCAAAATTGTTTACTAGATTTTCAGATTCTGTCGTAATTGTAGTCTGTTCTTCGAAAGAAGACACCTGAAATAGTCTTGCAGTTGTATTGCACAATATCTGTTCAACCCACGCCGATGTTACAAGGAAACGTGAGACATTTACTTTCAAAATACTGGCCATTCAGAAGGTATTCTATCAAATTCATAATTACGATTAATGAAAGAATTGTTTAGTCGGAAATAAAATTCGTAGCGCAAAATGGTTCACGTAGGGTTGAATGATATCTACGTGGACGCGTAGAGGACATATGAAGTTCATTTACATTTTTAAATGGAAAAATACATTTTTTATTGCACCACTTAATGCTATTCTCTACAAGAAAGTGTTGACCTACTTATGTGAAAGAAATCATTTTTTTAAGAGATATGAGAGGTTCAACGTGACGATCATTTACATCATAACATCCGCAAATACGTACTTTCTCCAGTCCTCTACGCGTCCACCTACAAAAAACTATTAACGTCAGAATGTGTTCTTCTTGATACCATTCAACTCTACGTGAACCATTTTCCGCTACGGAAAATAATAGTCATGTCAATCGAAATGGTAATATGTGGTGACCCACCCTGTATACATATTAGACTAAAAATGTTCTGGTCTTTTTATCAAACATAAAATAATGCACTGTCTGCAGGTACGTGAAAATTACCTTACCATAATTTAAAATCGTCTTTATATGAGTGAAGTTTATATTTAATAAATTGCTAAAAATTTCAGTATAATATGGGTAAATACGCTCAATTTTATATGGATGAAATGGAGAAAGTTACGTAGAATAAAAATATGTGAGAGTTTTGGAGCTACGTTTTGGAGTTGTAGCTTCAAGTGCAAAATTTTAATACTTTGAACGATAACGATAATGGTAGAAATTATCAATGAAAATTTCTCAATGTATGAGAATGATTGATCTCTCCCTCGAAACAGCGGATCAGTATGTTCTTTATGTATACATATGTATGTATGTATATGTTGAACCTTATCATTAATAAAAATATTTTCTATATTAAATGTATGAATAAATATGAAAAACGTTTCATTTATTCGATCTAATACTTAATAATCTTTGTCAGAGGTGAAAACGACTAGTTCCAAGTGTATTAATTTATTATTATGGAGATCGTAAAGATGCATTCATAGGGAAATATTCAATTTTATTCCTTTGGACATATGGACCGTTTAATGCAAAAGTGGTGTAATCAATATTTGTGTTTGGTTTAAATTAAACTCCACATGTCAAGGATTTAATCGTCAATAAATCAAATAATTGTAATAAAATTTTACCGTAGCTTGTATAAAACAAACGTGACATCTGTCGATATTATTGTATTATATAGAAGGTCTACTTCATTTCTCATTATCCAATTATTAACTGCTTTGACGTTGATTTTTGTTTCAATTATAATGAAAATCGCAAAAAAACTGTATAAATGCTATGCTGTTATTTCTATGTATAAAGCAATGCAAAGAAGTAATTTTTCACAGGTACCTCATATTTATTACATATTATGTGAAAAATATTTGTTCTCAATATAAAATGTATCTTTATTTAATATTAGAAACAGAACATTTTTCCCCTAATATTGAAGAAATATTTTATATTTATCATGGAAAACTATTTGTTTTACAATATGGAAGACATACACATTTCATATTACGAATAATATGTTGGTTTCAAATATAAAATAAACCTTTATTCAATATCAGATGTAAAATATTTACTTTTAATTTACTTTGAATAATGTAGTGCGTGTTACTTATTCGATATAAATTTATATTATAAGAAAATTAATTAATGTTCTTATTATGAGCGACAAAGCTGTTGCACGAAAAATAATTTGTTTCTATACAATTGGACCACTAACGACTCCAATAACATCTATTCATAGATAGACAGTTCCCAATTGTAACATATCCAATTGTTGCATATGAAATGTCCGATTTATAACAGTAACATTAAACAAACGCAACTTTCTGTAGATGAACTTATTGATTAAAGTAAGCATCATTGTAATTGACGTATTTTGTCAATTTTCAAGTTTTTTGACTGCATTACGGTGAAAGTTGAAATTGTTATTTCCATTTGAGAGTCCTTTTTATCATGAATGAATGGTACGTTAATTAATCACCACGTTTTGATAAAAGATCACATAACACTATCGTCAATAAGTTATTTTTCCACACATACAGGGTGTCTCAAAAATTTTGTACTTCCTTGGAAGGAACGGTTAAAGAAAGTTAAAAGTAACGAGTTATTAATGAAAAACGCGGACCAATCAGAACAATGGCCCCGATGAACGTGGCGTTGGCATTCGGCCGAGCTGAAATCCGTCCGCAGTAGCTCTGACTGGTCCTTGTTTTTCGTTAATAACTCCTTAACGAAGCCACGAAGAATATTTTCGTAAAGCAAAAAGTTATGCTAAATAAAAATAACCTTAAGAATCACCCATTTCAAGGAAATACAACATTTTTGGGACACCCGAATACAATTAAAAGGAATACACGGAAGTGTCGCATTGATTACCATTAAAATGAACTTTATTTAAAAGAAAAATTAGACATCTAAATTAAAATTGAGCATTGGATAATAAGTTTTGTACCTGAAAGGTTTACAATAATAGATGTGTAGACTGTAAAGGCATTTCTTGAGCAAAAAGTTTTATAAGATTTGCATTTTAAACTCGGACATTTCATATGCAACAATCTAATGGATCGGCAAAATACCACATTATGCAATGCGGCGAATTGTTCCCACGAACACCATGGATTTGCAAGTGCGTTTCCAACATGGCTTCGTTACGTCACACAGTGTTCGGTAGAATGCTAAAAAGTCCAGTTTTCTAATTGTGAAATCTAACAAAATTTGTTGTCGTGAAACATTAGTAATATAATGTTTGTAATACTACGCACAAATTTTAAATATTACGTTTAGTATTACAAGGTCTTTCGAAACCCGCGAAATGTTTTTTTTAAATATTAACAATTTGTCCCAATTTTTCATGTTGAATATTTATCAAGCTTTGAGTCAAGTTTTAAAAAAAAGTACCACAACGTATCTCTCTGATGTTTTGCATACTGCTACCGGACATATTAAATTTTAAATAGCAATTGATTTTATGTGCCCATCTTTGCCCGAATCGGAGAAAATAACCGAAACGTAACGCGTTCACTCCCGAGGCGTACGCCAAGTGCATCGCCATAATCCGACGAAAAAAATTGATCCAACAAAAGTTGGTCAATAATTACCTGGTGTAATAAATGGCAATAAAAAAATGAGTAAAAAGTATCTAATCTAACAAAAAGCCAAAGATGACTCCAATTTATTTTAGCAACATTTTACATTGTTTTTCAGTAATCGATATACCTCCGTGTCCTCTTCAAAAAAGTATTAGGGATCTTGGGCCGGTTATCGGATTAGTTAAGAAGTTATTAATTTTCTACCGACCCCGTAAGAGTTTCGAACACTGTGGGTCGGTCGGGTTGATTCCAAAGTACATAGAAACACGCGCACACACCTACATAATTCGTAAGAAAAGAATCGATTGATCGTTAAATCGCAAAAGAGAGAGAAAAAAAGGGAATATCGAAGTTCCCGTGGCATCGAGTTTACGCGCTCGATGGCGACCATGGCAACGTTTGTTCACGGTACGACAGCAGGATGTTGAAGCGATCGGGTCGCGCGGGGCGTGGAGGGGCCAACGTGCTGCGGTGTGGCCGGGTAGGGGAGGTGCGGAGAGGGGAAGAGAGAGAGAGAGAGAGACTAACAGTGGTGGGTTGGTGGGTGGGGGGGGGGGGGGGGGGGCATGGTGGAGAAGCAGGGACAGCAGACGAGGCAAGCCTCTCGAACCGTACGGTCTCGATGCCAGTCGCGTTTCTGCACTTCTACCTAGTCGAGGTGTCTGTACGCGCGATCCCTCTTCTACGGCCGATTTCGCTGTGTGTCCGCGTTTGTTTGTGAGCGCGCGTGTGTACACGATCCTTTCTGGCGAACGCGCCCACGGTGTAAACACTTTCTATTCTGACCTCGCTCGGTAAATCGAAACGTGGGCGACGGACATAGGTGGCCGGAGAGACCAGTCAGGAAAAAGAGTGACACACTCTAACACATACACACATACTACACACATACACATTTCAAATACACAGACAGGCGTACACAAGTATACAGAATCTCGTCGTTCGGTGGCGATTCTGTGCGAGGTTTATCTCTCGGTAGAATCGCGGAGATCGAATTACGAGAATGACAGTGAACGTCAGGGTCGGAACGAACTATCGCGTGTCCCAGCCTCCGGTGAACCACGAACGAATGAGATCCTAGTTCTTTGGTGTGGCTGTACGCGGGGGACACGCGCGTGTAATGTCAGTGAACAAGGCACGCTAACTCTCCGCGCGTTCACCAAAGGCTCGGTGGCGAAAGGCGAAAGTTTTTGTGGTGACCCCGGTGCTGCTGCTGCTTCTACTGTTTCTACTGCTTCTACTGCTTCTACTGCTGCTGATCGAAACTCCTGCTGCCTCGTTTTGTCGCGGTGAATCTGCCTTCTCTCGGCCCCGTGAACGTGTGTGTTGCTTCGAAACGGTTCTTTTTTTTTTTTTTTTTTTTTTTCGCGCGAGATCGGTCGCGTCGGCAGGAACGAATAAGTGGCACGTACTTATGTGTGTCTCGCTCGGACACCGGTGCGATCCGTGGCGAGGTCCGACTTCAATTATAATCTCCTCGAGGAGAGTCTATTATTTGGAGGATCGGTGCAAGCTATACCGCGCGTACACACCATAAAGGGTGCAACAGGACACTCGCGTTAGGTTAGGTCCGGAGCATCGGAGATCGAACTGAACTGGTTTCCGTAGTGCGGACGTCCGTGAGGATACCGCGACGCGACGCAGGGTTTGGTGGTCTTCGGCCGAATCGAGGATACAGTAGACTGTAGACGGACGGTTATGATGGGTGTATTGAGGTGGAGGCACGATCTCAGATCGGATGCCGGCCAACAGCAGCAGCAACAACAACGACCAAACACAGACCGGTCCTCCACAGGACACAATAATCATGCGCACGCGCACACCCACACGCACACACTGCCGAAACTTATATCACAGGTGAGTTTTTCCCGCGCTCGTTCGACACCTTCCCGCATCCTGATCAAACTCGAGTTCGGAACTTGGTAACATTTACCGGGAAAATATTATTTTAGAATGATTTTAGATGGCAAGGGTTGAGGGTTCAAGTTTAGTATACGGTACGCTCTCGTACAACGCGGTTTCGATTACACCCTTATCTTTTGACAAATCTTTACATTTATTTCTAATCGAATTGTATTTTTAGGAAGTGCAAATATGAATTCGTTCGTGTGGATTAATTACAGGGCAAGGTGAATACACAGAGTACCTGTGCCTACTATGTGCTTTCACATTTAAATGAGCACTATAAATTAACTTGACAAAATAAATACCAACACTATTTTTTTAAATTAAATTGGGCTATTAATGTGTATGTTATAAAGGGGACTATTGCATTTTCTAACAATTTAAGCGTATTAAACATTTTTCCAAAGATACACATTACACTTTTAACAGTTTTACCTGCATACCTTGATAACATTTACAGAAAAATATTAGTTTTGAAAGCGAGGGTTATATGCGAGGTTAAATATACATATACTATCGCAATCTTCAAGTTCACTATACAGTGCTTCCCTGTACAACGCAGTTTCGATTATACGAGGATTTCTTTTGACAAATCTAATTTTGTTTAACTTTTATTTATAATCGACATATGTTAAGAATTTTATTTATATTCGTGAATAAGAAAGGTGGGGTGGTACACATACAAAATTCGTTCCTGTGAATCAATTCCTCAAAATTGCCCTTGCATACAACAATACGTTGAACAGGGTACTTGTTAGTGAGCCCATTAATATGCTTTCATATTTAAATAAGCAGTAAAAATTAACTTGAAAAATTAAATACCAGCACTATTTTTTTTTTATCGAATTGAGCTATTATGTATATGTTACAATAATTGGAGCAAATTAATCATTTGTCCATAGATGCACATTACACTTTCAACAGTGTTACCTAACTACCTTGTCGAAAAAGCTAGTTCATATTTAACTGAATAAATAATTAACATAATTAACACTATATAAGGTACACATCATATCATAAAATTGTTTCACACTAAACCTACCACGAACTGTCAAATGATCGGTTCTAGATTTTTTCATAAGAAATGATTTAATAAATATCTTTATCACATATTACAACAATCGCGCAAAGTCTAAATATATGAAATTTTGTCATTTTTATAAGGCAACATGAGCCTGTTACTTTTGTAGCTCGGTACGTTTAGTGTTAATTCTCTGAAAAAAAAACAGTGAAATAATCAGTTTTGAAGCGTTTTTTGTTTTTAGCGAATCCAGTAATACCACGACATTTTAAGGCTTGTCCGTTTTATTGTGCCCTATTATTCGCCTGTTTCTGTCAAACCTAACCCTATTTTCATTTTCAAGTAGTTCATACCAAACAGTATATTTATATTTTATAGTATATTTCACGTTTGCATATTACAGCAAAAGAATATCAATTTTTAAGGGAGCAGTGTTTAAACAGGCACATTAATTGAAGCCACACAAATATGGACGAGCACATTAACTGGGGGCACACCAATGTCTTCAAAACATTTGTAAAGACACATTAATTGGAACAAAAACCCTTCTTTTTATCTTAGTTATCGTGAAATATTAACACTTTCAACCTGAAATAAATATTCCAATAAAAAGAAAGAGTTTGAGAATCAATACTTTTGAACGGATGAAATTAAACTCAAATACTTTATTAATTAATTCATTAATTAATTCATTTATTAACAAGTCAGCATAATTTGGCTTGGCAATAAAAACAAGTTCATGAAAGAAATGATATTTTAACGCAAAAATCTGTAGCACACCAATTTATTGAGTGACCACTGAAAATTGCTGTACCATTTTCCACAATATTGTTTACATTATTAAATATGTTATTGGTATCTAATCAATTACTAAACATTTAAGTATTGTATGAGGTATTATATCAATTTCACACCCATGAAATGAAAAAAATCATATACATAGAATGGAATTATTCCAAGTCGGAAGAAATGTTTAATTTTCGAGTTAAAATAGCTCCGAGTGCAATGGGTTACATACGACTATTTGCATAAAACAAACTTATCAAACAAATAATCTAATATACATATTCTGACTTATTTTATGATGTCGCTAATAACCTGGGAGTTGATGCGACATAAAACTATAAATAAAAAAAGAAGTCCTATTTTGAAATAAAGCCTCGCTGGCCCAGTATTCTTTAAATATAATATTATTTTTAAATAATAAATGTAAATAAATAAATAAATTTAAATTTAATAAAGATTTATTTTTAAATATTATTTCAAGCAGTTGCTGCAAAAGATTAAATGGACGGTTTGTGTGCACTATTTGAAGTGTTTTACCCAGCACTGCCCAATTCCACTTCTCACTCTACTGTGAATTCTCTCGGACACGTTGAGGGGGAATCCGGTCGATTTGACTGGGATTAACTTGCGACGTTGTACGCTACCCTCGTTCGTCAGTTCTTCTTTTGCCTCGCTCTCGAGATTAGGATGTTCTTTACTCGGGATTAGGGGACTGCTTATCGTTTGAATCAGATGTGCGAAGGCAGAGTCTGTATTGCCGACAGATGTATAACGGTGAAAAGGAAACGTACGGACTACTGATACCTTACCTTCCATTTTACGAATGGGATGTGTGTTCCCAGCAGGTTTGTAATGCACGTTATCGTAAAATATAATATGTATTTCGTAGACTCCTTGTATTATTGTAATACGTTCACATTCGAACATTGAAATTTGAACTTTAACAAGAAACATTTTAGTCTACCACATACGTACCGGTCGCTATTTAATAAATTTGAAATGTTTAGGATTGACAGCTGATGATTTTTTGGAAGATTATCATTAACCAACAAGTTACTCTACAGAATGTAATCCGATTATTTTTTTAAAAAGAGATTTTTAAATTCTTTGTTGATATAGCACGGCCACTGAAAATCATATTAATAGGCTTCCGATAAATAATATGTTCAGAGAGATAGTTTTCTGAAATCTACACATTAACATTTCACTAGTTTCGAAACTGTTTTCTAGATAACTTATACATCATTTATTGAAGTTTTTATATGTAATTATTATGGAGCAGTAATATGATTGAAAACATGTTAAGTTGAAAAATTAATTGATTTACTGAAATTAATTGATCTATTTATTTGAAAATAGTTTTCATATTAATTGTCATTTCTGATAAAATTTATTGGAAGAATATGTTAATTTTCACAGCGAATTAATTCGGAGTAGTTTCAATTCTACGACTATGCACTCGTAAACACTTATAAACTATTTACACAAAGTTATATAAATATTAGCGCGCTTCGTGGTATGAGAAATTGTCAAAAAAAAAATGTAATAAATCTTCAAGTTGGCTTTATTGGAGGCTTGGAGTCATTGATAATACTTAACCTTCCGGTCCAACAGGCATGTGCTTTAGAAATTCTCATCTCACGTTTCATTTTCGACTTCACGGTCTCCTTCAGACGCAAGCACACACGAGCTAAATACACGCGAAAGTTGACAAGTAATCTATGGTATGTATGTGTTACGCATCGATTTCGAGAAAACTCCGTCGAAGAGCAATGGTTTAAATCCTCGCTCACGTTGGACAAGTTATAACTTTCATCTGCGGTGTTAGGTGTTTGCTATTGAAATCTCTTTAATAATAAAATAAATTCTTGTTTTAATAACCTATTGAAGCGACCTTAAATAAACTAATGTTAAAAAAATCTTCTTCGGTTTCTTCCAAATCAGCTTGGGATAAACGGAAATATGCGGAAGTAAAATATTAATAATAATTTGATTGATTTTAGTATTGGACATGTTATTGTAGAAAGTGACTAAGAACTTCACTGTCAAAATCAGTATCGACAAAGTATATTTATGCACGGTAGGACCATTTAAATATCCTCTGTATTTACAAATCATAATTTGAAATGTCCAAGGGTAAACAATCTAATACAGGAAGTCCTGTTAAGGTACTTCTGGTTCATCGCTACTTTTTAAAATTTCACTGAACGCGAAACAGAATAAGGGAGACGAAAACAATATAATAATAATTATTTTTTCACGAATTCCATCAAAACCTCTTAACAAATTATTTTCAAAAGAACTCAGCTTGCTTCTATTCATAAATATAAGAAATATTTACGTGGTTCGATTTGTAAACTAAATAATATCAAAGGGAAATTAATTTAAATATCATCAAGATCGCAACTTATAACGAAAGTAATAAACATATCTGACAAAAGTGGAATGTTTGTTCATTAACCGTATGTCAATAACCAGTTATCGACTACCAAAAATTGTCTTAAATTTTCTGAATATGCAAAGTTCTCTCATTTGTAGCATAAAATTCTATGCCGAAGGGGATTGGTTATCGATTTCATAGTCGATAATGATTCGAATCTAATACATCACGGCCATCATCGATTAACGAATGCGCGATGAACAATATTTAAATGTCACGGTGACATCTAAAATGACTTGATAATTGCGCCGCTCTACTACCGTTGCCCCATAATAGCTGATAACCGAACCGGTAAATGGAATAATCGTTGAACCGTCACGCGCAAGAGCTTCGCGATTTGCCACATTCCGGAACAAGTCTAGCCGCGATCTTAATTCCCAGCAGTTGTGTGTATCGTTCACTTCCGCGTATTTCCTTTTCGTGTGTTAAACGTTCCGCCATGTCGGTTGCCGACGGGGGGAGGGAGGGAGGGAGAGTGCACCGTTGTTATGGTTTTTGTGCGCGAGCTTGACAATCCTTCAGCCAGCGCGAAGGAACGAAGACGTAGAAGAGAGGATGAAGACGAGTGCGCTACGGCGACGAAGTCGAAACAGCGGCGAAACAAAAGAAAAAGGATCAAGATGGTGGTAGACGGGATGGAAAGGTGCAGTGCCAAGAAACCAGCGCGGTAACTGTAACCACAAAGATCGGCTTCGCGGTAATTTTCCTCTAACAACCCGTTACTCCATCGTTCTGCGCCGCGAGACGCTTTAAAAAGTCCCATTTTCCCATGACCGGCCCGAGAGAGTCCGTGGTGGGTTACGTCTACTACGTTCAAGATGCTCGCCGCTCGCTCGCTCGCTTGCTTGCTTGCTGGTTCTGTTGCACTAGTACACGCATACCGAAAATGTTCTTCTACACGTACATAATTACTCGAAGGGAGACCGGTCGGCCAGCGAGTTAAAGACTTGATCTTCAACGAGAGTTTCCAGCACGTGCTCGGAGACAGGTGCCTACTTCAATGTTTGCCCGAAGACGCAGCGAGCCCGATTGCCAGGAATTACAATTGTCCTCGAACCAATACGCGTTTAAACGTCTTGGAACGACGACTTATTAATGGCGTCCACTTGGTGTCGGTACTCCGCTGTATTGGATTGCACCGAAGCGATGCGATGCAACGCGACGCGACGCGACGCGACGCGACGCGACGCGACGCGACGGTTCGAGCATTGCGCTAGGTCTGTGGCTTCTGTACGCGACTTCTTCCGCCGGCATATTTATACATATTGCAGTTTTTATCTACGCTCGGCGAGGTATCGTTTTCAAGGAAAACAGTTGAGGAGCATCTATCCTTTTTACATTACCATTTTCAGAAAGGTGTGGAAACATTGTTAGCAAACGTTGTATGTTTACTACGTTGATTCTTTGAATGAATTCCTGTATTTATTTTCCGTCGTTCGTTTTATTCTCGGATTTGTTTTCATGATGTAACAGGCGAGAAACTGAAGACGTTTTTTCTGGAGAATGTTATACATACATTCAAAGGCCTGTGTAAACTTTGAAACATTTTTTCGCGACTCAAGCCACCATCGATTTACAGATTGAAGCCTTCTGTTTACATAAACACCTTAAAAACTGATGCACGATTTTTTAAGTCGTCTTATCAAGCTTTTAATGAGAGGTGTACTTGACAGTAGTATAAGTTACACCATGAGGGCTTTACACGACTGAACTTGTTCCCTCCATTTTTGTTCCATAAAACAGTGAAAAAAAGTCGCACATCAGTTTTTAAGAGAAGGCTTCCATCCGTGTTTTTTTTCTTCAAATATATTCGACATTAAAAGAATGCATTTTTTGAAGGCCAATAGTTTACAGTAAATTTGAATTTTGTTTATGACTCTCACTTCCGTTGTTCAGAAGGTGACCTCTGCACTTCATAACTGTTATCGTAGTAGTCGGTTGTCTGTTTTAGTCAGTTACTTACGAGTTTAAGTGAAGCGACCATCAAGTTCGCCAAAAAGGCTAAGTTTTAGAACGGAAACTAAAATATATACAGTGATCGGATTGTTTAAAAAAATTGTGAATACTGATACAAATCTAAATAAATGTTTTGTTAACATTTTTTTAATAAGACTATTGTGCAGTTAAATGACAATATTTGGTGTCTTTGAGGGGCAATATCGGATATACATACATACATATATGTATGTATGTATATTCGACATCCTCCACTTTTACTATTTCTTTTAACGAAATGATCACAATTTAAATATCGACAATTTTTCTATGTATGTATAACCGGAAACGAGGTGTTTAAATACTTTTTGGATCCACTGTATGTTGGAGTCGTAAAAGCGGAACGTATGTACCTGGTTTGTAACCTAATGATTCAGTAAATATATTCCCCGGCAGAAAATCGCAATTACACGGTCGTGATATTGGCTCGAGATACACAGGATTAAAGGGAGCCGAGGTTGGTATAGCAAGAATCCCACATAACCACAATATCCCCATCTTTCCACTTTCCCCTATTTCCCTTCACATGGCCAGCGACTCTCCGCGTGACCGTGTAGACAGGTTCGTCCGTGAGAAATTCGTCTCGTCTCGCCTCGCCGCGCAGCGCAGAGTCCAAGTTGATAGGCTCTGTCCTGTGGTACCAGATGTCGAGGCAAGCATTGAAATTGGTAGCGGGGATATGTATGTATAGAGAAAGAGTATCGGAGACCGTGACGTTTAAATTTCTGCTTCCGACCATAGTGGTATCGTCAATTAGAGGTCTTTCACACCAAGTCGCACGAAGCGAAACAACTCGCGAAGAACATCGATGGGAATAGCAATGTCTGTTCGTACGAGCTCGTGAAACTTTATACTTTCAGCGTTTTACTTTAAGCCGGAGTTCACATGTATTGTATTGTACCGTAAGCTCATCGCCGAGCTGCGGGTGTTTACGCATTTTCTATACTACACGCGAATGTATGACACTTATTATGATGACAAGTCTTGCAAAGTTAACTGCGATTTTTTTGTTGTTCATGGCTGAGTAGCATTTTTACCAAGACCACAACAGACTTCTTTCCATTCGCAGCTTCTGTGAGTCAGTCTCTGTAATTCCCTCTCGACGCGAGTAGTCTAGTAGTGGGGGAACTTGTATCAGCTCGATGGCTATGTTATACGTTCATCATTCGTACAAGCGTTTTCTGTTCCGGCTATTGGCAATTGTCGTTGTACATATCATATAAGAACCTTTGACGTTTCAGTAAAAAACCGATTGATGAGGAAACCGTGTTTAGCAGCGAAAATGTTTCATGTCTAAACCCTTGACTAGTACAATACCGATTTCAAGAGTGCGATATAGTGATAATATTTTTGGGAGCGGAATGGGGGACAACGAAAAAAGTAGGTATTAATACAACACACATAAAGCAAAAATAACAAAACTTTTATATTAGAGGATTCGATACATTATTCATTCTGAGGAACAAAAAGATCATTTTACGGAAAAATATTTTATGAAACTAAATCTTAAAACGAAGAATTGTTTAAAACAAAGATTTATTAAAACGGAAAGAACAAGAAACCAAAATATACAGGGTCATCCGTTTTTAAACGGCCAAACGTCAAACGTGCCCCATGTCAAAGAAACCAAGATCCGAAGGTCATACAAAAAAGTTGACTTAATAAAAAAGATGCCCCTATTTATTTTAAACCAAACAAAGGAAAAATCATCAAGATACATAATTGCAGTCCTAATATATTTAATCTTAAGTGAACGCAAAAAATGACGGGTTTTTGCAATTATCTAAAAATCAAGACCGAATCAAAAAAAGTGTTAGGGGTGAAAGTTGTTCCATTTGGGGCCCCTCTATAGCTGGTTGACGTTTGGCCGTTTAAAAACGGATGACCCTGTATATGAAACTTACAATTGTTTCATAAAATAAAATAATTATGACCATGAAAGTCTTTATGACCCAACGAAACTACTGAAAAGTCATTGTGTTAACCTTGTAACGATGCTTCTCTACGTTTGTCGATCGAGAGAATATCGAGTCCCACATTCGACTCTCGATTACCGACTATAATATACATATAAAAGAAATTCCAATATGCAAACACGGGAATCGAAAAAAAAATACAGAACATTTGTACGTCCCGTATTTCTTAAAAAAATGTCGGGTACAGGCTGTTGAAATACAGAACTGTCCCCGAAAATGCAGGCCGGATGGTCACCGTAGATATACATACATAGCAGGGCATATACATACATATACATATGTATACATAGAGAGGAAGCTGACCTAAAGTGACCTGCAAGATTTGACCCTTCCTCGAATTACGGAAACCGCTGTACAGTCCCGTACAAGTGTAACCCTTTGTTTCTTGAATTATACATATTCTCATTCGGTATTGCTATATTTAGGCACTATAGTGCTTATTTAGGTACTTGTTTGTTTACTTCATGACCGATCGGAACATTTAATAAACATCTTCGCTTGTAGCATTGTCGATTTCGAATATTTTTCATATTTTTGTAATCTGTAAATGTCGAAGTTGTTTACAAGGAGGCACAGGATAATTGAGGAAAATGATATACAACGAAGTACTGATTTTTAATACATTATACGTCGCAACAAGGAATTCGTCACACCCTGAACATAGTCGATTCTCTCGGCGTATGATTCACCGGTTCTGCCCACTTCGTATTGTCGTAGACACGGGGTTCGATAATAATTTACGTAATGGCTTGCCTGCTAACAAACTCTCCACACTTTATTGTTGCTTTAAAACCTACTGCTTTTGTTTCGACGCGAATGAAAACACATTTTGAGAAGTTTGCACAACGTTCTGATCAGCGGCGGACTTATATGGGCTTTATGGGCTCAGCCCAGGGCCCCCTTCCCGGTAAAAAAAAAAAAGAAAAATAATGTCAATTAGATACTTAAGAAAAAATTAATTATACAAAAATTTTTGGTACTCGAGTTAATTTGGGTGAATGAGGTAGGCGCTCTCAAACAGTGTGAGCTCAGGGGCTCAAAATTAACGGTCCGCCGCTGGTTCTGATAGATATTGCGTAAACGAAAAAGTCAAAAGTCGATAGTCCAGAATAAATTTATGTATTTCGATTATCAAATCTTCGGCAAAATTTAATATGTTAGAAACAAGACTGTGAGAAGTCATTTGAAGAATTTAATCGACTCCTACGAGTTCTATGCCTATGCCGTAGTCATTTCTGACTCACACCGATATTTCATTAATACAGTTTTATTCCGATATAAGACGATGGCTCGGGACCGCCTTTCGCCGTATTTCGAATGTAACGGAAAACTATAAAGTCGTCGGCCGAGTAGCAATACAATCCTTTAACGATATCTTTTATTGAAAAAGGATAAAATATTACGTCTCGTTCTGGCACTAAAAGCGAACAACTTCAAAAGAAAAAGAGGGGATAGCGATTTTCTTATTTTGAAATAAACAGCGTCGTCTTATATCGGAATAAAATTATGCATATTGACGGTCGCTGGAGCTTATCCCCACCGCTACCGCGACGGGTCACGAATTATACCGGCATAGCATACGGAGGGTCAAGATGATTAAAAGAGGAAATTAATTCTCACCAACTTCTGTTTCTTATAATCGAAATTATACAGTTTTTTTAATATCTCCAGAGTTTATGCATTTATGGCAAAAATGAGTGTAACTTAAAACAGTGAAAATATTAGAAGACACAAATGGAATAATTTGTATACGTTGAAATTATTAGTGAAAAATATAAAGGCCGGATAAGATGCTGAAAAGTGCCCCCAAACCAAATTGATTTTTGGTCAGACCATTAGATTGGACTCCCAAAAGTAACCCTCTGTGACAAGTTTCAAGTCGGTTCCCCTACCTCAAGGGTAGTTATAGGGTGAGCACGATTTAATGAATTATGCTTAATTTCTTCTGTTCTGCTCAACAAAAAATTACGAAAAAATTGATGAACATTCTACCTAATAGCACAGATGACGATGAATTATTTTAGAATTTTAGGTTGCAAAATCGATTTATAGAAAAATCCGGAAGCATAAAATTACCGATTTTATATTGAAATTTTCAGAATATGTACCACGTTTATATTATTATGTTAGGGTTTTCTTTGGGAGCCCTATCGTATAGTGCGACCAAAAAACAATTTGATTTGAGCTCCTGTATCTTGATCTTCAAACTTAGCTCCTGTATCTTGCAATTGATGCACAAACTTCTCATTTTGCATAAAGATCCTGAGCCTGGTAATAACTTTCAAATGATCGTTTTCGGTGTCTATACCGTCCGCCTTTGCATTGTTTAAATGAACAATTCGATTCCTGTCGATATCGGCGAATGCGATTTATGAGTAACATCCGTACTGCAGACGTTTGTTTATTCGCTTTTCTATAAAGTTTTTTTTACAGTCTGGTCTTTGTACAGATGCATTTTGTATCGACGTTCTCTCATTCACTTTCAAATGGTGTTCCTCTCAGGAGCTCTCGGGATGCTTTTTCATCTCCGGCGAACCCGGAGCAGCCTTCAATGCTCTGCGAAAACAGTTGTGACTCACAAATGGGTATAACTGGATTCGTCCGTTGAAATTTCTTCATTTGCATGCGCATGGTAAAAGATTAGAGCTGCCCGCACATTCGTCGGAATGGAACGTTTGCGTTGCGTTGCAGCCAGCGCAGCACCGCGGCTGCGACACAGGCTATTCATACTGTGTATATGATTGACCAACAGTCGATTAAATATTGTCACAGCACATATGTACTGTACCATACATGTATGTACTGCAATGGTAGACTTCCTTCTGTAAAACCGCACATGCATATTCAGTTATATGTATGTATAACAATTGGAAATTCAGTTTTAACTCTTTCACAGTTAATAGAATATTGGTAGAAGAATAGTTCTACTGGGTGTTCCAGGTTTCAATGTTCAAACTTTGTCAATATATTCTATGGCACTAAATAAGAAAAAAATGTTTTGTAAACATAGGTCACATAGAGCTTCATGAAAAAGTAATAACAACAATACGGTAATACTAAAATAAGATTTTCATTTCAACCTTATAACTTTTCATATTCTTTTTCAAAACAGTTTCAATCTCAGTATAAAGAGTATCTAACTTTAAGAAAATTTTTTACTTGTGTTTTGATCTTGTGTATGATACAATAAATAATAAGAATTGTTGAACTAAAAAAAAAAACACACGTACTTTATCTGTGTCCCAAAAATGTCGTATTTCCGTGAAAGGGGTGATTCCTGAGGCCATTTGAAGCAACTTTTTCATTTGTGAAAATGTTCTCCGCAGCTTCGTTATTAACGTAAAACTCAGACCAATCAGAGCGCGGCTACTAGCTCGGACGGATTCTAGCTCGGCCAGTGCCTCTGATTGGCCCGAGTGTTTCTTTAATAACTCGTCAACAAAGCCGCGAAGAACAATTTCGCAAAGGAAAAAGTTTCTCCGAATGCTCTCAGGAATCGCCTTTATAAACGAAGTACAACATTTTTGGAACACCCTGTATATTCTACATATTCTAACAAAAATTCTTAAAAATCACTTGTCTCCACTGTCGTTACACGAGGCACCATTGTATTGGATTATTACAAAATTAAGAACATTGGACACATCGATTTATTGCTTCCGAAATTAACTAGATTACAGTGTAAGGCGAGAACTTCATTATCCGGTAATTAACAATTGAGTCGTTGTTTTTGAAAGTGGAGTAAGTGCATTTATTTATTTATTTTTATATCTATATCTAACTAACACTACCATTAACTTTTTTTTTCCAAAAATGGATTTATATCACTTTCAAAAAGAACGGCTCAATTGTTCTTTACCGTTATATTAATAACAAGGTTACCAGGTACCAATTGTCAATTTATTTTTAAAACTTCTTTAATATTTTTGTGGACAAATAGCAAAATTATTGTTGCTGTTTATGCTCTTGAATCACCTCAGATTGATTTACGTTCAAGGCATAAAAATATGCATAATTGAAACTATTAAAGTACATCATTGAATATTGTAACAAAATTTGGGTTACGGACACATTAATAAGGCTGATCACTTTTATGAACGAAATAAATTAAACTCGTGTGCATCATACAAATTTTGCGCGGCATTCAACGTGTCAGATATCGAGAATATTTCGAGAATCGGAAATTCTGCGTGCCGATATTTTTTGGAGCCGCTGTATACTTACGAGCGACAGGCATGGGAAAAAAGAGTACATACATATTTCGCAGCCGTAAGAGCGGGTCGCGTACGAGTTGACTGCAGTTTCGTTTTAAAAGGCGGTTCGTAAAAGGGGCCGCACAGCTGTTCATATAGCTGGTGTTCTTCCTCTCCGTCTCTCTCCCCGTTCTCTCTCTTTTTTCCTATTTTGACGTATAAGGCCCGACGTCGAAGTCGATGCCGCGCCGGGACGGGACGGGACGGGACGGGACGGGGCCGCGCGTGCACGCGCACATTCATGCTCCAGAAGAGAGAATTTTAGTATATACTACATATAAGTCGGCTGTCGTAACGACACGTTCCCTCGTTCGCCATATAGACAGCCAGGTGCAACACGCCGCGCAGCTGCCAGACCGTCTGCTTTCCGGCCGACGCGACGAAATGCCGAAAAATCGATCCATCCTGGAACGGAATCGAGTTTTCGCTAGCGTGAGCATGGTTCTTCCTCCGATGGGAAAATCGATACGTTGAATTCACCTTTAACCCATTTCCACCGTCCATACCTGCTGTCGTTCTCTCTACTCTGTTTCTCTGTCGATACTTATTTGCGAATTCTCCAGTCCGCACACCGTTATCCACCTACGAAACGTTCGCTGCAGGAAAAGATGAGGGGTTTATCAGCTTCGCGCTTATTTCTCTATGGAATATTCTACCACCCTCCGGGAACCTGCAAAACTTGAAAGAGACGTTGGAAATATTTACAATTTTTATATTACCCAACCATTTTCAAATATCCACGCCTATGGCGACACTACAGTCGTCGTCATATCTTGCTCCTTTCCTTGACCTTCAACAATGTATTAGATAAGGTAATTGTTTCAGTAGTCAACCAGCTTAAGCGTTGTTATTATTCGTATGTTATTTTGAGGGGTTGTCGGGTTGTACCTCCGACTGCCTTCAAACTTACTCTGTATACGTCCCACGTGGTGTCTGAGAAAACGAAGGTGGCGCCGCGCCGTGGCGCGGAAATCAAATAAATTTTTTGCTGGCGATACACAATTTTAATTCCGAATTTAGGTATAAAAGTACAAATCAGGATTATTAAGCAAACCCCAAGCCCACTAAACCTAACCTAACCCTAACTTAACCTAACCTAACCTAACCAAATGAAGTAATATAACTAGTTTAATATTGGGCGGACTGGTTATTTGTTCTAAATAAATGTAATCAGTGATTAAATGTGATCACTCGGGATCATTTTGATTTGATTCATCCGAACTGATACTCATTGTAACTTATTAATAAGTCTTAATAAGTGAAAATGGCGGATACGAGTCAGCGACCAACCCACATGACTCTACTGGGCATGGACAATATTTTGGGTAAGTTGGGTGGCAATCGGAGGTGGGTGCTAAAAGGAACTTTACCCAAGTTCGGGTAGCCGAAGCTAACAGAGGAGCAACTGTGACATACAAAATCGACTGAAAAATCATGACAGATCATTATACTTATATGAATACAAACTTTCGGGATTCGGACTTGCCCAAATGTAGTTTCGGGATTCGGACTTGCCCAACGGTAGTTTCGGGTACCCGAACATTGCAAACTTTCGGGATCCCGACCAGAACAGAGGATCAGGTACCCGCAAACCCCTAGTTATTTTCTAAATGTTTCATTTGGGGACATGGAGCTAGACATTCGAAGTGAAGAACAGTCCCAACCATGGTGCTCATTTGTTAGTAGATATTACTTATTTTTAAGCAATTTGCTTTCAAGAAAGCTGGCTATAGGGTAGGTGTTGAAGGGTAGGCATGTTGACTAGGCCGGGCCGAAAAACACCAAAGTAAGTGTGGCGTTTGGCCCTAGTGCGGGAAAGTTGTGTCTTGGGGTCAATAAGAACTGTGCAAAAGTTGAGCCCTGTGAGTTTGATATCTTCTGTTCCGGCAAGAGCCTTGAATTTTCGAAAATTTAGTGAAACGGTATAAAGTGACATATAAGTGAATAATCGAGGATATTCTCAACCGAATTCGATAAGCTTTGGATATTTTATGGAGTATAAAAAACTATTAGACCCGTATTTTTTATTATCGGCTTATCTCGAAGTTTAAACGTTGAAACTACCCCTGGTATATGAGGTATATGAAAAAAGGCTTCACTGTCTTCACGTGTCTTCACCACCGGCACTTGATTATATCACCAATGACTCCGTCAGCCAAATGATGCGGGACGAAGTTATTCCCAAGTCTTGTGACTTTGAAGTTTTTCCATGCCACACTCAAGCAGTAGAACGCATGGTGAAACTTGTGACGGAGGCTTCAAGTCGAGCTATAGGCCATGAATCAAGAGACGGCTTCATTCATGCCGCTCTTGAGTCTCGTCGAAAAATGCCTCTATTTCAGAACAAATCCGATTATTAAAGAATTTATTTTTCCTTCTATAATTTTTTTCCATGATTTTGTTTTTAACGTCCACAAGGTAGGGTTGGTTGGGATGGACTTGGGAGGATTTCTTCGTGCAGCCACCTTCACGTGGTGAGTTCTGAGTCACCTTATACTAATTGAGTGGGCAAAGGGCTGCACACAAACTGGACGGATTATTCGCACAGCGCGGCGCTTATAGCATTAATGACACAATGTTATCATTTCGTTTTTCGAAAATTTAATCGTAACCACCTTGTACTATATATGAATGGACTTAGCATTAAATGCTCCAGAATTTTTGTCTTTACAAAAACATAAAAATTTGCGAAAGTGACGAGTGGGGGGGGGGGGGGTGTGAACAAATTTGACATTATAAAAAAATGAATACATTGTTGCAAAGAATATAAATTGCTACAAAATTTTTGTACGAAACATTTTTTCATATACCTCATATACCAGGGGTAGTTTCAACGTTTAAACTTCGAGATAAGCCGATAATAAAAAATACGGGTCTAATAGTTTTTTATACTCCATAAAATATCCAAAGCTTATCGAATTCGGTTGAGAATATCCTCGATTATTCACTTATATGTCACTTTATACCGTTTCACTAAATTTTCGAAAATTCAAGGCTCTTGCCGGAACAGAAGATATCAAACTCACAGGGCTCAACTTTTGCACAGTTCTTATTGACCCCAAGACACAACTTTCCCGCACTAGGGCCAAACGCCACACTTACTTTGGTGTTTTTCGGCCCGGCCTAATGTTGACCCGTACCCTTTAAAAATATTTAATTGTATCGTTACGGAGGTGACTGATAAACGAATGAGACTATCATCGCTGACGTTTAATCTATCTCGATGATCCATGTATTTGGGATTAGACGGGGCCATCATCAGCACACGAACGAAATCTCGGTTTCTCACAAAAAGTAATTGGATTTCATCTTAGTAAATTGTCCTTCGTCGGCAAAGGATCGAAGATTCTTGAAAGGAAGACTGTGACGACGCTCAATGCATTTTCTGCAGCCATTTGTTCCCTCAATCCATAGAAGGATGGATTATGTGTTTCGACTGTCAAGATTGAGATCACATATGTAGCTACGTGTGCTGGAATTGATGACGAGTGTACAACGATGTTGCTTGTATCTGTGCCACATGTAAATCGTTACACCTCGCCTTGTTCCATGTACGAGGCATCATCCTTGCGTCCATACTGATTCTTCAAATTCTTCTTCGTATGCATATGTCTATTATCAATTGTACGGTATGTTATTATAATAATGATTAGACTCGGATGTTATGCTTATTAAAATTATTAGTGAATTATATAAATTTCTATTTAGTTCCTGTGCATTGCAACTGATGCCCAAAACTTTTATTTTACATAAAGATTCGAAGTGATATGATATAAATAATTCGGCTTGCATTGCACACTTATTATTTTGAGAAGTGAAAAATCAAAAACCGCTATTGATATACAGGGTGAATTCGATAAAGCAGGACACCTAAATATCTCCGTTACTTTTCGTTGTACAAAAATCTTCGTAGGACAAAGTTACACTGTTTGAAGGGCCACATATAACGGTGTAAGGGAAAAAAAAATTTCAAGGTCATTTTTATGAGATTTCAAGGTTATCGATGTTTTTTTAAATGGAATGATATATTTTCGTTAACGTAATGTTGTAGCTGATAAAATAACGAATTCATGCATGTAACACAATATGACCTTCAAATGACCTTCAACCCAGAAAAATGGTATAAATAAAATTCAACGTGTAAGATTCATTTGATGTATTTCTGTTACGCCAAATGTTCAAAAATATTCCCTTGAGCTGCTATACATTCAAATGTATCGCAATACACAACATAATAACAGATTCGGTGTGTATGTGTGTGGTCCTCCAGACCACCAGATCTATCTCCATTGGACTACTATTTATGGGGGTATGTTAAAAACAATGTATACGTAACGAAACCTATTTATTTGGCAGACCTTAGGGAACGCATATTGCACCAAGTAAATCTTATTTCACCAGAAATGAGACGAAACGTTTTAAATGAATTTTATCTACGATGAGGTCATTGTCAAGCAGCAGACGGAAGACAATTTGAACATTTAATTCAGTAAAAACCCGTTTACACACACGCACACACAAGAGATATAAATCCGACAACCACGTGGTACATCTCGGTTAACGCTAATGCCGGCGGTATTGTACCTTTGAAGCCTTATAACTCGAAAAATAATTAATGAAAAAACATTTTATTATAGTGTTTTGAAAAGCTCTTGAGATCAGCTACAAGAATATGTAATAAAAAATAGGGGGTGCCATTTAAAAAAATTGAGGTGACCTTCTCGTGACCTTCAAATGACTCTTCAAGGTCAAACCAATGGCACCACCTAATAGCTCTTGCGAAACCATAAATACATGTCTGAACCATTTTTCTCTAAAATGATTTTTTTTTTAGATATTCGACCGTTGCCAGACTTTTCTAACACCCTGTATGTATACAATGTATACGATACATAGTAATTATACTTGTACAGCTAATGTTATAAAAACTCACTTGTTAAAGTAGTCTTTAATTTTGTTAAACCATCAGAGACTGTCTTTTCGAGATCTCTCGTTCACTGGTTCGGATAATCGAGGTTCCACTGTACTATATTTAGAACTAGTACTTTATAAAGATTGATAAACCTATCTAAAAGATATAAACACACAAGTATATCTAGTGGCATTTAGAGACATATCACTAATGAGTATAATGTTCTGAAGTAATTTTTTCTTAGTACCCTCATGCCTTCCCCCATCCGTTGTGTTACATGTTACATGCCACGTAGGTTACCGGTTGCGGAGTCAGTGTAGCGTATAGCAGGAAAATGGTTCAGAAATTCCCACTGGTATTCTATTTTGATGTAGCAAATACCTCGCTTATACATATGTATCCGCTCCTTGATAGTTACATAAACAATAATTTATTTGTTTCTCTATTAGCATAAATTACATCCATGCTTTGGTTATTAGTGATCGTAAACCGTAAAGTATAGTATATTTTCAAATGTTCAATACATATTTATACATATACTTAGTATGTATATATAAATATATTCAAGAAAAAATGAGCACATCTTATACAAGTCAAGTATCTTAATTTAAATTTCAAGTTTATATTCTTCTGTCCTGTTAGTATTTATTATGGATTCACTGAACATCGTATATCCAGACAATGACATCATTAACCAATTAAGAAATTTGTCTTGTGCATTAATTTTACATTAACATATATTCAAAAGATCTATTATATTATCCATTAGAATTGTACAGTATATGTGAAATCATGATTATTTCAAGGTGAAATCGTAATTACATCATTTGAAGGCTACATGTAGTTCTTGCGTCCTTTGCATTCACATTCACTTTTTTGTCGCGGAATGAAATTTCCTGCTGTTTTCAGCTATCATGCTAGGAAAAATTTGCAATTTATTATTCCTGCGAAGTACCATGCAATTAATTTTTCACATTTTACTTTATTTCTTAGTTTATTGAGTTTCAATTGCCTCGTTCTTGTGCTTGTTCTATTGATAAGAACAGTAATATAATAATAATAATATACTGATATAATATAAGTAAATATAATATAATATAAATATAATAACAGTAAATGATACTGGACGTTCTTGTAAAATATCAATATTATTTACCATTTGTTCTTATTCATGACTTAAACATTCCAGAGTAACGGAAATGTTGGGAATTCCGATACAAAATGAAATACCTCTCGTGACAAGGAATTATTTTCACGACCCAATTGTTTCGCTCCTCGAGCTTTTTCTCCACGGTGCGGTGCGGTGCGGTGATACGATACGGTGCGCATACCATCTTCGTGTAATTATCGATCTTATCGTGGCAATTGAAATGAACGCCGAGAACTTCGCAAGAGGTTATCGTAGTTGGATGGAGCGATATTAGCCTAAAAACCACATGTGCACATGTGCAATCTCGTATCGAACGTTTAAAAATACAGTCGCATAGAAGTAGCCTGATGTGTTTCAACACGAAGTTGTGTTTGCCGTACCCGCTAATTTCATGTTTTCGGCCTTAACCCGTTTTCGGGACGATCGTACATGTTTAGCAGTTAAAACGTTGTACGCTAAATGCGACAGAAATTTCTGTTTGACGATTCCGGCTGAAATCAATCAAAAACTCAAATTTTGGAATTCTCTCTCTCTCTCTCTCTCTCTCTCTCTCTCTCGTGCATAGTGCAGTATTCACAAAATCTTCTGACAGAAGACAATTTTATATACAGGGAGGTCCAGTACATAAAGAGGGCATCAATATGGCAATAACAGTTTTTTTATAGGTGAAAGAGTTTCGGAAATTTTAGGGTCACTTTCATTTTTTTTAAATAGAAAAATATATTTTTCTATGCACTGTTTGATGCAGCTCGTCGTTCTCTCTAAAAAAAGTATTAACCTATGTATGTCGAATAATTATTAGCGCGTCTACAGCGGGCGAATTCAAGCTCGACCGATGCCAACGCCACGTTTCTCGTTAATAACTCTTTGACAACGTCGCGGAAAACATTTTCGGAAAGGGAAAAGTTACTTCAAATAACCTCGGGAACCATCCCTTTCAAGAAAGTACAACATTTTTGGGACACCCTGTATTTTGAATTAGTATTCTATTACTCTATCCTAGTAGTATTCATTTAGTGTAGTCTAATCTATGTATACTCACTTCTGCTCTAGTATTGTTAGGCTCACTTCTGCTAGGCATTGTAGTAGTGTTGCAAATATCGGTGTATATTTACGTAAAATTGGTACGGGCGAATTGAACTGGTAATAGTTTGATAATCTCGCACGCTGTTCATTCGATAGCAAACTCATTGACCTCCGATAATTAATGAGTTCCGCAGCGTCAGCTGAAGTAGCATATGTCTAATTAGCGTTCCTATATCATTTGAATTCTCTTGCCTGAAAATAGTACTCCTACACGTCACTAAAGGCAAACGAATTGGAGCTAGCAAGTAGCAAGTATGCAGCGCATGTGACCATAATGAAAATTCTACTGTTCTTCGTCTAGAATTATAGCATCCATTATGTTGCCTTCACTCCCAATTGGTCCAATCATTTAGCATACTAAAGTCACGAGACTTACGATTAACTTACGAATATCGCTTGTCTGGCTTCCTGGAGGGCTGGAAAGTTAAATCCGTCTCATCTGTGCATCTTGTCATCCAAATATCCTAATATGAAAGATTTCAAAACGGCAATGAAACACTTGAAAATTGCTTAGTTCACGAAAAAGTTATTGTTGTGCATGTATGTGTGTGTCTGTGCGTGTGTGACGCCAATGGACAGTTATAATAAAGAGCCATTTGTAACCGAACTAGTATATTTAATGCTCCCATCGTATTAATTAACTAAAATAGAGAGGACACAACAATTATCTTTAGCTTTTTGATAAATAGAAATTCGATCATTTTTACCAGAAGCAAACATGTCATACATTCTATTGAGTTTTCTTATCGCTTGTGCGCTAACTGCTTTACAAATGATTTTTTGGCTCTTTAATAATTAAGAAATTAAAAATAAAATAATATTATCTCCTCTTCTGTCGTGGCTTTATCTTGCTTTTCTTCCTAAAACTGTCAGTCATGCAGATATTATTTATCGTATCTTACAATTGAAAGTGATCAGAATTTAGAGTGTAGCTTTTTGTGTAGTTTTTGCATTTAATTTATTTAGATGTAAATGGAATTTAACAATGAAATTGATTCCACCAATATTTTAATTCCAACAACAATGGTTTACGATGATGCTGATCCTGTGATGACCTTTGTGTTTGTTCGAACTTCCGGGTTGGCATCATTGAAGCTGCGCGCTAGGTCCGTCGAATGGCTTCAGGCAATCCACATCATCTTAGGAAATACCCAAGGGTAAAATTGCTCGCAGCCAGAAGAGTCGAGTGAGTTTTCAAGTTCCTTAGCCGAATAAACCGATTAATAAGCGGACGCAGCAACTTATCCGATTGGTCACGCCTTCGGTTGTGGTTTCGCTCGTTTCCCATCTAGATGTAACGCCCGAGGTACTCTACATATGTATGTATAAGCGACTGCAAGCTCTAAACCACACTAAATGTTGGTTCCGAGCTTTGCGTTTTCCATCCCCTAAGAATGATAAATCAGGTTCATTGAGCTCAAACCAGACATAAATCCCGAGAAGAGTTCGCGAGACGGTTTCAGACAACATTAAACAAACACGGCTTTGAGATTAGACTTTATATGTATTTCTGTTTTGCTCATTATTTTTTGAAAATATTTCTAAATTAAAGAACAAATTATTCTAAAAGTTGGAGAGTTTAACCATTTGTTGAACTTTATAATTTCGAGTCAGACTCGTGGTGAAAGTTTTGAACCGAATTTATTAAATATGTATCTCGTTAATAAATAAACTGCGGGTCGAAGTAAAATGAAAATGTATTTTCTCTCTTGATCGTCTCAAATCCTTCTAATATTTCTTCATCTTTGCATTTGATCTATTCAGTTTTGTTATAAATGCATTATTAAGTATTAACTCGAAATAAAATTTTATTTTTCTGTTATAATGTTCAGGTGGTGTTCTTTATAGGAAATTATAAATGCCAAAGAAGTTCTAATCGCAGTAGTTATAAAGTCATAAGACATAGTGTTCTAAAAATCACTATTTTACATTACTTTATGCAAATAACGAGAATATATCTATCCAAATTTTTAGCCATTCCTTTTTTAAATATACCGTAGATTGTCAATTATCTGAACGTTAGTTATCCGAACTTTCGATTATCCGAACCAATCAATGGAAGATTAACTTGGACTTTTGGCATTTCAAAAAAAAATCCAAAATTTTTGGTCCCGTGAAGTGAAGTTTAGCCCAGTCTTCGATGGTTAAAAAAAATTAATGATTACTTTAACAAATAAGTTTATTAACATTAACTGCATATTTGTAACTACTATGTATAGTATATATACATATATATATATATATATATATATATATATATATTTTTTTAGTAATATATTAATAAGTAATTTTAAAACAGTTCGATTATCAGAACCACCTCGGTCCCAATTAGTTCGGATAATTGACTCCCTACCGCATTCCCAAAGAAATAAATTTGTTGAATAATATCTCACGAGTGCATCTTTACAAACTCAGTAATTGTAAATTAAAAATATTACGACCCGTCGTTTTGAGTGTTAAGAAACTTAGTGAAATATTTAAAGGGGCATATGTGTAACTTCCAGTCGATTATGTTGAGCCCACTTTTTAAGTTGGTAGCATTCTGCGGATGCGATAATGCGATTGACGTAGTTAGCAGAAGTAACCGCGGTTCACGGCGACAATTTCATTCCTGGCACCACCTTCTGCTTTATGTATGTATACATTGTATACGAATCTGTACATGGGCGCGTCCAACTATGCGCGCCCGTGCTGAATTATTCATCCCCGCGGGAGACAGCGTCCCTCTTGTTTCTTTCTCCTTCTTCGGCGCAACGGATAAGAGAGGGCTCCTTTTTTCCCTCTACTTTTCTTCTTCTTTTCTCTTCTTTTTTTGGTCATACAACACAGACGAGGGACAGAGAACCCGACACTCCCGTCCGCGAGATATTCTGAAAATTCTAGAACCGAAATCGCACTACCGAATTCTTTTTATCATCAGCAGACTACGGATCTTTATGCAAAATAGACATTTTTCGCATCAATTGAAGTCTGGAATTAGAAAAGGCTGTAAGTGCCAAAAATTATGAAGAAAATCCATGTAAAACTTGTGAGAATGAAATTTATTTCAGAGACCCAATTACAATTTGTAGTTAATACAAGTTAAAAAACAATATGACTTTAAGAAATAGAAAAAAATTGCAAAGTGACGGAAAAAATATTAGAACATTAGAAAAATGGAAAGAATGAAAGTCCACTTGTTGTTTTCTTGAAAAAAGAACAACAAACTAACCAATCGTCTGGGAACATTCAGCCTTATTTCATTGCATTGGCGTTAGAATTTACAGACTTTTCTTGCGGAAAAACAGTTTTTGAAAAAATAGTACTTTCAGCCTATTTTAATTCCAGTCTTCAATTTCAAGAAACAGAGGTCAAATAAGAAGTTCTTTTGTCCTTTAATAGTTTTAATAAATCAAGAATAATACATTAATGTTATTAAACTCCCTTAACTTGTATACTGTTTGAAATTGTACCTACCTATATTTTTCATAAATGCATAAAATCTGCAGTCATCAGCAGCAATTATAATGTCTAGTTCCTGCTTTTTCTTGTACTCAACATGAACACACAAAACTTTGGAAGCAGTTAAACAAAATGTAAAAAAGATTAGCTACAGATCACACAAACAATTTAATACACACAGCGACAAATCTGTGTGTACAAGAGAATCAACTTACCTATGTAGAGTGCATCGATATGTACAGTAGAACCTTAATTATTCGAACTACAGTAAACGCTCGATTCTTGTCCAACAGCCGTGTTTTTCACGGACAACTATCGTGCCCGGACATGCTTTTTGATTTATGACTGCGTCTAGATATCGCGCATGAAATACGGATCGCGTGACCGAAGTGTGTTGCCGTCGCCGGCACAGTTTAAAGGCCCGCGTGTTCTCACAATGTAAATGCCGATTAAAAATGCTTTATAATAAATGCAATTGAAACTATATCGTGTTTGGCCTTGTTTTAATCAGAAAAATGCCAGAACCAAGCCAGTGAAAGTCCCATAAAAAAATAATGAAAATTAAGAAGTTTGAACATTCGATTCATGGTGTCAATGTAGTGGTGTTCACACCGATATATCCGAGCCTACATCAATCGTCGCCGCCCTGCGGAGCGGCGCGGCGGCGCACAGTGTGCAATTTCGGCCCAAAAGCGGACAAAATATGAAATCGTTGTTTGATTTTCACGAAACTTGGTATACTAAGGTTTTTTGTGCTGCTGATTAAGAATCTAATACCAAATTAATGTTTCACTTAACCGTTTATTAATTTTCATTAATAAAATAATGAAGTTTTAGATTCTGTATTAAAATTTTAACATATTATCACATAATACAAGACAATTGAAGAACAAGTGATAGGATATTAATAAATTCAAACAGTAATACTCATAGTTTATTTTTTTGAAGCAGAACTATGTAGTATTAATATCATTTTTCACCCCAAAAGCGGACAAAATATGAAATCGTTGTCTGATTTTCACGAAACTTGGTATACTAAGGTTTTTTGTGCTGCTGATTAAGAATCTAATACCAAATTAATGTTTAAATTAATCTACGATCAACTAACGACTGAGACTCGCGACTCTCGACTGTGATCTGCTCTGCACCGAAAAAGGCAATTAAGACCCGTGTCACACGATATCTACCGATTTTATCTTATCGATAGAAAAACACAGGTTTCTAATGCGTATACAAACGTTATTTATAAATCGAAGTTTAAAACTTTGTACATCGAACGGCAACACAAATCAGTAACAGGATGCATCTAATAATATTACGTTTACATTAAAAACATGAATAATTTATTAATAGCATATACATTTCATTGGTGATCAGATTAAGAATACTCTCTTGTTAGTAGAAATTATTAAATAATATTTTAAGTATACTTATTGACTGGATTTATTGCATCTATGCCATATACAAACGTTAGTGTAGTAAATCAAGGACAAGTCTCTCACACTTAAAACACGTGTATCTTTTGTTTGGGGAAATTTCGGGAAAATTTTCTTTTTGCATATTATTATAGACATATTCAGTAATAACTTCCATGCAAACTCGCCGTGTTTTCTCGTGTTTCTCACTTATTAAATGAAACTAAGAGGTGGTCAATCTGACTTTTCTACGCAAAATCGTAGTGTTTCAGCTCTGTACGCTCTTATACTGAATCAGGAATGTCATACTAACGATATAATCTCATTAATTAATCACAGAAGTACCCATTTTCAATAAAAAGAAGTCACCCAAGCGTATACATTCGGGACAGGAACAATATGTTCTATATCAATATATATACAACTATGATTCCATAATGTTGTAATCGGTTTTTTTCAATAACTTTTATGGTTTTTTATACTTTGAACTATTAACTAACGATATTACAACTCATATAAACAATATCTGTTACTTTGAAAAATAGCATTCGCTTGCATTTTGTCCGCGTTTCGGGCGAAATTGCACACTGTGCGGCGCGGCGTCAAGCGGCGCGGCGTTGACAAGCAGTGGAGTGGGTAGGCAATGGACAGGAATCGTGCCCACGACCTCGGACAAGAATCAAGCATTTACTATACTGTGTAACTTGTCGGATTTTATTTCTTTCATGAAACCATTTTTAAATAAATCGTCGCCGCCCTGCGGAGCGACTCGGCGTTGACAGGCAGTGGAGTGGGTAGGCACTGGACAGTGATCGTACCCACGACCCCGGACAATAATCGAGCATTTACTGTGAATTGGGACCGAGGTGGTTCGGATAATCGAACTGTTTTAAAATTACTTATTAAGTACAAGAGTAGAAATGTAATACATATTACTCACAATATGTATACATATGTATAGTAGTAATTATAAATACACAGTTAATGTTAACAAAACTTATGTGTTAAAATAATCTTACATTTTTTTTTTTTAACCATCGATGACTGTCTGTTCGAGATCTCTCATTTACTGGTTCGGATAATCGAGTTTCCACTGTATACTATAAAAGAAAAGCCCACGAAACAAAATATTTCCATTGTAAAGTGTCACTCCAAGCATAATATTGCTGGCTTAAAGGCTACACTTACAGTTGTCATCGCTTTCGAAATAATTAATAACAATGTAAGGGTAAATACCTATTAATAAATGATAAATGCGTCGAGATTAATACGGCTAGTCCGAGCAGGGTGATTCACATACATATTTCTTCAACACGATTCGTCGTTTCTTTCGGAAGCCTAAAGAATGTTCCGTTAATTCAATGAATTTTCATGATAAAAAATTAACGTTCGAGTGAGTATACAACTCAGACACTCGCTGGATTACCGCAATCGCCACCATCGCTAGCCCCATAAGAATTTCTTCGAAGGAGGGAAGGCAAAGTGGTACACTATGTAATTGGATTTCTTTTTCCATCAACTAGGTTGATTTATGCTTTTTGCCTGTCTCGGCTCGACCATGAAAAAGTCTTACAGAAGAAATTCTTGATTTTTCCGCTCCAAACTGCAGCCTTTGCAGCACGCGAACCGCGCCAGATAAATGTTTTAGGTACATACATTGAATTCATTTTTATTATCTTTATTTCGTGCAAACATTAAGTCGTTTCGAATATTTTAGTGAAAAAGTTGCCTCGACGATTACGATCAACAAATGAGCAGTAATTTAAAGAAACAAAATAATGAAACTGGGTCATCTGCGCACTCATTGCATTGCTAATTTTAAATTCAATTAAGGAAAAATTCCGTCCTTTTATTATGCCAAATTCGGACTTCAATTATAAATGGTTATTATCGTGTCGCCTCTTTGTTTGCTATTTTTTCGCTAAACATCAAAATACTCACGCTACACGATATTGGAACTTACTACATATCGCATGCAGTTTCATTATTTTGTTTCTTTAAATTACTGCTCATTTGTTGATTGTAATCGTCGAGGCAACTTTTTCACTAAAATATTCGAAACGACTTAATGTTTGCACGAAATAAAGATAATAAAAATGAATTCAATGTATGTACCTAAAACATTTATCTTCGTCGAATTTAAAACTCGCTTTTTTATTTTCTTTTCCAGCGATGTTAAGTTGAAAGCATTGCGCTTATCAGTACAAAATTCAGTTGTCGCGTCCAGTGTTCATTAACGAATGCAGACTTTGCCATGAAATTGACAAAAATGTGTGATCGGTATTACTAATTGCTCCAGAGGTAATAAGATTAAATGCGGTCCGATGATGCTACGCCGCGCCGCAGTTCCACTGGAATTAATTATCGTGCGTGATCGGTCTGTTCTCGGTCATCGATATAATTAACGCGGATGTAACAGGGATTATCTAATTTTTCTCTTCCCTTAACAATCGTATCGCGCGTTGTTAAAATCCCGAGGGTGAGAAAGCTCTTCGAAGTTTCGAATGCGACATAATAGCTCCGTTACCCTCTCTGCATTACATCACTGCTTACGTGTTTTGAACGCGTGCGTGGTAACTGTACGATGATAAACTCTATGGTCGATTTTTTCCTGTCCCCTTAGCTGAAAACGCACTTTTTCCCCGAGCCCTTTCCTGCTTCTCTGAAGCTTCTATAAAGTCCCATTTGATTCATGAAATATGCTCTGCCTTGTCTTGTATGTTGTCGTTCATTTAACCACTGCCTGCGTTTGCACACTGCGTACTGTTTATTTTTCGGAAGGAGATATACATAGTATAATAGCTGTCGATCCTACTTGCACGATTTCAGATTTTCATCGTAGGAGTGGAGTGGACAGCTATTATGCCTTCAGCTGTCATCTTTTGAAAAATAATAATTGTACAAAATATGTATTTCGATACAATTGAAAACGCTTCCGAAGTGTGTAAAGTTTTTCAAATTTTATGAAAGATCTCCCATATACAGGGAGGGTGTCCCATTTACATATGTATATCGACTCTGTCGAATATCTCCGAAACTGTTGATGATACTAAAAAATGTTTCAGATAAAAGTTAAACGGCATCAGGGAGCACACTTTCCGATATATGGAGATATCTGTTTTCTATATGGACGCGTAGAGGTCACGCTAAGGTCAACTTTTCCTTTTTTAGTGGAATCGCATATTCTTTAATGCACTACTCAATGCTACTCGTTATTCCCTGCATAAATGTACTAAATGTCAAACATAATGAAGCAAACTATTTCAATTTTTGTTAAAGTTTATATTTTATTGTATTCTTTTGACCTTTGTTATTGCATTTATACATTTTGGTGGTAACTACATAAGAATGTTTCTGAGTGTTCATTGACGATTTATTCGCCATTCATCGAGTGTTCATGCAACATTTTGCGCAGTCGAATCGATTCCGCTCACCCCTAACACTCGCATACCTAAGGCCTAAGGTATAGTCTCGACCGAGTACAGAGTACATATTACAGTCGTTTGGATGGAAGTTACCCGCCTTGTGCGTCTGTTTTATTCAAAACACTAGCTACATACTTCTTTAACGACACACCACCTACAGTCTAGTCGGGGGCAAAAGTAAGTGGACATCTTTTAAAAATTAATAACTTTTCTAAAATTGGATCTAAGTACTTTTTGTTTTGGGATTTTAGAAAAATTACTTTACTTGGTAATGTATACAAAAAATTAATCAAAGCTGCGATGAAAAAAGTGAAAGTTATGATTTTTAACTGTTTTATTTGTCCCTACAATGACAAATTTAAAATATGCCTTTTGCAGATCTATGTGGGTAAGATACATGCACGAAGTTTCATCGAAATCAATTTACGTATAAAACACCTATAGGCATTGAAAGATTTAACAATCTTTGAATTTTGCCATTTTTTATTATTTGTTTGCATGTATATGTATGCATGTACAGACATGTTTATGTCTTGTTTAAACAAAAGGCTTCTTTTAAATTTTTGTTACGGGCACAGATAAAAAAGTTAAAAGTCGTGACATTACGTTTCACACATTACCTAGTAAACTAATCTTCCCAACATCTCAAGAAACCTGAAGAAGTCAAATTCAATTTAAAAAATGTTATTAGTTTCTAAAGGGTGTCCACTCAATTTTGCCCCCGGCTGTATGCATTTTTAAATATGAGAATTGTTCAGAAAATGGGAACCGAGCGTCTACAGAAAAGTGAACAAAAATTTATTGAAATTAATCATTGTGTAATGTTGCCAGACGTGTTTTGCTATTTTTTAATCGCTTGAAACTCTGTTAACACATTACCTACCGGCGATTATCTAATAATTTTTAAAAGCCCATCGTCCACGGCTAAAAACTTTTTAGTGGCTTTTCACCAGCAACAACAATTTCAATTGTGAACCAAGAAGTCACCTTCAGCAACGTCACCTATTACATTTTGTTTTATATTATAATTTAAATAATGTAAAAGAATATTTCTGAGCTTCCTTTTGGTACAGTAGAACTACTGTTAATTCTATTCACGGGATTCCGGTAGGTAATAAAGTAGGTACATAATAAAAAATTATTTTAGGCAAGGTCTAAACTGTATGGTGAACGCTAAAAAATCTCTCATTTTTAACAATATTCAACAATTTGATCATGTTCTTCACATCACAGTTGGAATTTCCAACTATGTATAGTGTTTGTTTCTACAGACATAACGAACGTACCAAAATAAGCAACTTTTATAGAACAATGCTGTTTACATACGAGTTTCATAAACTGCAAAACAAATGATATCACGTGACTAAAACGTGCTGAGGTTGTCTCCGTGTCTGCTATGCGCAATCGATTCTTACTTTCCGGATAAGCTTTGTAATATTAGATTGTTACATATGAAACGTCCGATTTTTAACAATACCGTTAAACAAACATACCTTTTTTCTAAATATTCTGTTAAAGAATTACAGGCACTTAAAATAATGTATAATAGATAGACTCCGGATTTTATGTATTTATGACGAAAATTAGCAGGTGCAATTTAAAACAATGAAACGATTACAAGACTTGAAGAGTATTAATTTATTATTTTCACTAAATTAAAATTATTAGTGAAAAATATACATTTATATTTAGCTCTTGTCCGTTGCACAAACTTTTTATTTTGCACGAAGATCCGGAGTCCAATAATAAACCTGCAGATTGTAGTAGCATTTCTTGATGAAAACGCTTCATAAAATTTACATTCAAAAATCTAATATTCATATGTAATAATCGAACATAATTTAATATTATTTCATAGAAGAGTTACCATCAATTTTTGGTGTTCAATGTCTAGCCAGGAACTGTCGTTTAAAGATTAAGATTAGTCTTTCTGTATAATTTGAGTGAATTTGATTGAAAATCAAACCGAAATATACAGGGTGTTCCAAAAATGTTGCACTTCTTTGAAAGGGGCGATTCCTGAGCTCATTTGAAGTAACTTTTTCCTTTACGGAAATCTTCTCCGCGGCTTTGTTAACGAGTTATTTCGCTTTTCAACGAAATACAACCTTTTTGGGACACCCTATTTAATTTAATCCCAAGATTATATAGTTTTATTTTCCAATCGAAAAGTTTGAATGACTATAAAAGCGACCTGAACTGTGCGCGAAGATTGAAACGAACCATGGAAGACCCCATGCCCTATGGCCTATGGACTCCAAATATGTAATACATATAGTACATATGTATACAGTATACAGTAGAACAGCCCACGCATAAATACACACTCGAGGAACGGCTTGCGTTAATCATGACGACTAGACAGTGAATTTTATGCATTCACGACAAAAATGAGTAAGTGTAATTTAGAACAGTAATCACATTAGCAAAATTTAAAGATACTGTTATATTATTTTCAACCCATTGAACATATTAACAATGAAAATGAATTTGTATTTCACTTCAGTTTGTTATAATTCAGGTAGAAAATTTTTATTTTCCACAAAGATCCGCTATCTAACGATGACTATCTGTGCTGCGTGTACCTGACGGAATAAAGTATTCTTACTCGGTCGCGTGACTTCTTGCGAATGTGCATTGTGGTTGCGGTCGCAGTCGATTAAACTGTACATGCGAGTCGCCACATGATTCTTTAACCATTTATTGTCGGGTCACAAACATCTGCATCTGCATCTGCATCTTGTCCGTCGCGTATCGCAGCCAATACATATTCCCCGACATGTACTTGACTCCTAAGGCCAATCTGTAATATCGTAAAATTGTTCCAACACATAGAACGTCTCATAATTGATGGCATACTTTAAATCATTTTTTTTATTGTATATGGACCAAACGATGGATTAGTTTACTAATCGATATATGTATAATGAAAATTTTGGAAAATTTGCGTTTAATCTGAATTTAAAGAAATATAGTTGCGTTTTACAACTTTTTCATTTGAGCTTGTAACAAAAATATTTTTTTAAATATCTCGTTTACTATTAGGTTTAGGACATACGAAGGTCAATACATTTTTACGCAGAATTCGATACTCTGCCGATTCATGATTCAAAAGTCTTTCCATTGAAAGGAATCAAGCTGACCATCAAGTCTCCGAAGTGCCTTTGTACACATAAAAAGTTCAGTGAAGTTTTACTTCACGATATTTCCCCCTTTATACCATGCAACCTTTATACATATACATATATCATTCTTTGGAAATTGTGCATATTTTAAGCATATTTTCAGCAACACCTGGTATATCGAAACAGGTTAATTAAATTGATACAACAAAGGAAGTGCCTTGAAGAGAACGAAACGCTCTTTCTATTGGTTTTTTGTTCAAGTTTCTACGATCATTTTTTGGCTTTCTGGAGCCAGTTAAAGTTAAAAAGATTTAAATTTACTTCAATGTTGAATAACTCGAATAAAAAAAAATCGCACGATAATCAACAACCACACATTTTACAGAGGAAAGATAGCCCTTCCAAATGATATTAACGCGATTTATCAAAAAAAAATTTTTTCACCCCGTGTGATCTTCCAAAGTTGCACAAAATTTTTGTTAACCGTCAATATTGTCTTCATCTCGCTATAACATTGTAAAAAACCAACATAGCAAAAATGTGAAAAAGAGCATCTGAAACTAGAGGTTCCACGCTTTCAAACCATTGTTTAACGATATCGATACAGCAATTTTGGCCGGAGTTATGATCGTGTAAACTGGTAGCAATTTTTCGGGTCCGCAGAAGTGATCCCTTAATTCTTATGAGGATTGTAATATGAGCTCGTGCCACATTCGGATTAATTTTATGTGAATTAAAAATGTTAAATAGATACACGACTCAATTTATAACTATTATGTCGACGTTTAATAAATGATATATTTCCATACTTAAATGTTAATATTTGTCAACGTACAAAAGAAAGAATCGAAAGAATATTTATTTAAATCGTTAATTCTTTAACATTGACACCGGTGATATACACAGGTATACAAAATTAAAAAAAAAAATAGTATAAATATTCACAATAAAATGAGTATTCACCTTAGCTTTGCAGTGCCAGGTACGTTCGGAACCGGATATGAAGTGTTAGCGTGTCCCTTTGTCGCTTGCCGACATTAGGTATTTGTTTATGTTAGAGCAATAAATCTTGATACCTATTTGAAATGGTTGCATAAGTAAAGGTGTAATGTGTCCACACGAGTCTGGTTCTATCTAATCCATAAAGGGTTGTTAGGTTTCAAATATAATAACGATCTTGTTAAAAGATGTTAATTGTGTTGTTATACATATAGCAATACATAAACAAGCAAAATCAAATAACAAAATGAGTAAAAGATGCTAATTTCCTACGAGTGAAATGACTTTTATTGAGTATAAAATATAAATAGAAATTATCTATATTTTTAAAATTAATTAATTAAAATCTTAATTTCAAAAAATTATTTAAAAAGAATTATTTATTTACATGATACAAGAATAGGTAGAATTTGGTTTAGAAATATGTATTTTCATCAACAAAAATATATTACACAACAATCATTCTAATTAAAAATTGAAGAATTACAATTTGAGATAATTGAAACTTTCCGGCACATTGAGTACCTACATATAATATCCCGGATATCTATAAGACAAATGACAAACAAAGCAGTTTTTACCTAAAGGAATGTATTAACATTGATTGTTTATCATGCTTAGTCGAACGATAAATGGGTACTAGTTTTATCTCTGTTTTATAGTTTCTCCACTTGCTTTTGTGTTCTTACCTGTATTTGTCATTCCATACAGCAATTCCCATGGGAAATTACCGATGTATGTGTGCAGCATAAGATTTACCCCATCCCATAAGTGCGACTTTACATATGTAATCCGTACGCAGAGTTTACTCGCGGAGCATCGCGTGAATGTTTGCCGATGCATTTATGCAACCATTGTACAACGTTATTTACACACGTGTACGAATCCGATTTCTAACGGCGATTTTTACTTTTACTAGAGGTTTTGAAGAATGTCGGGTCAAAGTTTGTAGAAGCAATTTCAATTTCCTCCGTTTCGTTACGAAGATGGATTATCCTTCAAACTTTCCTAATTGGCTCCAGATGCTTGAAAATTGTCGATAACTGCGAATCGATGCCGTAAATATATGGGCAATTGTTACTCTGCTTTCAAGCATATGTATACATACAACGCCTATGAAATCTCAATAATCCAACTTGTCCGAATTCTTGAATGGAAATCATCATTTTACAATTTCCCCTATTCATCTTCAATCACGGAATTCACGCAGAGGTGCGCAGCGTATAGGTCCGACACGGTTCATATAAACTTGTTTTGAGATACTCGTTTCGATATTCCAACAGAAAATAATCTGGCAATTGATATTTACTCTAGACAATAATGTGGTGCTAATGAATCAACTTTGAGTCCATTATCTTTTTTACAATGATTTCCCCCATTCATCTTGATTCACTGAATACACGAATAGGTGCACAGCTCCGACACTGGCATTGGCCGAGCCGGAATCCGTCCACAGTAGCCGCGCCCTGATTGGTCCGTGTTTTTCGTTAATAACTCCTCATCAAAGCCGCAGGGAACATTATCGCCAAGGAAAATGTACTTTATCGCCAGTGTTATCGTCTCTTTCAAGGAAATACAACATTTTTGGGACGCCCTGTATAGTTTCCTTTCCGGTCTTCGGAATGTATTTATAAAAACAGTAAACATTAAACAGATAGCCGGGCCAGGCTGACGCAGACGTTTCCACGGAGCGTGCACGCATACGGGAACTTCAATGTAGTAGTAGATACAGTATTTAGCGGTTATCTGGATAACTATAAGAAACCGCCTATTATATGTATAAGAAAAAGTTGTTGAAAATGTCTAGCTGCATAACATATTTAAATTTTGTCCAAATCGGATAAGAAGACCGCTTTGCAAATAATTACCCATACTTTACGTGGTGGGTTAAGACTTTTTCGCAGTACTGTACATACGTCAACAATGTTCTATTTCCTTACACGAAATTCTGTTGACAAAACTGTTTTTTTAGAAGTGCTTTTTCTATCAAAGAAGTTACAGAGGACAGCTGCTGCACTTTGCTTTTTACCATTTTATCTAAACTCCAGACATTTCGGAAACAGAGTTGCACACTACGCTTTAAGGATGTTCTGGAGGTACAATGGGAGACAAAAGTACAAGAAATTCGAAATCCATCAATATATTGGCAATGAAAGCCATTCATGAGAATATTTTGCATTAAAAAAATAGATTAATTTAAAAAGCTTTCGTTTAATTAGTGAATTTCATGTTATATTTATTTTTTAATCAAATTGTCTTCATATTATAAAAAATTGTAAGTGACTTTTGCGAATAATTGTACCCTCTGATTTGAACTTCAAGATAATAAATTTGTGATATTCAATATATACAATTACGCAATAAAAAGTTAAAAATAAATATTTAAATAAATTAAAAATACTTCAGAAAGCAATATTCATCGTTATTATTGAGATGACAACACGATAAATTTGACGTTTTGTAACAGTTTATAATTTTTTGGTCTGTAACTGTTTAGCGAATCCTAATAAATTTTCAACATAATTAATTACATAATTTTGACTATATGTATATTAAAAAAGCTGGAGTTTCTAGTTGCGTTTTTTCAAGGTTTAAATAGGGTTTGAAGTGGAATTTTATGAATTCTCAATAAGAAGACGTGTTAAAATGTGCAAACTTTAAGTTGCTATAATTCTTAAACGGTGCAGTGAATCGAACCCAAACTTTGGTAATTGCATTAATTTAGTAAGAATTATATGTTGTCAAATTTTCAAAAATTTTGTTGCGTTTTTATACGGGTATCCCAAAATGTCTTCAACTCCCGGAAATGGGCGGTTGACCCGAGGTCATTTGAAGCGCCATTTTCCTTTTGCAAAATATGGCTGAACTTTCTCTTGGAAACCCCGAAATTTTCGGTTATTATATGTCTTATCTTGTTGATTTCTGCGAGAAACTCTCTACATGGAAGTCCTAGACCGCGGAAACCACTTGTTTTTAAGTTGTGAGCTTGTAAAGTTGAGTAATTTAACATTAATTTTCACTGTTTTACCTCAGAAAGTGACAGGTATGGGCGCCGCCATATTGGTAAGCAGGGAGCTCCTTGGGTGTAGTGACTCAGTGGCGACGCTAGATGGGAGTACTAGCGCGCTGATGTAGAATTTGCCCTCACTGGTGACTATGAGGAGCGCGGTCTACTACCGCGGGAAACTGGTTTAATGTAGGGTCTAGAAATCACCACCGATTGGACGAAACTCAAACGATATTTATTAATGTCGTCCGCACGGCAACGTGCGGAGATAAAAGTCCTCGGATCGTCAGATCACGAGAGTACAGATTCGAACAACGATTCAAACGGAATCTTGCCGCTCGCATGCGGCCGATCGCGGCGACACTAGCGCCGCGGCGAGGAGAGGAACTAGACATAGTCCCTACACTGATAGTAGCCGGGGTTAGGTGTGGGTTAGTTCTGGTTAGATTGTGTATCGGTTTTGTAGCTCCCTACGTACCAATATGGCGGCGCCCATACCTGTCACTTTCTGAGGTAAAACAGTGAAAATTAATGTTAAATTACTCAACTTTACAAGCTCACAACTTAAAAACGAGTGGTTTCCGCGGTCTAGGACTTCCATGTAGGGGTTTTCTCGCAGAAATCAACAAGATAAGACATGTAATAACTGAAAATTTCGGGGATTCCAAGAGAAAGTTTACCCCAAAATATTGTTCCGAGGCTTTGTTTGAGAGTTATTAACGAAAAATACGGACCAATGAGAGCGCGAGCTAGACCTGCGATGGCTGGCTTCGTGTGGCGCGCCAGGGGTCTCTCATGGAGGAACGTAGCGGCGCGATGATGCATCGAACAAGAGAAGGAGTAGAAATTGAACGCATGGAATTAAAAACTCACTTATTCAGCCGTAAATCCACTTGCTGCATTGAAATGTGTATCACTGGACCACTCGGTGACGAACTGCACAGCTACCTCCAGGTATACGGCATTGTCCCGAATGGTAAGGGACGTACGGTCAGGTCAACGACCTGCGCAGCTGGTGGTAAAACGACAGCCCAAGGGATGCGCGGTCAAGTAAACGATCCGGGCTTTCACCTTCACTTTCCAAACGATAAATAAATCGTATGTTTGTTTCATAAAGGTGCCATGAAATTTTTCCACAATCACGATTACTGTTCACATTTGTCAACACATAGCTGTCCACTAAGAACAATTGCAAGTGATAACTTGTATTGCAGCACAAATCACAGTAATGAGGTAATGCGATCAGTAGACTGCAGATGTCATGCACTTGTAGCAAAAATGAGTAAGTGCATTTTAAAACAGTAGAGAGATTAAAATAATTTAAAAACACCAATGTATTATTTTCAACTTGATCAAATGATTAAAGTAAAAATCGAATATCCGTCTGGCTCCTGTCCCTAGCAATAGCAGCAGCCAACTTTCATTTTGCATACAAATCCGCAGTCTAGTGATTAGTTTAAATAGGACTACTAAAACACACACATTTTAGCAACCGTGAACTTGGAATTGACAAGTCTTTGGAGATGTTCTCTCTACCGCGGCTCGAGCGACACTGATTTTACCCAATACTTCTCTGAAAAGTTTAGGGAGGGCATTATGCGTGTCGAAAATGCACTCTGTGTAGCGCGCTTACAAAAACGACGGGGTGGACAGACCAAAAAAAAGGATACGAGAGGGACCGCTGTAAGACTAGAATTTATGGCAATCACATGTTTCGGTTTTCCTGCAGATTGGTACGCAGAGTCGATGGGTAACTATTCGAAAACATTGTCCATCCTTTTACCCAGCAAGAGGTAGAAATGTCAGGTCCGCGTGGCGTTTTAGGGTCCCTATTGTCCTATACCTCTCTTAAGAAACTTTCTCAAAGAAGGACAGACGACGTTTTCGAACAGTAACACCGAAACATGTGATTGCCATAAAATCTAGTCTTACAGCGGTCCTTTCTTCGTATCCTTTTTTTCGTCTGTCCACCCCGTCGTTTTCGTAAGCGCGCTACACAGCGTGCATTTTCGACACGCATAATGTACTCCCTACACTTTTCAGAAAAATCTTGGGTAAAATCAGTGTCGTTCGAGCCGCGGTAGAGAGAACACCTCCAAAGACTTGTCAATTCTAAGTTCACGGTTGCTAAAATGTGTGTTTTTAGTATAGTCATATTTAAACTAATCACTAGACTGCGGATTTTTTTCTACAAATGCATGAAATCCGCAGTCTACTGATCCATTATTAGTGGATAGCTATGTGTTGAGAAATGTGAACAGTGATCGTGGGTGTGGAAAAATTGCATGGCATCTGTATGAAACAAACATACGATTTATTTATCGTTTGGAAAGTGAAGGTGAAAGCCCGGACCGTTTGCTTGACCGCACATCCCTTAGGTTGTCGTTTTACCACCAGCTGTGCAGTTCGTTGACCTGACCGTACGTCCCTTACCGTTCGGGACAATGCCGTATACCTGAAGCTAGCTATGTAGTTCGTCACCGAGTGACCCAGTGACACACATTTCGAAGCAGCAAGTGGATTTACTGCTGAATAAGTGAGTTTTTAATTCCATACGTTCAATTTCTACTCCTTCTCTTGTTCGATGCATCGTCGCGGCGCACCGCTACGCTTCTTCCAAGTAGAGACCCCTGGCGCGCCACACGAAGCCAGCCATCGCGGGTCTAGCTCGCGCTCTGATTGGTCCGTGTTTTTCGTTAATAACTCCCAAACGAAGCCGCGGACAACATTTTTCAAAAGGAAAATGGCGCTTGAAATGACCTCAGGAACCGCCCATTTCCGGGAGTTGAAGATATTTTGGGACACCCTGTATACCTCCAGAACATCCTTAAGTAGCGGCTGTTTAAAGGTATGCAAATACAAGGTATACGGATAGGCAATTAAATGCTCGGCTGGTGGACTTATGAAACGCGTCTGTGTGTGTGTGTGTGTGTGTGTGTGTGTGGGTGTGTGGTCGCATAGGCGAACCGCAATATCCATAGATAGACGAAGAAGATGGAAATAAAGAGGAGTCTGAGGAGAAACGATGAATCTGTACTCACGCAGTTTGCTTAGGGTCGAGGGATAATACAGCAAACTCCCTGGCTTGTCAGGGGTTAAAAAGGCCCCTCTTTTTGCCGATTCTCTGTCTCGCCCTTACCGTTTTCGTTATTAATACCGGAGTTCAGTCTATCCCCTTCCACGTTTGCGCCCTCTTTCCTGTCTCTGTGTGTGTCTCTCTCTTGCCTGCTCCCATGTTTGCCTTGGTCTTACCTCGGTTAGCTAAACTCCCCTGGAAACTCGTTCCACCTACCGATTCGTCGATGCGAAGCGCGGACGTTAAAAGAAATAGGCGTCATTTTGGTTATCCTAATGACTGTTTTCTCGTTAGAGGCAGCGTTCGTAGTTTGTTACCACTCAGAGACGCCAGTCGTTCTCAGGCCATTCTTGTATATGTATATGTATGTACTCCGCAGTTCTTACATCCACGGATTAGAAAGTCTTGCGGTGGGAATGGATGAATCTATTTGAATATCATTTTAGATATTCCCCGCATTCGTTTCTGCACGGAAACTCCATTTAATCCATTTGATTCGTGATGAGCCACGCTCATCAGGGCCTGAGTTCTGATTGGTGCGTGCTTTTCGTTAATAACTCGTTAACAAAGCCGCAGAGAACATTTTCGCAAAAGAAAAAGTTACTTTAAATGACATCAGGAAGCCTTTCAAGGAAGTACAACATTTTTGGGACACCCTTATTTGCACAGCCTTAACCAATAGCTAAGCATTGTCAAGTTTATATGTACTATGGATACGTATGGAGGACAAATAAAAATTAAAGCTTTTACTATACGTGATTTGTTTCTACAAAACATAATTTGGCTAGTTGAATTTTGTGAGAGTTATTTATTAGATTGTTTTCCATATTTTAAATTTGTCTTGGTTGAAGATAAAAGTTCTTACAGAGGTGGTGTTCATATCCTTTCCTGAAACGTTTCTTTCGTCTGTTCTGTTTCCAAAGAAAACATCCGCTGAACTTAAATAGTTATTAACTTCGCTCTCTATTTCTCGTGTGTCGCGACGTAATTTCCAATTACGAATTGATGCGTCATATTTCCTACTTAACTGCTTCTGGCGTCTAATGTGCAATTAACAAGGATGTAACTAATGAAATCAATGTGATAATATCTCATTGTTGTAAACTTCCAGAGACCGAAAACGATACAACCGTAACTCTGCTGCACCGTAACTCGCGTTAACTATCCCAGAAATGATTCCGCGCAACTTCCGTGTGTTAACAGGAAGCACTGCATAACATATGATTATTGCTTAATGCACATCAAAGCAGTTGCAACTACAAATGGCATCAATAAAACGACGCTATGGAGTCCATCAGTTTTGCATATCACGCTTTCCTTTCGCAAGATTTCGCGATGAATCATAGGAAAGTGACTCCCGTGAAGGTAGGACCTCATCGGATGATTAACGAGTCGTGTATGTTTGGTGCTCCCTAGCTAATGAAATAATGGTAAAGGGGTCGATTTTACATGACAAAAATGAAAATGTAAACTAAAATTCGCTCAAGCAGAAACGTGTTTTTAATATAATATTTTGCGATCCAAATCGAATTAAAATTGTTCTCTAATTAAGGGCAGACACTTATCTGTAACTTTATTATAATGTGGAGATTAATTAATCTAGATTTAAAACCTAAAACATCTTCGTTAATGCTACAACAATATGTAGAAGGAAAATGTACATTTGATCTAAAAATAATTTTAATGAAGATTTTTTTGCGAAATTCGTATTTTTCTTGAAATGAGATATGTTCATTAATTTGATATGTAAACAAAAAATAAATTCATCGGTCTCTTAACTGATGATCTGCGAATGACCTTTATTTGACCTGTACATACTATCTGTACGTACTATCGTCTTTTCTATTGAAAAACTTAATCCTTTGCCATATACAATATCCAGTCAGTACTGTTAATAGTATCTGTTAACTATGAATGTTATTCTTTCCTTTTCCACGAAATAAAATTCGACAATTGGTAAATACAAATTTGCTTTTGCATCTGGGAAATTATAAACGACAAAGAAGTTGTAATTGTTGCACACGCAAAGAAAATTGTCGTGCAAGGGGTTAATTCAAAGATCATTTCAAATGTATCATTCAAAGATCTCAAAGATCATTTGAAATGTAGTTCTTAAAGCTAATATTTTAAATATTAGCGAAGCAATCATTTGATACTAACATTTTTTTGTGAAAATTAAGATGCACAGGGATCTGTAATATGCGGTAACAAAATATGACTGAAAGCTTAGTTTGTAGACCAAGGTGACCCCAGTGCTCGATTTTATTATGTATTCTGAATCTCCTGACACAGTAAACATAAACAGGAGAGCAAGATAGCAGTCATCAGCGATATCTGCGAGTGCGGTTTTATTCCAAGAAATATCCTGAGTTTTCTAGCCGTTACAGGGCATCCTACACAACAGCGTAACAGCTGACGTACATTTGTTTGGTTAAATTTAGCAAGGGGTACGTTTCCGTGATCGAGTTTTATCAAAGTATTATTCCTCCCTCAATAAATTCGATATCGGTATTGCAGGCAATATATGAGTCAGACACGAAATTGGCCTCTTATCGAGACTACCCGCGGCTCAATCGATTCACGCAGCCCTTGCTAGTCTCTTCTTCTGTTTCTCCAGCACTGTAGCATCTAAGAACCGCATCGAGGGGTTGGGTGGCGCTCCCTATTACTGGTGTTGGTCTAGCAAACTTTCCTTTTTTCTTCTCCCTTTTAGGGTCGTTTGCATTCTCCCCTAAAATTCCGAGAACAGAGATATGACTAAGATATAGTCAACGATGCCCTCCCTCCTTCCTATGTCTTTGCCCTGGCATTAATGACGCGTACGCTCGTGCCTCCCATCCTAGAAATTTTCTAGGAAAACAAAAAAAACAAGGGATGTTGCTGAGGTATTTTTAATCTCCAGCCTGATACAACGTCGTACGTTTTATCAGAATATGCGAACTTGCTCCGGAAAGATAATAAACGAATTTTATGAATGCACGTAACTCTTAGCGTACTCGTGATTATCATTCTTTACAAAGTTTTTCTTTCGCGTACAATGAACCGTAGAATTTAGGGAAACATTCCTAAATTAATGGAACCGATTGTACACCGAATAGCATATTTAATAAACCTAATTCATTTAGTAATTTCCAACGCAAGAATGTTTATAATGTAATTGTAAAACGAGATATGTATGTACCTAAAATCCGTAATTTTTACATATTCCGAGGTGTTAGATTTGCATACAGTAGCTACAGCATCCTTTTTCTTTTGCGAAAATGTTCACCCTGGCTTTGTTTAGGAGTTATAAACGAAAAACACGCGCTAATCGGAGCACAGGCCCCGATGAGCGTGGCATTGGCCGAGTCATAATTCGTCCACAGTAGCCGCGCTCTGATCGGTCCGTGTTTTTCGTTAATAATTCGTTAACAAAGCCACGGAGAACATTTTCGTAAAGGAAAGAGTTACTTCAAATGACCTCAGGAATCACTCCCTTCAAGGAAGTACAACATTTTTGGACCACCCTGTACAAGCAAAAAGAATGGAAACCATTAACAGTATTTCCTTAGTAGAAGACACAAAAACTGACATAGAAGTGAAAGAAGGAGAGTTTTTGCCACTACTAAAAATCAGAAGTAATTTAACTGAGCATTCCTATTACCATACTCCACTGCACTGGGTTCAACAAAAAATGCATTGTGTTTTTGCCATGACATGATTCTGGGTGTAAACAGTTGCAATTAGCTTCACTTTAATTGCCTTAACTCAATAAAGGATAACCTTCGGTACCTTCACCTCGTTGTATAGCTTACATTCCGCGGTAGAATACAAAATAAACCATGCTAAAATGGACGGTCTTTTTTGTTTTTTTAATTCGACCGTAGAAGTGGAGCCCGGTTTTTGTTGAAGTATGGAATGATAAAATAAAATTAAATTAAATTATCATAAAATGATGGCTATTGAAAGAGTGGTTAGTTACGAATAAGCAAGTGCTCCTTTTAAAATGCGGTTAATACGTCTTGTAAGTACATAAAAGGGCTGCTTGTTATCCGAATACAAAATTGATATTCCATTTCACCTTATCTCTATCATATGAACGCAATAATAACATTTCTCCCTCTTTCCCGATATTTCTGATATCGTATCGCGCAATGCTATTGCAGCGTATTGCGTTTGCACAGTGTTGCATGGGAACAGAAACATAGATGCGTATCGTTGTGCGATATTTTCATCGAAACAAAATATACAGTAAAATTTGTTGCAGCCAGATGTTATCGTGCTGCAAATTGCTATAAAAATAGAAACGAAGCAATTCCATGTTTATATATATAAAAAAAACAAAGAAAACAAAAAAAGAATTTATTCGATAGGAACGAGAAGACTAGATCGAATGGTTTTCGGAGCTTCGCCGTTGCCCGTGCACACAACAATCTCGATGTCGTTGAAACTATCGAGAGTAAATTGGATCACGAACTTCAAAACGAATGGTAGGACCTTCTAAGAAGACTAGGTTCCGAGTCAACAATATATCTTCGGAGAGTTGCAGGGAACTTTCTCCTAAACACAAATGCTTGCGCGTTTGCTCTCGATACTGCTTCCTGGTTTGCCATTCGCTCCGCAAGTTTGCGCAGTTTGCGCAGTTTCCCCTCTAGGAGAGTTGTCGACCGTTCTCGTATCCCTCCGTTTTCGATGCGATCGAGGCTTTTCTACGGTTGCTACTCGATGAGTCACGTCGCGCACCATACGGTTATGCCTCTTGGCGAAGTCTTATGTACCCCGTTCTTCTGTCGTTCTCTTCTTTCAGTCTCGATTTCCCCGGCTGTGTTTGCCTCTTTATCCACGGTTGCACACATCCATTCCTTTCCGCGGTCCACGTCCACGTCCACGTCCACGTCCACGTCCACGTCCACGTCCACGTCCACGTCCACGTCCACGTCCACGTCCACGTCCACGTCCACGTCCACGTCCACGTCCACGTCCACGTCCACGTCCACGTCCACGTCCACGTCCACGTCCACGTCCGCGTCCACGTCCACATCCATTTCCTTCAATCCTAGCGCTCCGCCCACCATTACGACTATCGGTATCTTCGTTCTTCTCGGGTAACCCATGAAATTAACGAGGTCTCTCGAAAGAGATTTATTCTTTCGGTCCAGCGGGCGATTTTAAGAATCCGTTTTATAGGTCCGACGCGATATTTCTGTCGGTCACACGTCAGTATTTATAATTCAAGCGTAAACACGACCACTTCACCGTCGCGTCGATCAGGGTTCAGGGTGGCATACATTCCGTAAGACGCGCATTCACCGTACTATGTCCCATGCATGTAAACAAGGAAATAGTGCAATTGCCGATCAGCGCATTATGTATGGCGCAGTGTGCGCCGCTTGCAAATTGCGATGCGCATTGAATTCGAAAATCCCGAATTTTATCTTTCGTATACATACAGTCGCGAGCAATAATATTCGGACACTTTTAAAAGGACAATCACGTTTTTAACACATTGTTTACTAGCGATTATGTCATAATTTTTGCAAGTCTATGGTCCATGGCTAAGAATTTTTTAATATTTCAACAGCAATAGCGATTTTAATCGTGAACGAACAAGTTTCCCTCAGCAACGTAATTATTTTGTTTAGGATTATTTTATTAAGCTTTTGTTTAATACAGCACAGTTATTGAAAAGCCTAGTAATCATGTAAAAAAAGTTGTAAAAAGTTGTCATATGGTCCAATATTAAAAAAAAATTATTGTTCTTTTAAAAGTGCCCGAATATTATTGCGAGTGACTGTATCTAACCTCAAAATTGTAAGTGGAAAGCTACGTGACCGGAGGACCTCGTAAAAAGGATATTAAAAAGTTCGAAGAAAGCAATATATGTACCTACAATGTTCTGTATTGAAAAATATATAAGTTTCACATACTGTTCCTTTAGAAAGCTGGAGTATAAAAAAAATAATATTTGTAGATTTTCTAAAAACAGTATATGGAAATATTACTGACATTTACTTTCTGATTTAAACAACTACTCTATTATTTTCTTCAGTGCATTATTACTTTTATGGTATTATAACATGGGCTGTAGTACTTCGTTGAGTGTCGAACGGATTGAAAGAGGAACATTTTTAACAAAAAATGGTTGCTTTATTCGTTTAATTTATAAAATTGTTGGCCATGGTTTCACATACAGTGCTGTTTAACATGAATTCAGTGTTACGCCCTTATTCCGATAATTTTCGTGGACATATGAAGGTCAATACATTTTTACGCAGAATTCGATACTATGTATGTATATCGATTCATTATACAAAAAGTAGGTCTTTCTTAAAGAAATTAAAGAAATCAAGCTGACCTTGAAATCTTCGAAACGCTTCGCGCACATAAAAAGTGATTACATCACAATATTTCCCTCCATGCAACTTTTGTTTACATCATTTTTTCATAATATTACAAGCAACGGAAATATTCATGGTGGTGAAAGTTATTGCTCCACCCTGTATTTTAGGGTTCAAAACTTTCATGTTTGTATGCAGGAGGCTATACATATAGCGTTATCAAATGTTCGAATAGTAATCTTCGCTCATTTCCGCAAGAATACATATGTATAATCTCTTATCTCCACATAAATCTCTGTGCTCATCTCTGCCCCTATCGGGGTGTTCCAACGTATTTTTTTACATTGACCATATTTCAGTTTTATCTGAGCTTATCAGTTTATTACATCTCTAGTTTACTGACGCGAGCCTTGTTTTTCCTGAAGTTTATCCAGATCATTTTTCCGTCCGCTTTTCGGTTGATTCATATTTATTTTCCGCGTGCTTTCTTATGCACGAGATTTCGCTGCCACTTTTCGTCAGGTTTATTTTTGTTTTATTTAAATTCTACCGTCTTGCTAAGCAGAACTTGCAGTTTTATTCGTTACATCTTTCAAAATTTCTTATAAATGTCTATCACACAGCGGCGGACCATTAATTTTGGGACCCTGGGCTAACACTGTTTGGGAGCCTACCTACCCAATTAAACCAAATTAACTCAAGTACCAAACATTTTTACAGTATATAATTTAATTTTTCTAATTAAGGTTTTAATTTAAATTGCTTTTACTTTTATTTTTCGACCGGAAAAGAGGGCCCTTTGAGTGAACGTGGTTCTGGGCTGCAGCCCCTAAAGCCCACGCCTAGATCTGTCGCTGCTTAAACAAATTTTTTGTGTGGAAGCCAAACGTAAATACTTTCTAACACGTGACGGATAAAGATTTTATGTTATGTATGTCTACATGCATTGTCTATAATTCGCAACATCACAATTAATGAACAAAAATTCATACTCTTGTTATTATGCAAATGTCATCCGAAAAATGGGCATACAGTTTCTACTTCCCAAAACCCATCGTTCATATTTTGCATGCGAATGCATATTAGTGTATGTAGCTACTTTCCATATATTTTTCATTTTTCCACATACATATTTGCACATGTAATATGGTCGTAATTATTCGCATAATCATACACAAGACATTCGCAACCCGAACTACCATAAAATCGAAGCAAATTGCTGTTTCAAGAAGCAATAAGTAACAATATTCATATTTCGTTAGTTATTTAAAGTACAGAGATAAAGTAACTTACGTAATTTACAAATTTTTTACAAATATGACGTATTTGTTTCTTATCTATTATTATAAATAGACTGCGAGTTGTATGCATTTATGACAAAAATGAGTAGATGAAATGAAAAACTGGAAAAACATTAAAAGAATTCAAGGATATTATTATCTTATTTTCGACTCCTTAAAATGATTAAAAGAGAAAATACACTTTTATTTAACTTCCGTTTCTTACAATTGACTTGGATAATTTGTATTCTGCATAAAAATCCGCAGTGCAATCACAAATTTTGAAGCTGATATTACCTTTACCAACAATGTACTTGCACATTTATTTATAGTTCTATCAAGTCTACAATAAATATTTACCAAAAATAAGTTAAATAAAGTTTATTTTATTAAATAAATTAAATAATTAAATTTAAAAAATAAGTATATGTCCTTACAGAAAACAAATTATGTTAATAATTATGAGACCTTCGGTGCTTTTCTTATCATAAATAGTTTCGTCGTGTGGCCTCTGGACGATATTCCAAATGACCTGCAAATTTTCATGACATTTAAATCAACTGTTTCGGATGCACACGTCAAACGAAAGTGAAACACACCTTAAACTAAATTAAAAGTATAGTTCTAAGTTAATTAAAGTATACTTCTCACAATAGTAAAAATAAAAACTTATCTCTATGCATTCTTAAAAAGGTAGAGGAGATTCTATTTTACAAAGGCCAGCTTTTAAGAATCTTGAGGAACCCGGCGACCTCGACGAAATGTGCAATAATGGACATACGCACCGCTACGCTGGAAATTAGCTGGAAAAAGTGCTTGCGAGTCGGAAATCCTATTTAACGTGAAACAGGTGAAAAACGTTTATATCCGGGAGTTCATTTTTTCGGAAGAAATCTGGTATAATGTACGCGGTGCTGGGAAATATTTAATACATCGCTTTCTTTACGCAATGTGTTATGAGGAATATGATACTGGACTTATACAGGGTCGGGCAATATAGTAGGGTCGGGTCCACCTTGAATATTTCCGTTACTTGTAATATTATGAAAAAATTATATACACAAAAGTTGCATGGTATAGAGGGGGAAATATTGTGATGTAAACACTTTTTATGTGCGCGAAGCGATTCGAAGATTTCAAGGTCATCTTGATTTCTTTAAATGGAAAGACCTACTTTTTGTATAATGAATCCATAGAGTATCGAATTCTTCGTAAAAATGTATTGACCTTCATATGTCATAGATCGAATAGTTGACGAGATATTATCGAAATAATTTTCCATATCTACTCACCATAGCATAATTAAGATTAATTTATTTTGAAGAATATCTTAAAACAATCAAAACTATTAGCAGTAAATAAGGTATAACTTCGGAGTTTTAAAGAAAATGCAACATTTGGTTAGAGTTTTCTTGAATCTAATTTATTATGCACATCAATGTGATCATACCAATATTTATTCAATTTATGTTGCTTTCTCAATATCCACCATTCTTTCGTGATAATAAAAATTGCAATTAGAACAAACATTTATATGTAGATGTACATTTTGTAAATGTTGTTTTGCAGCCAACGATTTCCTTTTTTTCTTTTTGATGCCCTGACGAACCTATCTAATATTTACAGTTCATTGTTTTCTTTAATGAATAACATTGTCCCACGTAAAAAACTCCTGACCTTAAAGTTGCAGTTTATAATTTATTAAAAAATAATGTCCAACCAATGATTTTTTCTACGACCTAAAAACGTTCAGTTTGAAGTAAGCAATAAACTCGCTCTTTATTAAATAAATTTGTTTAGAAAATATAATATATTTTTGACGTTTGATAATTGTAAGATAATTAAGTTCATTCGAAATTTATGAATTGTTCTGTTTATTTAAAAGCATGTAAGCAGGTGTGTTTTATTTGCGGATCACTGTGCGTCGCGGCCATATTACTAACTACTTACTTACGTGTGTTCAGTTGAAGCAAGGCTTCCGCGTGTTACGAAAATTCACAACTTCAGATTAGATACACATAAAGTGCCTCGATGATGAATAATTTATTGATAGAGTGGAGAAAGGGGACCTGCCTGATGAAATATGCAAGGTTTCTATCATTTCCATAAGGTAGAAGAATAATATGTGCTTTTTTAATGAATTATTGAAGTAGTCTTCTGTCGAAAAATACTCTGGAGGGAAAGTAACAGGATTTGGGTGCACCCAATTTTCATAATCGATTGCATCATGTTTCCATTGGCGATAAATAGTTTGAACCAGAAGTTCTAGTAATCCAACAGTACGAATTTTTTACTTCCTTTATTTTATTTCCTCGTATACTTACCTATCGTAAGAATTCTAAAAGATTTGTAAAATAGAGAGAATAAAAAATGCATTTTTGTGCCACATACAAATTGCCTAATGGAAGTGTGAGTGCTTTGCTATTTAAATATAATCTTTATTTAATAGGGCAACGGAGCTGTTAAATCGTTTTCGGAGTACAGTGGTTTATAAATAATCGATATGATCCTTTTTCGATGGCCTTCGTTGTCTTTGCATTTTTATTTAAAAAACCGAGAATGTCTTTAACACATCTTCCTTTTTACTAGGATATAACGTCAATCTTGCAGACTTCGATTAACACTTGATTTCCATTTTTTGTGAACATTGGTTGAACTGGTAATGTGAGATTACCAGTGTTTGGTCCGTGTTTATCGTTAATAACTCTTCAACAAAGCCGCAGAGAATATTTCCGCAATGATTTCCGAAAAGTTACTTCAAATTATTTCAACAATCATCCCTTTTGAGGAAGTACAACATTTTTGGGGCACTCTGTATACATATGCTGTTGGCAGTCTACGGATTGATTAAAGACAAAGTGTATGAAAACCTGTCATAATACGAGTTTGTACTCTCTTATACTCGTCGTATATGTAAACGTAATAAATGAACGTACAGATTCAAGTGTTATGCAGGATCCGGCCTAACAACATGTCAAGCAGAGAAAAATAATATATGTAGAGTAAAATGTTTTCGTTCGACGCTTAGTTTTCAAGACAATCCAGTTTGATTATCGACTACGCACACATGCATTTGCGGGTATAAGATACGACTTTACTTGCGATGTATCGCATCTTACGAGGGAATCTATTCAAGTTACACAAACCGATTTTGATAACACATACATACATACATATGTTAGAGATAGTACCTCGAAAAATATTTCACACATATAGTTTTTTATCTGCTATCGTCCACAGTGAAGGGGTGAAAACAGCCCTCGACGTTGAGGGTTCGAAACATGTTTTTTCAGATACGAGGCAAATCGATTAGTCACCTATTGAGTTTTCCTTCATTTTTCTGGCAAAATGCTTGATTATAACTAGACTGCGGATCTTTATGCAGGTTATAAAAGCTTTCAAACAAACCGTAAATGTATTTTGAACCTACAAAGGCTGTTCCCAAGGAAAACAAGATTCCATGTGATTTCACTTTCTTAAAATTTGTCTACAAAAATTGAAAATTACATAAATCACAGTCTAATTATAATCACTTTAACTGTTCCATTTAAAATACTGGGCTTATTACCATTGAATGAGAAAAATGGACAGAACTTTTAAATGTGAATATAGATTATTTCATGCATCCGTTTTAGTCTTTATTTTGTGGAGTTAATCGATTTGGCAAACGTGAGCCTCATATCTTCTATCTTTTTCTCTGACTATTAAAAAGTTTTAGTTCAAGTATTATGTAGTTCAAGATAAAGTGAAAATTTATGGGATCATCTATAAAACGAGCCGGAATATTTCGCACGAGGTAGAAAAATATGAATTTAATGAATATTGTTAAATGATAAAAAAGATGTACAATTTACGTATTCCCTATGTTGATGAAATTTTCGGAATATTTATAATTGATACAAATCTGCAAAATGTATTTTTAAAATTTTAAATACAAACCCACATAAAAAGGTTCTAAACAACAACTTTTAGTATTTTCTCTGTAATTCCGGCCAATTGTAATATTTTCAAAATTTTGTTTTCACATCATGCAATAAACTAATTCTTCTAACGTCTTAAAAAAAAAAATGCAATTCATATAATCCAATACTAAAAAAGTTTTCGTCTTTGTAATAGTGTCCGAATACAGTAGTATGTATCTGCGTAACTGTCGTATCGTCGGGTCTGCGAAGCGACAGTTCTGGTAGAGGTGCTACATTCTTTGTAGTGTGCCGAACGTAGAGACGGATAGCAATTGGAAAAAAGGGATTCAGGTTAGACGCTTCGACTCTCTGCCTCTCTTTCTTTTCCGTTCGCCGTCCTCTTTCACGACCGAAACTTGAATGGCTTATTACACGAGTAATTATAATCGTAATGAGATCGTGTTTGGTGTCATTTTACTTAGAAAAACGAGACGAATACGATGGTAAAAGTTCCATAAAAACGAATCAAAAATTACAAAAGTTGCAATCTATTGCTTCGCTTGCATTAGTTTGAGTCTCGCCGATATTCGACCCCTCGCTATCTCAGTCGTCGAGCGTGTTTACCGTTTTAATGTTCCTAAGCCGCGCCACGTCCCCCCCCCCCCACCCCAGTGGTGGGGATAAAATGTTGACAGTTACAGTAGACATCTTTGCGACAGTTGCGCAGATATTACTGTATTAATAAGAGTCGCTGTAGATATTTTTCTTCCGCGTTCGAAAGTGGTGGGGCTACCTCTGCGACAGGTACGGGGGTATTACTGTATTAATAAAAGTGACTCTAGATACATATATTTTTCTGCTACGTTCGCAGAATATGAAAACCTTTGTCCCTCGCTACAGGTTCGTTCTGTATCCCCGTGCGAATACAATATGTATACAGGATACGTTCCACACCTATAGGTATAATCAGTGACTCATAAGTTCCTTGTCTCTCGGTGTTTCTCTCGTCGAGAGATAGGCCACGCGTCGTATTTACCGCAATCTACCTCCCACATTTTCTCCACCTTCGGCCCATTATCCGGATCGAATAATTTCTACTCTTACGAGTACATATACGCGGAGGGGAACGGCGCGGCGCGGCGCGGCGCGGCGCGGCGACCCACAGGCGAACATTGTCCGTGTTAACGCTACTCGTAATTTCGTTATAACCGTGTCACCTCGCCTCGAAGATGGCTCACGAGGAGACAGCGTTGATGTTTCGAGCCGTTATTTCCCAAGGAAACTCTCCCTTCGACGTTCTTTCCAACTATTGCAACTACGAACGGAGCTCCATTCATCTGAATCGTTCGGATAATAGGAGTCCAGTAACTCCAGTATCTCCTCCGCTATCGTTTCTTCGTTTGTATAGTAGGAACTGATGTTCGTGTAACTGGATTTATACTCACCTATTTAAAGACATACAGTCTATGTCATAGACAATGGAGTTTCGCTGTTTTTCAAGCAAGAGAGTTCAACAGAAATAATCTTCCTAAATCAAATTCTGAATGTTTTCGGCGCAAAGGTTCGATCAATTAGAAACCAGACAACTATTTGCAAATTTTCACAACAATTCTTCTCAACAATTTTCTTTCCTATAAACATCTTATATCCTACTATCTGTCAATTAAATTAACGGCTTCATCTTATCGGTCTCCATTAATGTTGTTTTAATTTCACATTGTACGCTTTTCGGTGTATATGTATAATTTTCAATGGCTATATAGTGAAATGTTTTACGGGTTTTTGAATCTGCCGCCAAATATCGATTAGTTCGGCTTCGATCTATTGACTTCTATTGGTTTCGATTCTCGCTGGTTCTTGTTGCTGTCAATCTCACGTCTGTGCCAGTGTAGCTCGTTCTACCGGCATAGACACAACATGTGTCGTGCACGTTTAAAATCTAAGTGCTAAATTTTCATAAAGCAAGTGAGTAAACCAATTTTTTATGTTTTGAACATGTAGTCAATTCTGTTATCATTACAACACAATTAATATTTTCAGACGCAGTTTTCTTCTTTCTTGAAAATGACCCACATGAGGGTCGAAACGTCGAAAGTCTAAATTTACTTGCAAAATTGCTTTATTATGTTTAATTGATCGAACCTTTGCGCCGAGAGCATTAAGATTTTCCTCTGATTTAAACAAATTACGATCGATAACTGTAACAATATTAATTCTTCTCGACGTTTCGATCTTAGTTTAGATCATTTTCAAGAGAAACAAATGAAATATTGCGTCTGTAAACCAACAATTAATAAATAAAATATATCACTAGTAAAAATTCGGAAAAATAACCAATAATAGAAATAAAAGAAAACTTTACTCACTTGCTTCGTGTCGCAAAGTAATTTTCACAAAAAATTAAACATATTAGAATGACTCACAAGTTACCGCTCGGGCAGCATACCGGTGAGTGAGGAAACGTGTAGACATTTAGAAATATATATGATCGATTGTAATCGATCTATTGGCCAAAATCAGATTTGGCGGTAGTTTCAAAAACAAACAACATGTTACGAAATTATAACCTTCCATTTTTCTGCCAGTATACCTACATAAACTGTGGTATTTCTTAAGAAAATTGACATTCAGATTTGTTTGACCAACATAATATACAAATAATTGTATAAGAAAATTAATGCTTAAAGTGAAATTAAACAAAAAGAATTTGTTTAGAAAAATTCATCATACGACATTACTGGTTCAGTAACGTTGCGTAGTATTCATGTATCTTAGGGGTTTCATACCTAAGGTTTACGCTGTGATGTTTAATCATATGAATTGTTTCTAATAATATCCTTTTTGCAAATTTACTTCACGGTCAACAACTTTAGCATTATCAAAATCGAACGGGTGGTCAAACTCTAAAGAATGTTTCGTCATTGCAGTGTGTTGAGTTGGAGGTTTGAAAATGTTGAGTTTATGTTCTTTGATTCTGGTTTCTAAATGTCTGGACGTTTGTCCAATATACACCTGGTTACAACCCTTACATGGTATTGAATAGACTATATTGTGGCTCTTTGATAACAGTAATTTATCTTTAATACTTGGGAACCAGTTTTTCAAATATTGTGGAATTTTAAAAATAGTGTGAATTCCTGATTTTCTAAAAATTCTTTTGATATTATTGGAAATACCTTCAACGAAAGGAACCACAACCGTGTTACTCCGATTTATCGGTCCTGCCCTTTGAAATCTCTCTTCTTTACGTTCTTGGACGTAAAGGGGGTGGTAAATTTCAAAAGTGCGTTCTTTAATGATGTTAGAAACAAAATTATCTGGGTACCCATTTCGCTTTAGGGTATTTCTAATTAACAAAAGATTGTTTGCTCTAAATTTAGGGTTTGATAATAAGATTGCACGATCAATAAGTCCTTTAACTAAACCAATTTTGTGTTGTATGGGATGAGATGAACAAAAATTAATATATCTGCCCGACCAGCTCTTTTTGTGGTACCAGTTCGTTATGAATTTGTTACCTGATTTGATTATGCTGACAAGTTCAAAAGTAAATTTTAATCTTTCATGAAAACTGTTGAAAGTGTCCAACACAACCTGCAGCTGCTCAGGTTTAATACATGTGACAATATCATCTACGTACCTTTTATAAAAAACCAATTCAAAAGGCAATTTTGAGATGGAAACCTCTTCTAATTTTTCCATTACCAAGTTAGCGATGACAGGGGAAATGGGAGATCCCATCGCTGTGCCAAAAACCTGTTTGTAATATGTACCGTTGAACAGAAAGACGTTAGATTCAAGTATAAACTTAACAGCTTGGAGAAAATCAGTCCGTTCTATGGAAGTGTGTTCTTTGATATCATCCCACCTGCTGTCAAGAACCTGTAGACCTAGATCTATAGTATAGGAACATTGGTGAAAAGAGCTGTGACATCTAAAGATACCAGTGACAAAGATTCATCTGTAATTTCAATGTTTCTTATTTCATTGACTAACTGCCAACTATCTAACGTATGGTAAGGAGATTTACCAATTATATTTGATAGAATCTTAGCAAAAAACTTTGACAGTTTATATGTAGGACCATCAATTGATGAGACAATGATTCTCCAAGATGAGTTTTCTTTATGTGTCTTAGGTAGAGCGTAAGCTCTAGGTATTACTGAATTATGGGTTTTTAACCTTTTTCCAAGATCTTCATTGATTTGCTTTTTCTTTACTAAATTAGAAATTATAGAATTGGCTTTCATCTCAAAAGTACATGTATACTGGAATTTACTAACTTTATATGTATTAGTGTCACTCAACATGTTTAACACTTCTGAATTGTACTTCTCCTTATCAACCAACACAGTGGTGTTTCCTTTGTCAGATTTCAGTATCAACAAATTATTGTTAGTTTTGAGAAACTGTTTTAAATTTTTGATTTCTTTTGAGGATATCATAGAATTGTTGGACCCATGTTTATGTGTGGTAAAGTTCAAAATTTTATTAATCATTTTAATTCTTGTTGATGATTGTAAATTATTGCATTCAGAAATTTTTAAAAGCGCAGATTCTATATCTGCAATGAATTTGGGGGAAATAATGTAGTTGTTTGGGACCTCAAGAGCAAGTTTTGGTCCAAGTTTTAAAATTTCAATAACGTTATCTGAAACAACTGTATTAGTTAAATTTATAAACCAAGAATTGTTGTCAATACCTGGACTATTATTATTATTGTTATTTACATCTGTAAAACCAGTTCTAGAGTTAATGTTTGTATTGGATATACTATTATGGTGACTATTTTTGATATTTAATAATTTGTTAAATTTTATTAATACCTCTATTTTTAAAGAGTTAAAAAGTTTTCTATGTTTCATGTTTTCCAACATACAAAATCTTTCGAACAAATGTTGAGGAACAAAGAATTGAATTTCCTCATTCAATTCTGATAACCTATTAATTAATGAAATGTATGTAAAATGTGTGTCTTATAATCTTCCTAATAATAATAATCTTCCTAACCCTGCAATGGTGTCCTGGGGTCTATCATGACCTCAACAAAATTTTTTTACGCTAATTTTCGCTACTATCTTGCAAACAAATGCACATATGATATTTCTTTAACTTTTCTGGAACATTTGGTTTATGTAGTCTTCAATTATATGCTTAAAACAATCTTAGTCAATTTTTGTAAAATTTTGGAAAGGCTCCAATGTGATACTTCATAGCCTGAGTAAAGATATCACTAAAGTGTTCAGAACTACTGTACTTTTTGCATTAGGATTTTGCATACGTATTTATGGGTGTTTTAAATGTATAAGTTATTCTTTTTAAGTTTAAGTAATCGGGATTACACGAATTGTATATTTTTTTATAGAGTAAATACGTTTTGAAAAACATGTATTGGCTGTTGCCACGATTTCTGTCTTTCAGCTGATCGAAAACAAAATAACGAGTTAGTATCTTACATTAGCCAATATGAATGCGGCCATGATCTGAACCAAAGTAAATAAAAGGTCTTGATTATTTACAAAATGACAGCATTTTCAATTCAGATTATTGACTTTTTTAAGTATTTTTCCATCTTCAGCACGTTAAAAAATTAAGAAAGGAACATCATATTTTAAAAATGTTCTTGGCTGCCACAGGTGTATTCTACATTTTCGGTTCGATCAAGATCTGTAAAAGAAAGTGACCGCAAAATTGTCCTTGACCTTCAATTACACGGTTAAATTATTTTTTATCTATCTAAATTTACTTGAATTAACTTGAAAAAAATCTTTATTTACCTAAAAAAAAAAATGTTGACCTTGAAATTCAAGGTCAAGGACAATTTTGCGCAACTTTTTTTTACAGATCTTCATCGATCCGAAGATGTAGAATACGCCTGTGGCAGCCAAGACCAAACATTTCTTTACACACTGTACATCTGTTAATGTATTTTGTCAATCTGAATATATGCTTAAATATTGCTTACATACGTTTTGTTAATTTATATTTTGTATAATATTTTCGTTACGTTTAAAAATGTCTGCGTTCTCTTTCTAAAACTACTGTTATATGTATAATTTACTGTGTATGCTTTTGTGAGTATTGAGCTCAGCCATGGGCATTATCGTTTAACCATGGACAACCCACGCAGCATGGAGCATACTCTTTGAAAGGAACGGATGATTTTGCTCAAGCTTATAATACTAAACCTGAATTGTCACTATCCGCTAACGTGGCCGGTTGCTAGCTCACATTCGAACACTTCTGAAGCGTGCCGCTATCCGGACAATGGAGAATATCACCATGTGAATTCCATTGAAAAATTTTTGAAGTATTATAATACATATGTATAAGGCTTATATCATAACCAAAACTGTCTACGAGGTCCGATTAGATTGAAATCTACATGCAATATATGTAGAAATCGCGCATAAAAATTTCGTAAACACAAGCTATCTATCTGTTATACATATTATTAATGTTGGTAATTATTTACAATACGGGTTTCCTCACCGATTTCAATGACCTTGAAATATGTTATTAAGGTCATCAATCTGAATAACTTTTTCCTATACATATTAATGCCGGACGACCTTTGTTTGCAAGATATTTGCGGAAAACTGTTGGGATGACTATAGCAAACTCTACCTTTTTCCACTGACTAAATTTCCCTCTCCCCAATCCTAACCCAGACCTAATCAAAATTCCTTCAAAATGATTATACAAACTTTAGTTAGGTTAAGTATTTTAATTTTTCTTTGAGTTGTCAAAGATCATGTATATGTAGGAAATAGTTGGGTAAAACTTACGTTTAGGGGAGGCAGCTCCGATGACCTTGACCTTCACATATGTTGTCGAGGACAACATTCTGAACAACTTTTGTCATTACAACTACCCGGTGCTCAGTCTTAGTTTTCGAGATATTTGCGAAAAACTATTGCTAATAGTGTATTGAATTTTACGCAAATATCTCGAAAACTAAGACCGAGCACCGGGTAGTTGTAATGACAAAAGTTGTTCAGAATGTTGTCCTCGATAACATATGTGAAGGTCAAGGTCATCGGAGTTGCCTCCCCTAAACGTAAGGTTTACCAATAGTTGTTCAGAATGATGACTTTAACAACATATTCCAAGGTCATTGAAATCGCTGGATTAGGTCGTGTTGTGGGTTAGAAAACGGACTCTGTGCGGTAGCAACAGTTTTTTGCAAATACCTCGTAAACGAAAATCGTGCGATGGTAACATAACAACAACATATTTCAAGGTTATTGAAATCGGCGAGGAATCTCCTATTGTAAATAATTGCCTTCAGTTTTAATATCTTAACTTTACCTTAGTATTGAAATTACCAAACAGCTGAAAATAACTAATTTCAGATTTTGTATTTACAATTGTTAAAATCATAAAATAATTTTGCGAGAAATTAATAAAATTGTTTGTCTGTGTACATATTAAGGAAAAAGTTTCTTTCAAATCTCAATAAATGTGCTTTTGTTGTTTTCTTCTGTTAAGAATGAGAATTCTTCGTTACAGAATGATTCGAAGAATCGACTTCCGTAATAAATGGCGCAAGTCATTCGAAATTAAGTAGTATAGAAAATATTCCATTTTTTTGTCACTTAAGAATTATGGACGATTTATAGCAAATTGCTAGCACGATGTTATTCAACATGTCAGTGACAGGATGAATCAACGTTCGCACGGTATTCCTGTATTTATAATTTCTTGATAATGCTATGGAATGTTTCGCAATCTATTGAGTTTGATCTTACCTCACACTGCCCGTACAATACTCATCTACAACGGTTCAAGGAACGGATTTGTGAAAGGAAAAGTTGATAGAGCAACGTTAAAAAATAGTAGCATGATCATACAGTTCGCTGGAAGATGCAAAATTATTCTCAGAATTATTATGATTGTTTATTTAGCGTGTCCGTACAATACTTAAGTGATAGATAATTATTGTATATCTTAGTCATCGAATCAAATTCAATTGAACGAATCGTGAAATCTGTTCCAGTATTTCAACTTGAGTATGTAAACTTTTCGATGTGATACCTTCTCTCCGATTTCAATAACCTTGCAATATGTTCTCAAGGTCACCGTTTTGAACAAAATTTCCTTTCAAAGTTTTTGGCGGCTTTGGTTTGGTTTACGGATTAGGTTTGATGACCAAATCCTTACCTAATCCAAACCTAACTCAGCGTACAATGTTTCTGCGACACGAAGCGGTGACCGCTCTCAAGAACACCCACCCATAGATTTACAAATAAAGTTTTTTGCGAATATCTCGTAAACCAAAGCCGACGGCCAAAACCTTTAAAGGGAAATGTTCAGAATGGTGTCCTTGACCACATATTTCAAGGTCATTCAAATAGGAGAGGAGTTAGCACATCGATCCCATGCATTTAAAAATAAAGTTTTTTGCAAATATCTCGTAAACTATAGCAGACTTCGACAACATATTTCAAGGTCATTGAAATCGGAGAAAAGGTAGGATATCGATAAGTTTACCTTACTTTTTTACAAGTGTTCATAATTGAAAGGATGCACAGTTACAAGGTTAACAAATAATCGTATGTATGCTAAGTTTATTTATGTGTTTCGAATTTTTAGTCTTAACGTTCCACTTAGTTTTTTTTATACATATTACATGCTGCTTCACGATCATGTTATGCACCATAATGTTTTCGAGGGAAAAGAACGCCTCGCAGTAATTCGGTTGCGTCATTGTTTACGAACAGAAGTTCATGAAAATGTGGTTCATATACAGCGCATACGATTTAATTTGAAAGCTTGCGCAACCGTCTTTGTTGTACATACATGCAGGAGGAGTGGTCAGCAGAGAAATGCAAGTAACGCATATCGGTTTAGTATACATTAACAAAGTGCGTCGGGAAGCATTATTCGCATTGAAAATTCGCTGCTTCAGACTATCAGATAGTAGCCCGGCATTATACATATGTACATATGTACTTATGTATGTAGTTGCGCCTTTATGACCTGTTGGAGCGATGAGCGATACCATCATTGGCTATACTTGCAGGAAAGCGTTATATTTTCTCGCGAGGTTTTACCTGCATTTTCCTTATGGAAGGTGTATCTATTTACATTGTGCGCGTACATTGGCGAAGAATAGCCGTTGCCTTCAGAGACACAGAGCCTTCTTCAGAATTGAATAGTTAAAGACTTTAAAGCCCTCGCTGGCTCGGCCTGAATACTTGATCCTTGGCTACTCGGGCCATCTTACCTTTTCCTAACTAATTTATTGGTTGCCATTAAATAATGTAGCTATTTAGTTGACAAAGACTAGTTCTACCTGAATATTGTAACGCAACACACAGAATATGTGAACTATTATTCGTACTCTACTTTTGGTTCCCTGTAGCTTTTTCATCACTACATAACAATTACAACAAATTGTTGAACTGTTCGTGGTTTCTTTTCGATGAATTTTTATGCATACCACTACTTTATGATAACACTACGGATTTTTATGCGAGATAAAAAATTTCTAAATCGGCTGTAAGAAATTGAAGACAGATTAAAATGTATTTCTTCTTTCAATAAATTCAATAAGTCGAAAATAATGTAACAATATTTGTTTGTCACTTATCCATTTTTCCCATAAATGCATAAAATCCGCAGTCTAGTTATGAGAGATACATGGTGAATGCATAAAATTAACTTTCTCCATTTTTAGAAGGGCAAAAATATTATTAAAACATTAATAACATTTTCGTTAACTTAATATTTATGTTTAGTTTGTTTGTAGAATACACCATGTAATCTACATGGATTGTTGATTGGCACGTGGAAGGTGTTTTGGAAGGAAATTTTACCAATTCGTAAAATAACAGTAAAATAATTCCCTTCTAATGGTAAAACAAATTACACGGTCCAACAAATTTCAACTTTTTTTGGGGGTTTCGATTCTCACTATACAATTCTTATAGAGTTTTTTTGCGCTGATTCCGAATCTGTCCTTAATTTTTCTCCTAGACGCACAGTTTTTGAGAAATTTTTGAGAGACGCCACTTTTGCACCAATTTTTGACGATATTTTTGAATTTGTCACAAAAAATAAGGGTCCAGCGGCAAATCGAACTATACCACGCGATAGAGCAGACTTTTCTCTTGAGAAACCCCCGTTTGAAGTTTGAAACGTCAACGTTTTTTTTCGAACCAGAAAGCAAAATATCTTCGTCCGACATGAGTTGCCGCCAGTGGCGCGGCGCGGCGCGGCGCGGCGCAGTGACGGAATACGGAGCGGCGAACGATCGTTCTAGGGGTGAGCGCCACTGGCGGCAACTCATGTCTGACAAAGATATTTTGCTTTCTGATTCGGTAAAAATGTCGACGTTTCAAACTTCAAGTTTCAAACTGCTCTATCGCGTGGTATAGTTCGATTTTCCGCTGGACCCTTATTTTTTGTGATAAATTCAAAAATATCGTCAAAAATTGGTGCAAAAGTGGTGTCTCTCAAAAATTTCTCAAAAACTGTGCGTCTAGGAGAAAAATTAAGGACAGATTCGTAATCAGTGCAAAAAACTCTATAAGAATTGCAGAGTGAGAATCGAAGCCCTTTTTGGCTGTTGGACAGTGTTATTTATTGTTTTATAAGTTCGTGATATTACGTGATATTACAAATTTTTTGTAGGAACAATCAACTCAGATTTTGTTTAAATCAAATTTACTACATATAAGTTTGTGGTATTACGTAGCAAATTATTTTGTAGGAACAATGAATTCAGATTGTTCAATCTGAAATATTTTTTCAATTTCCTCCCAAACAAAAACGGCAAATTAGCAAGAACAATATAACGGGCATAATTGTATAAAAATATTATACAATAGCCTTTCGAAAGGTAGCATCTGCTCTTCTTGAAACCTTGGAACTGTTCCAGCGTCATTCTCACAGGTTCTCGGAACTGGTCGCACGAAAACAGCTTTTTGGCTACTTAGTCGTCTATGGTCGACGACAGCTGAACTCCATAACGCAAAATGAAAATTTTATATGCGTTGCGACTCTACTCGGGTTTTTGGATCATCAATTTAGCTCTTCCGTAGACAATATTTTAGTTGTAACCATGAAAACAAATTACATAAAAATCTGAAAATTTCAATCGTCATATATATTTTCCTAAAATTATGAACAAATTATAGTTTGTCTAAATTAATTTTCGAGGAAGATGAAGAATTTCGTTCCGACTCTGTTATCCTATCTAACAGACTCTGACTTACAATTAGAAACAATGAGATTTGAAATGTTGATTCGTGCAAATGTACAATAGTAATTCTTGGTGGCCTAAGTACCCATTTGTGGGAACGTCTTATTATTTTACTAGTCCCTTTGTTGTTATCGTAGGAGATACCACGAGTTAAAGCATCATTATCATGTAATCCGACTGGCTCCGCTGATTGATTATTATTTCGTTTTTGTTTTAATAATTGGAGCTCTTTCTGTTCTAATTGTATTCAATTCGATTACTGAGAAAAATCTCGGACCGTGCGAATCATTAACCATAGAATATCTTCGCGGTCCCGTTTATGAAGTGGTTAATTAATTAAGGCTTGCGCGTGTAGTCGTGGTCATCGGCAGTAGGGGCTCCAACGTTTTACTCGGCAGTAAGTCGGTTAATTACGTGTTCATTATCTGAACAGAAGGAGGAACAGGAACGGTAGTTATCGCATTGAAAATCCGCTCGACTCGACTCGGCTCAGCGCGGCGCACACGCGTCGCAAGTTTTTAACGCAACAACAATCACCATCACCAGCCAACCATTTATTCGATGATATTAATAGAACCATGACGATCCTGGTATTTCTGTAAAAAGACCGACCATCGTTATCTTTCCTGCCACGATTATTTTTGACTCTGCGAGAGCATGTCTTTCAGCGATACGGCTCTCTCGTTAAATTAAATACAATAGTTATTCGTTACTGGTTCATTAAAATCGTCATCATATCATTCTAATACTATACAATAATTTCACATGTAATTTGCACAATTTTTGTCCACGTACAAATTGAATATTATGGGGTAAAATATGTTGTACTTCCTTGCATGGGGTGATTATCGAGGTCATTCGGAGCAACTTCTTACTTTACGAAAATGTTCTCCGTGGCTTAGCGGGTCCTGCGCTCTGATTGGTTCGTGTTTTTCGTTAATATTTCCTTAACAAAGCCACTGAGAACATTTTTGCAAAGGAAAAAGTTACTTCAAATCACCTCCGGAATCACTCCTTTCAAGAAAATACAACAGTTTTGGGACACTCTGCATATCATCATTTAGCTACCTGTATAAAAACGAACTTGGACGGAGTTTTCAAATTGAAATTCATTGGTTTATTTTTTGACATGGGTAAATATTATACATATTATTTTTATGTTTCACTAAAATTTATCTTTAAAGATACATATTTTTGATTTCTTTAAAGCAGAACATTATTTTCTTGAAAAATTAAAAAAATTAGACTCGAGGTTAATAGAAATTGAATTCAATTTCTTTTTATTTTTCACTCGAGTTCATTAGTGGAATTAATTATTGACGTTTTCATGTATCGTATTGTGTTTTACTCGATTCATTTGTGTTAGCAGTTCACTGAAAAAACATTTTACAGCACGGATTTACCGAATACATATGTGGAAACTGTTTGCTTGCACAGGCTTTCCGACCTGTTCGCAATAGCGATGGATAACAACACGTATCAACAATCAATCGTGTATTCGCAATTAGTTGTACCTTTTGCAAGCCACACGATGTAATCAGCACACATTCGTTAGCATTAACAGCATCAAAACAGTGATATCACCTCACGAATTTTGCGACAGTGATAATGCTATATCTTTGTATTGGTATGGTTGGAAAGTTATACATATTGGCGTTGATCATGCTAAGATGAATTTATAGCAGATACAGGAACCATAGGAAAATATACTGGTTGAACAAAACAATAACACCATGATAACTGTACCTGTAAAAATTATGTTGATTCAGTTACCATGTGATCATGACGAAAATTGAGTTAAATTTAGTTTTTACTTACCGCTGAACCAGTTATACGACGACTTGTATGTAATAAAATTATATAATAATGAAATTTTTATTGTGTCATAAAAGGATATGAAATGTACAGAAAATGAAATATCGTGCAGTAAATGTATAACTTAAAGCGGAAACTAATGTCGCAATAATATTTAATAACGAATACATGACATACGCATATATTTATTAGTAAATAAGTTAAAGAAGGTCTTCAAAACAACTTGAATAATACTCGGGAACATTAGAATGTTCACGATGTTGTATTCGCTTCAAACATTGTTTAAACATATTCAAATGTTTGTAATAGCACTACAATATGTATTGGAGAGTTTATAGAATTATTTTGTGTAAAAAGCATTTTCGCAGATTTACGTTTAAAATACGAAATGTTTTGAAATTGAAAATTAGAAATATATTTTCAAAATTAAATTTGACATAAATCGAGGATGGTGGGGAAAAACGGTTTTCATGTTCGTGTTTATGGAAATTTTCAATCAATGGAATCATGGCAAAATTCTAATTAATTCCAAACTATTCTCAGAACTTCATTCTCAATAGTATTAGTTTAATTCAACTGATATTATTGACTTATAGTATTTTTATAAATCTGTTAATAGAGTTTACGTTATCGCAGTATGTATATCGATAATGGAACAAAACTTAGAATAATAAAATTATTTCTCGTATGTACACATTAAACGTTTATTCGAAATATTGTTTTCTTGTTTTTCGCCCCGCAGAATTGTAACAAATGTTGAGAAAATGATCTGGAAAAAATTTGGGGCCGAGTGGATCATGAGAAGTGGATGCGCAGCAAATTTGAAAATTTTGAATTTTTTTAATCTTGACATAAATATATGTTACAATATATCGTTGAATTTGTCTTTTTTTTCTCTTTAAGAATCCATAAATAGCATAAACAGTTGTTAATAGAAAAAACATCTGTGATCTTGAGAACTTGAAAAAATGACCTTGAAAAAATTTTTTTTTCTCTGATAGTATATTCACCTCCTTATATGTATGTATACTACAAATTTTGTTTGAAGAGTGTTTTAACTGACAGAGATATTAAATAAATTCATTTAAACGTTCATACATATGTATATCTTGTAGAAGAAAGATATACCAAAGTACGTAGGTGTTTAACTTACATTTTAAATTTTATCTGAAATATGTAATAGTTACATTTGTAATAATATTTTGAAATGTTAGTTTTGAATGCCTTCGAAATGCAGCTGTACTTACCCGCTGGTGAAATGCACTGTCAGGTAATCAGTCTATTCTGAATAATTTACCGGGCGTTCAGTCCTTGAAGGACCATTGTGTACGAGTTCGTACACCTCAGAAAGAGAATTGATATACATATTTTCCTTGTCACAATCGTATATACGAAATTATACTATTACGAAGTGTATATGATGAGAAATTAGAAAAATCATCGGGCCCAAATATACCTATTTTTAAAAATTTTCAAGCTGTTTGGCCCCAAATCGATCAAACAAATTTTATAGCAGGAATTAAGGACGAGTACGTCCATCAATCTATTAATAATGTTGCAGAAGTGCTGGAGTTTGCAGTGCAAACTTTAAAAAACGAACAGCAACCACGGGAATATTACATATGTACCGAGAATTTATAGAACTCGTAATTATTTTCTTAGGCGCAAGTTGTGCCAAAAATTACGTTTTTCGAGCTCCGGGAACTTTTCATCACGCTCGATAGATGCCCAAAGCAATATATTGTTTAAAAACATATTTATTTAGAACGGAATTTATCTTGACCAGCGAACAGGTCACTGGAATTCGTGACATTTGTATTTTCCTTGCAAATTTATACTTAAAAACGTGGATACGAGCTCCAGTCGCAATAGAGGCTCCGCGGCAAGATTTGGAATTCCTACAAAATTTGTACGTTTACCGTCAAGATGAAACAATAAACCGTACTGCGCTGAACAAAATAATTAACCATTTATGGTATTTGGCACCAGAAACGGCTGCATTGTCATTTTTTGATAGTGCTGTACCATGTGAAACAAAACTACAAATGGTAAATAGAAGCAATGAATGCCAGTGCAGAGAGCGATGACGAAGGAACTATTAAGAAATATAAAATCCTTCCAAATGATGTACCATATTATACATATGGGCAAAAAAATAGACAATTTTATTTTTCCACATTCCAAACGATTATTTGAAAATTTTTTAATACCAACAACATTTTTGGAAAAAGATCCTTGTACATGGAATAATGACCCTGATTTAAAAATTGGAATGAATATAGTTCAAGGACTGAAGGTGGTCAATGTTACCGCTAAACGAGGCGTTAAACTAATGGAGGATTATAATAAAATTTTATCAAGAGACTAAGAGGAGAAACAATACATACATATAATACATACATATGTATACTACAAACTGTGATGAAGATGAAATATCGAAAGCAGTATCCTGACGTCACAAAATAGAATTTGTCAAAGGAATTTTAAAGATTTTTTAATATAGAGTTTAATATACAGGGTGTCCCAAAAGTACTTCAACATCGGGAAATGGGAGGTTCCTGAGGTCATTTCTAGCGTCATTTTCCTTTTGCAAAATGTTGTCCGCGGCTTTGTTTAGGAGTTATTAACGAAAAACACGGACCAATCAGAGCGCGAGCTCGACGCTCGTTGGCATGTTCAGCCAACCGCCTGCCGGCTCGCCGCGCTGAACGTGCCAGCGAGCGTCGAACTCGCGCTCTGATTGGTCCGTGTTTTTCGTTAATAACTCCCAAACGAAGCCTCGGACAACATTTTGCAAAAGGAAAATGACGCTTGAAATGACCTCAGGAACCTCCCATTTCCCGATGTTGAAGTACTTTTGGGACACCCTGTAGACTGCTTGTTAACTATGAGTTTTTTTGGAATTACATCGAAAGGATTAACACAGTCGCGTCTAGGGCAGGTTCTGCTTGGTCTTACCGAATGTCCGCCAGCAAATCCGGGAGAAAATACTTTGATATCACCTCTTTTCGTAATTTACACAATATTCATGATAACTTCTTTTTCCGATATTAGAACTGTTTCTCTTTTCTAGATTGGAGCGTATTAAAGAATTTATTTAATATCTCTGTCAGTTATGTATACATATGTATATGAAAAAACTCTTAAAACAAAAATTGTAGTAAGTAAGTAAGTATGAGGAAGTGAATATACATAGTATCAGAGAAAAAAAATTTTTTTCAAGTTTTCAAGATCACAGATGTTTTTTCTATTAACAACTGTTTATGTTATTTCTGGATTCTTAAAGAGAAAAAAAAACATTTAAAAAATTGAAAATTGCGCATCCTCTTCCCACGATCCAATCGGCCCCAAATTTTTTCCAGATCATTTTCTCAACATGTGACAATTCTGGGGGGCGGCATAAAAAAAATTCGCAAAATAATTTTCGTCAAGTATACATATAGCTAAGGTCCATCCTAATGTACATGTAAGTACAATAACCTCATTCATGTTTGTTCTCGCAGCTCATTGTCCCCAAGTAATATAAAACAAAATATTTTTGTATGGATTTTGCTAATTCCGTTAAATTTTCAATACAAAGATAACAATACCGATTGTAATAAAGCGTGTAGTACGTAACGATGTACATAGTTCAAAATTTAAATTGTGAATACTACGTTTAACCGTTTATTGCTCTTGAAATGTTTTACGGAATACTTTACTGTACAATTCTATTTTTAGATCACAATACACACCGCGGTGCATAACTATAGCACCACCCGTATTGTTAAGATTTTGGAACTTTGAATAAATAATTCGGAAAAACCAAGTGAATACATACATATGAGAAAACATAATAAATAACGAACTCCACGTATAAAAAATATTGTAATTGCCTCAGAATCTTTGTTAGTTAATTTATTTCTATCATAATTTAATCATTTTGTTAAAATTTAATATTGCTATTACGCTGTAACTACACTCGTGCTATACATAGATGATACACCAGTCAAATATATGTTTTATTGTTATATTTTGTTTTAAATAAATAATATTTCCACTCTCTTTTCATTATATTTAATTTCTTTTTATCTGTTTTCGTGTAGTGTAATTAATATTTGAAAATCATAATACAGGTTGTCCAAAAAATGTTGTACTTCTTTGAAAGGGGCGATTCCTGTGTTCATTTGAAGTAACTTTTTCCTTTTCGAAATTGTTCTTCATGGCTTTGTCAAGGAGTTATTAACGAAAAATCAGAGCGTGTCTACAGCGGCTCGCACTGAGCCTGGTGTTGGCATTGGCCGAGCCAGAATCCGTCAGCTGTAGCCGAGCTCTGATTGGTCCGTGTTTTTCGTTGATAACTCCTTAACAAATCCGCGGAGAAAATTGTCGTAAAGGAAAAAGTTACTTCAAATAATATCTGGAACACCCCTTTCAAGGAAGTACATTTTTTGGACACCCGCTATATATGTTGAAAACCCTCGAAAATTTTTGAGGTGTAACAGTTATGCACCTCGGTCTATGTTTAATCTAAAATATGCCAATTCTGATCTGAAAATGGCCGATTTTCGCCTGTTATACGCGAAGAGAGCTCTTCTCGCTGTCACACGCTGTCACACAGTTTCCACGAGAAAAGAAAAGAAAGTTTCACCGTGATACCTACATTATTTCATTCCGCAGCGTCCTCTATTCGCGTCCGAGTTCAATTGCATAAAGTTAAATGTAATGCACCGTTAAACTGTTCAATTGGTTGTGAAATATTCTGCAGATTAGTAGCGTCATTTCATATGTACAGTCGCGGATGCTCGCGGAACACTTCCATCCACACATTAATTAAATCCGTATGTGAAATTTTGGCCCTGCATTGACAATTTCAGACTGTTTCATGCATTTCATAGAAGATGAACAGAAATTTTCGAGTATCGCGTGGCTTATAGCCAATTAAAATTTTGTTAAACTAACGACGACTAGTTCCGTAAAATTGCAACAGCGCAGCTTTAACTTGCTATTTTGATTGTTAATAAACTACAATTATCGTAAAATGTACCGTACGTTACATTTCGAGACCCATCAAATGGAAGCATAATTAGAAACTATGGAGTTTCACCAACGAAGTTTCACATTCATTGTAGAATTTCATTAACAGTTCCATTAGAAACATTTTGCGCGCTCAGGCGAAATGATATACATACATATGTACATATAGGTACAGAGCAAGGCAGCAATTTCAAATTTGGAGGGAATGAGCTTATTTGCCTGTGAGTGACTATTGCTGTGAACATCGTCTATTTTCTGTTTTAGTTGTTAACGAGTGTTATTGATTGCAAGATATCGAGTCAAGTTGCAAGTTAGAAGTTTCTCTTGAATAAATCTCTATTTAAACTGTTATTGATACATGTGTTGATCTTGTCTCTCTTTCTTGCAAATTGTAAATCTGTTGGCTGTTATTCCGAGGATTTCAGCTGAAAAATATGAATCATGAGGAAAATGTGTCAGAAAACATTTCTACCGAATCCACTGTTCACTATACTTGAAGGATCGTAGAATCTCGATTCATTTGCATAAAACAGCTGCCAAAATACCACATACTGTTTCAATAATTCCAAGTACGTGGGTAACATTATAAAATATTCTACATTCATTTTTCTAGTACAGTAAAGCCTCGATCTAGGAAATACCCTCGGGTCCGTGCTGTTTCTTAGATCCTGTGGTTTTACTATTTCTTTAAATACAATTCAAATTATATCGTGTTTAGTGTCATTTTAATCAGAAAAATGCCACAAATAAGTTGGTGAAAGTCCCATGAAAAAATAATGAAAAATAAAGAAGTTTTGTAATTGTATTGGCAGTGGTTCACACCGATATACCCGACCCCGTATAGCAGCGATGGGCACGGTAGGGGCCCCTGAGGTGCTGGCTTCCCCCACCAACTACTCTTTTGTGCAGCGCGCACCTTCGCCGCGGAGCGGTGCCCCGCGCTCTTCGTTTCCCCCCTCGTACGAAAGAATAGTTGGTGGGGGAAGCTTCTTGACTGCCGCAGTCATAGCTGCCCATCACTGCCGTATAGTATAGGATTACGCGGAAAGTTTACACTTTACACTGCTCGGCGTCCGAGGCAGCTGGAGCTTCCTGGTCTCTCGCGGGATACACCCCGCATTGGAGGGGATAGGTAGTTCTCTTAGATTCTAAAACTCCCATTTTCTTAAATCAAGACATTACTGGAATTTGAAGATACATCAGCGTTGCTTCATTTTTCTAGTAGATTAGAATTATGGACGTTAGAGTTTGTACATGTTTCGAAAACATAATCTTCTCTAATGTTTTAGGCAGATAAAAGTAAAAAACAACCGACTGCAATTATATTGTGATTAAATTCCATTTTAGTCGTCTACTGATCACTGCAGGCTGGAATGTTATTTCAAATACTAGATACTACTTTAAAAATAAAATGTCGTTGCAACAAGTTTTTCGAATTACATTAACAGATGGTAGTTTTTTAAAAGATATTGAAGATATTGTTGTGATCGATAAATACATAAAAATCTGCAGGCTATCTAGTCATTAAAAACACTAAAATTGTATATTATTGACAGTTTTGAACGGAGCTCGAAATAGTTTTAAAACTTCTCAATCGGTTCTACATATTTAAAACATGGACCCTGGAATATTTTTAATAGACGTTCTCGTACCATAAGTTCCTATAACAACATATGTATACAAAAAGTTCTTGGAAGTACAAGTTTTAGTTTCAAAAGAACTCGTAAAATATAAAAACAAATTTTTCAGAACAAGTACCCGTATCACGTTCATCAATATTAAAAAAGTTCACCATAGGAAATATCGAATCCTATTCAACGAATGGCACTAAAATAATATTAAATAATTCTTACAATTTATATTAAATTTATGTTAAGTTGGCAAATAATTAACAATATGAAAATAATACTTCCATATTCTTAAATTCTTTTAATTCGTTTTTATTTTAATGTCCATAAATAAGTAAAACCACTAATGACATGAAAAATGAATTTTTACCAGTTTTGTCTGCAAAACTTTAAAAAGTGTAAGATGTGTTATCATTAGACATCTATGTATATGCAAAATAAAAATTGTCTTGATCGAATCTGTTTCTTTTTTTAATAATTTTGATAAGTTGAAAACCGCGGAACAGTGTACATTAATAGCTCTAAAACGTTCACTGTTTCGTATGTCATTCAGCCATTTTTTCCATAAACGCATAAAATCCGTATAAATAGGTATCATGTTGTCCCGGAGTGTAGTTGTTCACTCCAAAATTACTTGGAGGTTCACTGTCCATCGGAATGCGTAGACCCGCGCGTGCAAGCACGTAGACACCGAACTTTCTGGTTCCGTCCAAACGGATTTCAAGGATGAATGGGATTTTAACAAGACTGCGAGTGCTAGAGCATCCGCTGCGCCGCGCCGCGCGCCGCGAAGGGGCTTCGAAACCATCAAAAAGTGAATTTAGCGAAAGAAGAAATATTACAGGCGGAACTCGATTAACCAAAAATAAGCTTGATAAACGATAACCACCGAAAATGAAAGTGTATAATCGAACAGTATGATCAGCGCAATTAGGTATATTTTAGAACGGCGTAAAAACGTATTCATGCATTCTTCACATTTTTTCCATTTATACAGTTAGTTGAAAAGGCTTATTTACGTCAAACTAGTTACTTAATGGTACAACTTTCAATAGAGGTGCGGTCACATGTTTAAATCTGGAAGTCACGTGGCAAAAAAAATCGTGTTGTCGACTAAAGTTGGTAATTAGCGACATCTGGATGCACGTGTATAAATAATTTTTTTATCACTGTGTACATAGATATTGGAGCGTGTAAGGAAATGTGTTCTTCTGTTATACATATGTATAACGCATTCAATAAGTTTAATGTTTTTCATAATTTGCACGCACTAAATTTCATTCACTTGGATGAAAGAAATAAATTAGGTCGAAAATGAGTTCCACGTAAAATAAATATAATTTAAATTTACAAAATCAGGAAATCTAAATTAAATAATTCGGAAAATTGTATACTTTAACGGAGTAGATAACACATGCGCAGACATCGAAAAGCGAACGAGATTACTTCTAGCATTTCAGAGTAATCTCTTTAATATGGTGAGATCGCTTGATACCAACAGAATTATAAATAATTGGACATAATTGGTAAAAGACGCGAGTGAAAAGGAAAGGCAATCAGCAAGAGTTATGGTCTCGCGAATTTATATTGAGTATAATTGGACGAAATCTCTTCGAAAGGTATTCAGAAACTATTTTTTAAATCGTTTTCAAAACGCACGATGGCAGTTCTATGTACAGAGAAAACGATGAGGTATTAAAAATAGTTTATCATACATACTAACCACAATTTTTAATTAACTTCTCTCTCCCTAACGCGCCAATTTTAAATCATTTTGTTATACCCTTAAATAACACAATTTTCTTACTCATCTTTTTATTCTGGCGAGCATACTATAAGAAAATATTAGCCGTCGGCAGAAGAGAATCAATTTTAAAGCAGAAGTCCACATTACTAAACGAATATACATTACATAAGAATGATAATATTACATGTACCGAACGTGACATCTTGTTTGTCACGAAGTGTAGTTTTTCGATAAGATTTTGATCCGATTTGAGATCCCATTTATTTTGGGATTTCTATTATATCAAGGTATCTTTGTTTATTCGACCTGCCTGGTTTTCCAACTAAGTGTATGAATCGATGTTCTACCGTAAATACAAATTTCACCGGTTTCGTAGAGCTGCTGAATGGAAACTGCAGGATGAAGCAAGCAAGAGGCGCAGTCAAGTTAAAAGTGATGCGGATGTAGCCGCTCGGATTACGTTTCAAAATCTTCGTCGACAACAGGCTCGAGCTTCGTAGCAGTTCCCTATACGTTGGTGTGCCATTCGTTCCTGGGGAACTTCATCTTTTCCCTCTGCCCTTCGTCCACTAATTTCAGTGTTTCTAAATTCGTGTAGAGCCGGGAACACTCGGGGAAAAAAACTGTGCTCCCGTCGAAACGAGAAGAAAGAGAGAACGATGATGTTTCGGTACGTCGCTGTCGTCGCCGTCGCCGTCGCCACCTCCACCTCCACCTCCACCTCCACCTCCACCTCCACCTCCACCTCCACCAGTCGTTCCCTATCCTCCGCTGCCAAATATAAACTCGAAAGCCGAAGCTATGGAGAAGAAGGGAACGCTGGCAGCCGGGAAAATCATCGTGGAAAAAAAAGTCGAGGACCGACTGAAACTCCATCGTGGCTCTCGTTTCACTATTTTTAGATCGCTAGATGGTTAGGTGAACCTTGATTTCAATGAGGAATTTCGTCCCCTTGAATAATCGCGACCAAATCCAGTGCAAGGTATGCCCTATGGAATTTGAGGCAACAGAGAATACTAAACTTCCACAGGAAATAAAGCTTATCATTAGACTGCGTCTTTTTACAGGATCATTTTTTATAATTTTACTAACCACGTGTCCAACAGTGACAACTTTAATCCTCACGAATAAAAAATAGCGCGAAATTTAAAATAAAACATCTTAATGGAAGACCCTTTATTATTTATTTTTAATGCAGTGATCATAATATACTAATACTCTCAAAGTCTTTTAATCTTTTCTTTATACATATAAAAAGAGTGCACGATAATCGCATTGATTGACGTTGAAAATAATGTATTTAAAAGTGAAATTATATATCTAAATTAAAATTGAAAACAGGACCTTAAGAATCAGCCTTGTATGTACCTGAAAGTGATAAGAATAGAAGTGTAATAATATTTTTTGATCAAAACGTTTTATAACATTTGCATAATGAAATCGGACATTTCATTGCTTAATTATCTTATGCATTTCATTGCTTAATTATCTTAATAAGCTGAAAATAATAATACAGTATTTTTAAATTTTTCAAATGTTTTCACTTTTCTTGCATCTGATCTACTCAATTCTCTTATAAGTGCATAAAATACGCAGTCTAGTAATTGAAAATATGATGACAAGTAGACTGCGGATTTTATGCATTTACAACAAAACTGAGTAGACCAAATGTAAAATAACAAAAATATTTAAAGAATCAAACAATACGTTAATTAAAAATAACAAATGTCAGTGTAATTCTTGCATTTTGCAATTAATGCAGACAGTAATATACATACAACGTTCTCCTAATTTAAATTTTGAATTCTTTAAACTTTTAATGTAAGACTATCTGCCTTCGTCTAGATTTTTAATTTTGCACATCATAGGGGGTCTTCGACTGTGATGGGTGTCTTTTTGAACGCTTTTATACAAAATCTGAAAAATGTATGTCACAGAAAAGTTATAAATTCTCTGAATATCATGCTATGCATTATGGTTTTAAATAACGACATGTATTAGGGGTATCCACAAGTAATGTTGTGTCTTGATATAATATTAATTTCACATTAAGCATACTAAACACTAAAGTGTTAATAAATTTGATTAGTATGTAATCCAGAAATAAGGTGGCAATGTTTAATCAATCTGCAAAAACGACATCACTTATGGATACCGCTAATACAAAATGAATTGGATTTTATTTACGTGATATACAAAATTGTGGTTGTCAGACACGTGTGACGCAAGTATACATACATACATACATAGAACGAGTTAATCTATAAAGATAAAAAACTGGTTGAAAACGGTATACAATGGATATATGCGATTAAATGTCATCAATGTAATTTTAGACCACTGTGGGTAAAGTCAAAAGCAATTCAGATGGAAAAAGATTAAATTTATAAACGATTAATCAATCAGATTTATATTGCAGATTATTCAATTTCTAGCTGGTTTTTTCATTTGCGTATGTATACGTCATCGCATTTGAATGTTCATTAATTATTGATTAAATCGAGGTAACTCCGAAACTAATCGGCAGAATTTGAAGCGATCGGTTGAATTATTTGGACGTATTATCGAGGCGATATTCCCATTACTCATAATTCGAAACAGAACGAATAGGAACGTTCCCAGAGTATCTAAATCTAAACCATGAAAATATTACAGATAATTAGATATCGATTGTTTCATTAACAACAATGAATACGGTTTAGTAGATGCATTCGGTTAATTATTTATTCTCTAAGCTTGTACAACGATTGTTAATTTTGGAAGAAAAGTAATGGAAAATTAACATAATTATACAGCAAAGTATTACTGGGATGATGCATGAATTTAAATCAATGTAATTATTGGATTGTATGACATGTAAAGCGTTATTATTATTAAATATATTTTCCAACAAATAAGTATAAAAATTGAAAACGTCATATGTACTAGTGTACATTCTTCTGGATCAATTTTGATTTTACAAAATGTTAAGTAGTATCTTTCTTACTGGTCGTTAACTGAAGAACACCAAGAGTTAACGGAGGCCAAAAAAATATGAATACTTTTGCAAATACAATATAGGAATATTATAGCTTGTGCCATCTTGTAACATAATGTTATTACTTTATTTTTCAACTTTTGAAATTCAAACAACTTCATATTATGTTATATCAATTTCATAAATACACAGTTTCACACAACTTCATATTATTACAAGCAGTATTTGGAATACATAATTGTGTTCGAATTAGAATTATTGGATTTTTATGTATTGTAAAAAGAAATACATAATGGTAAATATAGCTATCAGGGGACCCACCTCGGATAACTTTGACCTTCACATATGTTGTCAAGGACAACATTCTGAACAACTTTTGTCATGATAACTATCCGTCGCTCGGACTTAGTTTCCTAGATAATTATTTTTTAACATAATGAGCACTATGTATCCATTACATAATCTAGAAATGTAATTAAAATTATTATTTTGCATACTTATTGACTGTTTTAAGTTCACCCTATACAATGTATGACGAGAGTGAGATACTACTCCTGGATTTTCGTATGCGTGGTCGGGCCGGCCTGACGGCCGGCCCTCTCCACCCCCTACACAAATCTAACCACAACTCATTCTACTCGCATAATCTTTACATTGTAGCTGTCATCCAGAATTTGATCTTGTAATGGAAGAATTATGCAAATAGAATGAGTTGTGGTGTGGTTAGGATTGGGTTAGGTTAGTCTTAATTACTAGATCAAATTCTAGATGACAGTTACAATACAAAGATTATGCGAATAGAATGAGTTGTGGTTAGTTTTTTAGAGGGGCCGGAGAGGGCCGGCCGTTGGGCCGGCCCGACCACCCATACGAAAATCGGTAATATGCATACGCAATACAGAAAATTCAATTCAGTACTAACAATAGTTTTTTGCAATTTTCTCGAAAACTATGATCGAGCGACGGATAAATATAATGACAAAAGTTGTTCAGAATGTTGTCCTTGACAACATATGTGAAGGTCAAAGTGATCCGAGGTGGGTCCCCTGATAGCTATATGTATTTACCGAAATAATAAATAAATTGAGGTTTCTTAATGTTTTCATTCACTAAATTCATTATTTATTATCTCGTGTGTTATGGACTTTGTTTTTCTTAATCTTAAAAGATCGTTAAAAAGTTACTTTTCCCGTATCTAATCTCACCAATGTAATTGGTGTTGCTGTTAGCTACAAATTTCTGAATTATTTTTCGAGATTCTGTAAATCAATTGGTATGTCGGTAGAATATTTCAACACTGTGAAACACTCTGAAGCATATGTCAACGTCTCGATTGGCTAAACAACGACCACGAGAAAAATAAATACAAGACTGTACGTGATCGAAATAGAAACTAAAGATTTTAGTCCGCATACAAACTCGGGCTAGGTCGCGAAGTTCGGAGTCCCGAAAATTAAATTACAGTAGAACCTCGAGATTATCCGAACCAGTGAATGAGAAATCTCTAAAAGACAGTCTTCGATGGTTCGAAGAAGAATTAAAGATTACTTTAACAAATAAGTTTTGTTAACATTAACTGTATATGTATTTATAATTACTAGACAGCGGATCTTTATTAAAAAAAATATTCTTTGTCTGAATTGCAACAAACTGGAGTGAAATAGAAATTTATTTTCTTTCTTAATATGTGCAACAGGTTGAAAATAATGTAACAGTATTTTTTAATTCTGCTAATGTTTTTACTGTTTTAAAACACTTCTACTCATTTTTGTCACAAATGCATAAAATCCACTGTCTAATATAATTACTATGTATCGTATCTTGTACATATGTATGTATACGTACATTCATATATTTTGAGTAATATTATATCACATTTCTAATTACAGGAGTAGTACTTTTGTATTTATTATTATTATTTATTTATTGCTTTAAACCATATATGGTTTATACAGCAAATACAATACAACTGATGATACAACACACGATTATATCACAATATGCCGTAGTGTCTAACTTACAATTAGTTTACAGTAATTTTGTTAGGTTTCAACTACCTCATTGAAATGGAATTTTAATAAGTATGTAGTTTTAAAACTGTCCGATTATCCCCTTAGGGACCTTTAAGGAAAGATCCTTGCGAAATATTCCAGACCTATAAAGGACATTATCGAAATGAAATAACCAATTGTCTGTTCGATATTGCCGGTGCAACGATATTCACGAGCAGTCGTTTGTATTATTATACCACCTGCCGCAACACCATGTGTTCCTATTATTTGCGTTCAACGCCCTTTATAGCGAGTGTCGCGTTATTTCCATTACCCTTACAGCCTTATTGACTTACTTCAACGAGGAAAAGGTCCTAATGGATTTTGAAAGTAGGCAACGATATCACGCTGAAAATTGCAATTCATTTAATTATCTCTTAAAGGTATTTTAAAATATTACGTTGCTGTCAAAGGTGGCCAATATTTGGCGAAATAAATATTTCAAATACTAATATTTAATGTTTTAGATTTTATTTGGCTTAAAAAAAAATCTTTTAAATAGGATATAGTATAGTTTTAAAAATAAAATATTCTTATTTGAAGGATCTAAATCGTAAAATAAAATATGTCCATTTTAACAATCTGAAACACAAAATAAAATATTTGATTCTATTCATCTGGCATAAAATAAAATACTTGTACTTATACTTTAAACATTTCAAGACGAAATATATTCAATATTCTTCAACTGAAGTCTCATTTTCAATATTCTTCAAGTGCAGTACTATTTTTTTTTTATATTTTTCAAATGAAGACCCATTTTCAATATTCTTCGCATGAAGTACTATTTTCAAATACCATTTTAAAAGCTAATTGCATCAAATCAAATATTTTATTTTCGAAGTTGTACACATAAGTACATCAAAATAAATAGGATTGTTTACTATTTAAAATGCTATTTCACCCAGTTCTGTTGCTGTACATGCATTTTTTCACATTATCGCGAAATATCAAATTGATCGGTAGAACTCGTGAAAGGATGAAAGGAATTAGCATTTTCTCCGATTTTAAAAGACTGAACTTTTTATTTTCCAAAAAAAATGCGAATTCGATTTTTTTCGTGGTATGTATTGAGTTGCAGAAGAAGTCTAACTATCATATATTCTTTTTTGTTCTGTTGAAAATTTACTGTAGAATGTATACAGGGTGTACCAAAAATGTTGTACCACCTCGATGGGGTGATGCCGGAAGTCATTCGAAGTAACTTTTTCCATTACAATGGCGGATGTTCAGGCTCAGCTTTAGTCATCGTAAACGCGCTATGATTGGTCTGTGTTTTTCTTTAATAATTATAATTCGTTAACAAAGCCGCGGAGAACATTCTCGCAAAGGAAAAAGTTACTTCAAATTATCCCAGGAATCACTCCTTTCAAGGAAGTACAACATTTTTAGGACACACTGTAAATAACCGAAAATACGCAGATAAAACGCTGCACGTGCACAGCCCTCGAATACTTCGAAAAGATATCGATCTCCCCTTTAAACTCAAAAGCGACGAAGTATTTTTGCAATTTAAATCGTTTTAATTAGCAATTAAAATTAGATGCAGCGTACATATTTTACTTACTCCAATTCTCACCTGTTTCCTACTTTGTCACACGTGTAATACATACATATACAATGTAGTAACGACGTGCGTACAATGAAAATAAAATAAAGTGAATAAAGTTTCATTAAGCATCTGATTAACGACTGTGATTAAGCAGCTGTTTCTCTGAAATTAATGTTCCCGAACGTCCCTTTTGTATGTTAACAAAAATTAGGTGCTCTATTTATTTTACATTCGCCTAGAGTTATTTTGAAAATTCTGTATTTCTTTGAAATTTATTTTCACTAATAATTGAAATCCTAAATATTTTACAATCAATGTAGAACATTAAATAATACATACTGTGTTATTAGTTCAAGTTTTGGTAAAACTTACGTTTAGGGGAGGCAGCTCCGATGACCTTGACCTTGACATACGTTGTCGAGGACAAGATTCTGAACAACTTTTGTCATTACAACTACCCGGTGCTCGGTCTTAGTTTTCGAGATATTTGCGAAAAACTATTGCTAATAGTGTATTGAATTTTACGTATTCTTCCACGCTCCGTGGCAACGTATGGCTGCCACCTAACCCAGACCTAACCCTAACTAATTCTGATTGCATGATTTTTCCATTACTAGTTCAAATTCTGTATGAAGGCTATATAGAATGCAAAAATTATGCGATCAGAATTAATTAGCGTTAGTTGGTGGGGAAGCGGAGAGGGCCGACCGTCAGGCCGGCCCGACCACGCACGTGAAAATCCAGAAGTAGTCTTTGAAAATTGAAAGCTCGCCCTATATAGAGTGACACTCTGTTCTGATCCCCACAACGTGTTTACAAACAGAAAATAAACAGATGCCGCCCCGGAACAGGCTTACTTTGCCACGGAGCATGCAAGAATACGTAAAATTGAATACAGTATTTGCAATAGTTTTTCGCAAATATCTCGAAAACTAAGACCGAGCACCGGGTAGTTGTAATGACAAAAGTTGTTCAGAATGTTGTCCTCGATAACATATGTGAAGGTCAAGGTCATCGGAGTTGCCTCCCCTAAACGTAAGGTTTACCCAAGTCTTTACAAACCTAACAATTTGTCCGTTTCAATTTTTACATTCAATATATGTATAAATAAAATTATAATATAATTCATTTTTAACAAAATACACGTAAAATGATAGTAAAAACGAGTTAGATAAATACAAATAAACATTCATTTAATTTTGATGTGTCAACACATAGTACATACATGGTGTTTCCTACTTTTCCGGCAAGATTGTAGGAGCATGATCTACAAGTGAAAATACGAAAAAAAATGTTATATAGAATAGGTGCGGAACAGCAGATTTAAAGCTGAATAATACGGAAGGTCGATTGTGTTTACTTTGCCTGTACTTACGAGATATTTTGTGTTTTCTGACTATTCATTGTAGCCACAGTAGTAGTATTAATGCAGAGCAAAGTTTGTATCAATGCAGAAGGTGGTCATTTTGAAATGATTTAAAAATTTTTAACGATCCTCGTACGTTAAGAAATATCTCGTAGGTACAGGCAAAGTACATATACATACATATGTATGTATGTATAAATACAATCGACCTTCCGTATTATTCGGCTTTAAATCTGCTGTTCCACACCTATTCAGGCTACATTCAATATTTGCTTATAATATTGTAATAAACCGTTTATAAACAAACTTCATGTATAACATTTTTTTCGTATTTTCACTTTCAGATCATACTCCTGCAATCTTGCCGGAAAAGTAGGAAACACCTTGTATAACAGTGCTGTTCTCAGAGAATGAACATTGTCAGATTGTTTTTACTAGTAGTCTCTCAAAATGGTTGGCGAAACTTAAAAGAATTTTTAAAAAAACGTAAAAGATGTGAAGATGTATTAGTAACTTGGAATGCATTCTCGTTTACATTTTTAAAAATAGTTATGACGCAATTGTCATGCGACTTTCGAGTTAGATGTCGCATTTACGCAAGTTATTTTATAACTTACGCATATTACATACATTGTTATGCTAGGCCAGCATGTCTAGAAGCTTCTCTTAAAAATTTTTCACATAAAGTACTCTGTCGCACGTGCACGACCTAGTATGAAGAACTAGAAACACGTGTTTCTCGGGGTGGGAGTGGGGTCGAGGGTGGGAGGAGCACATGCAGAGGCCGGCTACAAAGTGGAAATTAAATATTGATCAATCGAATTCGTATTCTCGTTCGAAATAGAAACTTCTGAAGTTCCTGGCGTACATATATTTTTCCCTGCGAGGAAGACATTTCATGAATACTGTAATTCTGTCGATAATACGTCACGCAACGGTTTGATAATACATATACTATACTTCTACGCGACAGTTGATAAGTCAACTAATGATAGTTCAACTGGATGATTACCGCCTATCTATCGAAGAGCGTTTAAACATTATGAACCAATATGCACTTCAAATATGTGCACGTACTTACTTCATCTGGATGCATTTCAGTTTGAATTTATTTTCCCACGGGAACTGTTTAGGTTCGCTTCCGACAGCCAGACCTGGTTATGGTTCCTCTTTAACAGCTATTTTACTGGTCGTCATTTTTCACACCCTATTATAATCGTTAATAATATTTTTATACTATTACTGTCGCTAACAATGAGAGTACCAAAAGTTCTATTTTTAAATAGTTATATTCTAAGATCATTAAATTTTCTGCGTTATCCTTAATTTCGAACAAGAAAAACATATTTAGTAAAAATTAGCAATTCTTATTGTTTACTGTAAGCACGCAACAAACATAAAACGTAGTTAGCTCATAAAATACTGGCTCAAAAAACTGGTATTTATTGTTAATAATAGATATGTAAATTGACAGTAATACACGTTCAATTGGTAGCATTTTCGGGGAAAAACGGCTCTTGAATTTTCCACCCGTTACATCCTGCAAAACTGTCTTGGGTCCTATTTTTTTTCAACAAAATTATCACAGTTTAAATATCGACAATTTTTCCCAAATAGAAGTATACCACATCATTGAACTCATTTTGATAACAACTACAACACTACGAAGTTAAAAATATCTCTTAAAATCATTGATGAAATCATCTTAAAATCATCGATGACCTTCAAAAGACCTTGAAAACGACAACAATCAGAACATTTTTTTATATCATCATATTTGCCTGCTTTATCTGTACAACTTTTCTCTTTAACATTTTCTTCTATCTTCAAGCCTACCGGAGCTATTTAGGGGTTCTGTTTTTCGTGAATCACCTGGTATGTATTATGTAGAACTGGTAATATAAAATTGAAAATTGCATTCGACAGTCGCAACTGTAGCAGATAGTAAGCACATTAAATGTTCATAATTCGCTGTTTAAAATATACGAAATTCGTGTCGAGTGACGTTTATGGACGCGATCACTTCGTTTCCTTTTCCAATTTACGATGCTATTCAATCGTTCTGGTTTCATGACCACGATGAATAGCCAAAGACATCTCGATTTTCTGCGGTTCGACCATTTCGTTACCACCAGTTCCTTTCAAGTCGATCGATATTGTAGTTACACGGTAACACGGCAACGCGACTGAAATTTTATATGAGAGTAATTTTTATTTTCGTAGCGCAGCCGTTCAAACGCAATCGAATGAAACACGAATGGTAAATTGATCTCTCGTACTTATTACGTCTTCACGGTAGTTACGTGCTTGATTCATTTATTACACTTGAATGATTACGGTCGTTTTTGCGGAAATTTAGTTTCTCTTCCAATAGATTAATTAGATATTGAAATATCTATCATATGTTTAATTGAATGGAGCTATTCAGTCGAATTCGATTTATTTAATGATCCAAGCTTTAATTAAGTGCGTAAGAAATTAAATGATACTCAACGTAATACAGTAAACGTTCGATCCAAGAAGAACCGTCGGGACTGTCGGGACGGTGGTGTTTCTTAGATCGTACAGTTCCCGTTTTCTTAGATTGAATAGTTACTGTACTTCCATAAGAATTTAAATATAAAATGCTGAGAAAAGTATTTGTTGATACCACCATTGATGAACTAACATAATATTATTCTTAGTAATACTTATTATTCCAATAGTTTAGTTGTTTTATTCCACACAAATCTGCGAATTTGATTAGTTCAGTTGTTCCCAGTCGAATTTAATATCGTAAAATGTAGCAACATTATTTACTGATTATTACAAATGATTATAAACATGTTCCCATAATATGTATAACTATGATTAAATTAAATTTGTTACGTGGTCTGTTTCTGTTTAGTGTAATGTAACACATGACCTTTCAAACGATCGTGTGAGAACGTGATTGTTTCATTATTAGTATGCATTACATATGAAAATGCTCGAATGCTTTCGGCGAATATTAATTGGATAGTATTTCGATTACCTTGGATCAATTGTTTACCTTACCTTAGTTTAATTGGTAACCGAATCTTCACGTTAATCAATATGCGATTAATGGATCCATAAATTTTAATTATAAAACAGACGACATTGAACCAGGACCTTGAAATATCAGTAGGTACACAAGGAGCACAAACTGTAACCACCTTTGAACATAAGATCCCTACTCTGCGAGACAAACATTAAAGCATGTTCTCATGTGTACAGTTTTCTAAAAAAAATGTAATTTTCAAATCTGATTATACAGGGTGTCCCAAAAATGTTGTACTTCTTTGAAAGGCGTGATTCTTGAGTTCATTGGAAGTAACTTTTTCCTTTGCGAAAATGCTGTGCGCGGCTTTTTTTAAGGAGTTATTAACGAAAACCATGGACCAATCAGAGCGCGGCTACAGCGACCGGATTCCGACCCATCGGGAGGGCCAACCGAGCGTAACGTTGACATTAGCCGAGCCTGGATCTGCCCGCTGTAGCCGCATTCTGATTGGCCCGCATTTTTCATTCATAACTACTCAACAACGCCGCGGAAAACATTTTCGCAAAGGGAAAAGTTACCTGAAACGACCTCAGGAATCCCTTCCAAGGAAGTACAGGATTTTTGGAACACTCTATACATTTAACATCAGCAACGATATTTGGAAATCGACAAAGCCAAAACTGTATGTAAACCAAATAGCTCTCAATTGAGAGTTTTTCTTAGGTAATACTGAAAAGAAAGGTAAATAAACAACTGGTATAATTTCACTTCAGATGTTTATGTACAGCAATTAAAAACGCGAAAGGAATAATTCGCGATAGGAATGTAGTTACGAATAGGAGCAATTACCTTAGATAACTGTTCCCAGTTTTCCGCCTCTACGTTCTACTCCTCATGGAACCGAAAAGAATTCAAGCTGCTTTAAAAGCATGGTAGACGTAAGGAAAAAACGCAGAAAGCCAGAATGTAAGGAGATTCGTGAACGCATTGCTGGCAACAGTACTACATACCGTGCAAAATTAATGAGCATGCGTATAAAGTTGTGCGTGGACTAGCCAGCCACGGTACTCTAATAATGGTAACATAATTATTCCGTTTCCGGTTGTAACAAAACCGATCAGTAAAATGTTTCACGAAGAGATCACGCGGTACAGTTAAAGCGATTATGTGTGTATCATGAAAGTTCTCCATCAATGTCGATCGTGAGGGTGTATAATGATGCCTGCCACTAATAGCTAGAGGGCATGTGGCCGCAACGGCAAGAGTCATTGGAATTATGTATGACTACGGAACCTGTCTTGTATACATATGTGTATGTGTAACGTACGAGAAACACCGAAATAATACGATAATGAATCTGTCCAATGTTCGGTATCGAATGATTTACCATTATTTTATCAGGCAATTTTGCAATTTAAAGGAACCCTCACTCCAGTTCTAATTGAAAAAACTGCGACTTCGTGGCCTGTATTCAACAAAAACATTGTGACAATTTTAAATCATGACTAACAAACGACATTCACCAAGTGTAACACGCCGATTTTAATGAAATTTATACAGGATATAGTTTGTTGAAAAATATTTGACACGTATTTCGTGTGAAATTTTCTTTTCATCCCTCTAATGAAGTTGTAGTCGTTACAGTAAAATAATAAGCGATAGTCGAAAATTGTAGAGACGCACTACACAAAAAGTTGTAAAATAATATACTTATATCCTGTGGTCGGAAAATGTTATAAATTTAATAATTATTGTCAAATGACAAAAACACGTGTCCCGTATTTTGGTCTTTACATGTACATATAGATTACGTAAACAAATTTACATAAATATCAATAAACATTTAATAAAAATTATTGCAAAAAAAGCTGAATTTTTAGAATATTGTTTCAACAAATAATTTTGTTTGAAATTTTTCAATATGACTACATCCCTTGATCGAAAACACACAGAGTTAAAAAAATCCTTGTCCTGGAGCCTCTAGTTCTCGAGGCATTAGCAGAATAGGGTTTTCACTCCGAACTATTAGGGTTATTTTCACCCCCTTAGTATGAAAGTCAGCAGCTATGCACATATACATATGTATAATATACGTGTCAAATATTTTTCAACAAACTGTACCTTGCATATTAAAATTGGCGTGTTACAGTTGGGTAATGTCCCTTGTAAGTATCGCACTGCATATGTATAATGCTAACTAAATTGAATACGCAGTGTTTTGAGGAAGCTTCTTCAAAGGAAATTATACGATAGGTAGGAAATTGTTAGCGACGAGAAAAGATTAGTTAAAACAGGTAATTTTTCTTTGAAAAGATGAGGATTCATACATATATGAATTAATTTATCTTATTAGTTCGTCGATTAATTTGATTGATGGCAGAAAACAAAAAGTATGAGGGAAAAGTTAAGTTGAAAAATACTACTCAAGAACAAAAAAATTGCTGCTTTGGTACTTATACATAGTCAGTATCCAAAAAATATTTGTATAATACTAGTCTTGAAAATTGAAATCATTGTGAAACTTCGTATTAAAATTAAGATGAGAAAAAAAAATTATTTCTTTGCGAATTTCGGTAGTTGGTAAACATTCTACTTTATCGATTAGTTCTCCTTTGTCGATGCCTGAGGTCATATTAAACCAATTAAACCTGTACGAAAACTTTATTTGATTTCTCAGGTTTTAACAACTTGTATAATATTCAATTTTATACAATTTATACAATTTATACAATTTACACAATTTATACAATTTATACAATTTATTTTGATTTTAGTTTGACTTTCAAATTCTGACTTATTTGCAAGAAATTTACTTATTTGAGATTCTCGAATATTGCAAATTAGAGTAACATGATTGTTCATTTAAAAAAACTACATGACACAATGCACTGATAATAAAGGAAAATATCATGTAAAGGGGAAGGAGAAATGTGAAAAAAAGTCAAATAACTAATAAAATGAAATTATATTAATTATTTAAATTAGCTTACTGAATACTCGAATTGATAAAAAACTATTAATGAAATGACTTCTATTACAATATGAGTTGGTTGATTCGAAAATTTGATCTTACCAGTTATAATACGATTAATCGAAAAGATTACACATTTCCTCTTTTCGATCAGCACGTAGAATTCAAATGATAACATAAGACATGAGCAATCAGCTGAAAGATAAGTTTGTATACAATACAGGATAGTTTGTATACAGTACAAGATTTATATTTATTGCGTGTGATAAAGATTTTTATCTGAAATATTTTAATAGTGCAGGTGATAAGAACGCATTATTTTTAGATCAGACCGGTCTGCGCTGAAACTTAACAGATTGAATGATTTCGAAGCGGAACAAATGAGTATAACCGCGCATAATTTTATAATTCATTCTGTATGTAGAATTTCGTAATAGAATTCCAAAGTATTACGATCTATCTTAGTTTATTTGTGCTTTAACAAGAGTAAATTAAAAATTATTTTCTCTAAATCTATGGACTACGAAATAAATGAATGGCTTATCAGAGAAAACATACATATAAACTTCCTCTGGAGAATGTATGTACTGAAATAGTATGTACATATGTAGTATTTACAATGCTCTACAGGGAGTTCCAAAAATGTTGTACCTCCTTGAAAGGGATGATTCCTGAGATCATTTGAAGAAACTTTTTCCTTTGAAAAAATGTTTTCCGCGGCCTTGTTACTGAGTTATTAATGGAAAAACACGTACCAATCAGAGCGCAGCCACAACAAACGGATTCCGGCTCGGCGAGACTGCACGGCACAATTATTGATATGTAATCCTATGAATATCCAGTGGATAAAGTGTTAATATTCAGTGGCATTTATTCGATGGCAATCATTCTTAACACATTATCTACCGGCGATTATTTCATAATTTCTTGAAGTTTATGGTCAAAGATTAAGACCTTTCTAATACATTCTTCAACAGCAATAGCAACTCCAATTGTAAACCAACGGGTTACCCTCAGTAACGTAATCTAATAATTTCGTTTGGTATTACATATACAGGGTGTCCCAAAACGACTGCGTAAGCGGGAAATGGGAGGTTCCTTGGGTCATTTGAAGCGACATTTTCCTTAGCAAAAATGGCGTCCGCGGCTTTGTTTAGGAGTTATTAACGAAAAACACGGACCAACCAGAGCGCGCCTAGTCGCTCGGTGGCACGGTCAGTGCGGCGAGCCGGGGGGAGGAGAGTGTTGTCGGCACGCCGCGATGTAACAGAACAGTTTCTCGATTATGTGCCGATTTCGATGAGCTTTGGATATGTTGTAAAGACCACGATTCTGAACAACATTTCCCTTTAGACTTTTTGTCTCGCGTCTTTAGTTTACGAGATATTTGTAAAACCAGTACCGAAAGCTAAGGGTTGTACGGTCAAGTCAACGAACTGTACAGCTGATGGTAGATAGCAGGTAATGAATCCTTAATGGATAAATAGAAAATAAAAATGTTATAATTAAGCAAACTGCGGGCGCAATTAAAGATCGTTTATTGTGGTTACAGACCCCGCGGGAGGAACGAGCAGCATCGAGTCCTGGTAGTCAGAATAATCACACACCCACACCGTCCCCGTCACCGGTGGGAGATGCACCCGTTGGCAGGGCACTTATGGAGGCTGCGCTTCAGCAAGCCACTTCCGGGTCTCATCCACCTCTGGTGGTGACACCGCCTGGATACTGGATCGACGGTACCGATCATCGGCACTCCCTGGACTCAGCTGGCCGGGCGTTACTTCCGGCGCAACCTGCCTGGCAACCCAGGATAGACCAAGACGACACGGCCAAATGCTACAGGCGATTCTTCGTCGGCAGAGTAAGTAATCTACAATCTAGTCTAAATCCGGGGAAACTGCAAAACAGCTGTTTACCTACCCTCCGATCTCGATGATTTTTAGATAGAGCAGATGTGCCATTTGTGGCCCTGGCTTGAGCCACCAATTTATCGAAATAAATTATATTTGAAAAATAATCATTAAAATAATACTTATATTGCCCTATTTGGCTACATGTTATTTGAAATAATCATATGTTAGTCCAGGGTGTCCCAAACTTTTTCTGCAATGGAACATTTCGCAAATCCAGAAATTTTAACGGAACACTTTTAGCTTATTTTTTAGGTTGGGTAATTCCTACTAGTAAAGATTTAAAAAAAAATGTTCTTAAAACTTATTTTTAAATATAAAACTATAATGTAATTATTATATTCAATATGATGTAGAAGATCTTTAAATGTGTTGCAGTGTATAAAACCTTTCCAAATTGTCGCGAACACTGGTGTTCCGCGGAACATAGTTTTGGGAAACCCTGTGTTAGTCTATTTGAACAGCCAAATAATATTTTTTTTTTAATTATTTTATTATTTGAATTTCACATGAAATTCAAATGATTTTTCGTTTTCGTTCATCTTTCATTTCATCGAACAATTCGTACTCCCAACCAACAATTGTGTTTACTTCGTGTAGTAAAGAACAATTTTAAAACCGAATGCAGCTAAACTTTTATCAGTGAACTACAAATTTTAGCAAATCTAAATTTGATAATTAATTTAGTTACTTCGATAACCTCTTCTCGAGGCGAAATTATTTATTATTTTATTGGAACAATTTATTTAATATAATTTATTTGATTTAAACGTTAAATGAAAATTAATTTTTCATGTTATTTGTAGAATACAAACGACAAAGTATTTAAAACAATTTTGAAACATAACATAATTGAAAAAGATTTCTATCGCACACATAAACACTCTGTTGATGCTGTTGATACTATAAATAGTTTGTTATATTTCATATCTTTAGAAAGGTGGCAGTATTTCTACAATGACAGACGACCTGTCTAGTTTCGTAACACTATCTGGTCGCTTCCCTAACTTAGAAGGCCACTTATATTTAAATGTGTTGTCATAAGCTACGTTGCTATTTATTTTTCCAATGAGTCATTTGAATATATGTATATTCTTCGTTGCTTGGAAAACATATAAATATTGTACAGTTTCTCGAACTTTCAATATTCGAAGTATCAGATTGTCGAAAATTTCCCAATAACAATATTTTTTCATTTGCGCTTACTATGTATATGTATGTACCCGTATTTCTGAGGGAATTAGCGAAATAAATTTATGTTTCTACATATATGCATTTTGCAATAAAGGTAGAAAATTATTTCCTGTTTCGTGTAGCTTTTAAATTGAATATCAAAATGTGCCAAAATAACGACACCATCGTTCAATAACCGTTTTTTTACATGCTCGCCACTGTAGGTGCCTATAGTTTGATTATTTAACAATTACAGTGCTCCCTCGAACAACGTGGTTCCGTTATACACGGGTATTTTGTACAAATTTAATTTTTGTTCCATTTATATAATTTGATATTTGTTTTATTTTTTGCATGAATGCAGGGTGACAACATTTCAGTACGAATGTTGCACTGTTGGATATAATCGATAATGAAAAAGAATGAATTTTTTCCATAGATATTATTGAATATAAAACGAGCCGTTTATATTTATTAACACTAGAACGACCGAGCACTAAACGCGACTAATGCGTATTGCTTTATAATAATAACAAGATTAAATGTATTGGGATGTCTTACGATTTTTATTGTAATATGTGCTTGAATAAGGAATTAAAAAGTTTATTAAACAATGTCTGATGAAAACATTTTTATAATTTCGGTAACATTGTCAATGTGCTACCTCCTCTCCGATTTCAATGACCTTGAAATGTGTTGTCAAGGTCACCATTCCGAACAACATTTTCCTTTAAAGTTTTTGGCAGTAGGCTTTAGTTTATGAGATAATTGAAAAAATCTTTGCTTGTAAATGCATGTACATATTAGGTTTGAATTAGGTCTGGGTTAGGTGGATTTGGTTCGTAAACTTAAGCCGACCGCCAAAAACTTTAAAGGGAAATGTTGTTCAGAATGATGACCTTGTCGAGATATTTCAAGGTCATTGAAATCGAAGAGGAAGTAGCACATCGATAACTTCACCATAATTTCAACAATTGTAAAAGAAAAAATCAGAAATAGGTCATTTGGATCCATTCGGTAGTTCTAGTGTTAAATTGATTCTACAAAATAGAAATTGATGAAATAGTATACATTTATGTTTCAAAGTTCTTTCAATGGTATTAAGCCTCATTGATAAGAAGATTTATACTAATGTGAAAAGTTAAGTATCAGTAGTCATTATGATGTTATCGTAACGACGCATTTTGATGTTTTCTTTGTTAAGCATCTTTCGTGTAGCATGACGTGCCGAGGCGTGTTAGGCCTGCAACTATACCGTTCCAATTTTCACAGAAAGTGATGCGATTTTATATGCATTTCCGGGAGACGGGTTCCCATGCGTTATTGGAGTGTCGTAGATTATTCTGAGAACATGTCATTACACTCGAACAATATCGAAATAATGCGATATTAACGACACAACACTGAATATTAACCCTTTATCATCGAAGCTATTTTGCCTCCAGAATTCAGACATTTTATCTGATATACAGGGTATTTCACCTAATTTGACCATCTTAAATATCTCGCTTATTTTTTATGATGGGAAAAAGGCCAGAGGAAAAGAGAGTACATATTCGGTTCGAAGGGGAAAATGCGGCGATAGACAAAAAAATGTTCTGAAGGTCACGTTTTTTCGATATTTCAAGGTCATCGAAGTTTTTTTAAATGGGACTACATATTTTCATCACAACAGTCTTGTAGCTCATAAAAAAACAAAGTCAACGATGTGCGATATGTTGACCTTCACGTGACCTTACAGAATTGACCTACACATATGTATACATATGTCCTTTACGCGCCCACCTACGAAAAAAACTATTAACATGGAATTATGCCAACCTCAAAACCACGCAAGTTCAAGTAGCCTGTTTTAGGTGCCTCACCCTGTATACTGCTAACAAATTAAAATATCTCTTATAAATTAATTTTTTTATCTACAGAAGTGTATTCATTAGTCTCTCAACTTAATTTATTGACCAGAAGGCTAAACGAAAATAATTCGGTTGTCTAATACAACATGCATTTAAACAATAATGTTAGTAATATGTACCTATTTCGAATTCATCTATACGTAATCATCTTGCATATTGTTATAGATCTGTCTCTTCACTTTTATTGCTGAAAGCATTGATTGCTAGATTTGATCTTTAAGTATCATGTCTACTTACTGCACTCTCTGTTTAATTGTGCTCCACGTTGATCATAGAATAATCAAGAGCAATGTATTATACAATGTATGTAGTACCCATTCGTTGGTCGTAACTGCTAACGTATGGTATACTAATGGATTTGGAAATTCATAATAGAAAAGCATAGATAAAAAGAAATTTTAATGAGTTACTCTAATTGAAACTTTACGTGTACAGCTTAGATAATGGCAATGATTAATTTTCACGAACTACGTTGTATGTAATTTTATTAATTACCTTGTTGTACAGCAGGTAATTATCTTCCAGCACACTGTGAATGAAATCATAATTCATATTTCATTCATACTAGATTCAAGGTAAAAAAGAAATTTCGATGTCAATTTCGATTTCGAGACAAATACGATGATAAAAATTAAAAATTACAAAAGTTGCAATTTTTTACTTCGCTTGCATTAGTGCGAGCCTGATAAATACTCGACCTCTTGCTAGCTCGGTCGTCGAGCATGTTTACCGCTTGGCTGGTTCCAAGGGGGAGCCTCCCAGTGATGGCGATAAAATTTTGACAGTTACGGTAGACAGCTTTGCGACAGTTAGTACCAGGTAAATACATAGTAGATACGTATTGACAATCATTTCAATAATATCTCGTGAACTACTAGGTTCACTTTTGTAATACTCTATCGATTCACGATACAGAAGGTAGGTTATTCCGTTGACAGAAATCAAGGTGACCTTGAAATCTCCGAAACGCCTTCATTTATATGTATAAAAAATGTTTCCTTACAATATTTCCCCCTCTATATCATTTTTTTTTTATATTATTGCAAATTACGTAAATATTTGAGGTGGTCATAGTTATTGATCCACCTTGCAGAACACCTTCTTTTCGGTTATGTCACGCTAGCTATGGGGTATCTTATACAACGTCGCAAATAAATGTCATGGGTAGACTGCGGATCTTTATGCAAAATAAAAATCGTCTTGCGTCAATTGCAATAGACACTAAGGCATATTGTAATATAATCGTGTGTTGTATGATTTGTATTGTATGTGCTGTATAAGCCTTATATGGTTTAAAGCAATAAATAAATAATATGTAATAAAAAGACTGGAGCTAAATAGGAATTTCATTCCTACGTCAATAATTTCGACAACCTAGTAATAATAAATTGGCATTCTCAAATCATTTTATCTTTCCTACTGTTTAAATTGCCCCTACTCATATTTGCCATAAATGCATAAAATCCGCAGTTGTATACCTTCACAAAGAAACCATTTTAAAGGATATTAAATATAAAAAAAAATAGTAGTGTTCACCTTAAAGCAGCATAGGGATCCTGACAGGCAAGCTATCCCTCTCCGTAGAGCTGTGGTTACTTTGTCATCACCCTGTAGGTAGAGCACGGTAGTGAGTATGAGCGAGTGGGATGTACTGTAGAATGGCGAGTGCATGCAGAAAAGGAGGATGGGGTTAGATAGAAGGAACAGGAGAAGAAGGGAAGCGTAGGGAAAGGAAAAGAGCACTTCGGGCGTGGGAGTGGGAACGTTCTCATAGTCTACGTCTACAAGGAATGCCTATGCCTATTGTATAAACATGGACTCTCCTCTCCTCTTCGACATCCCCGATTTTCAACCTGAGCCGCCGCTTTAAGATACCTCCTCCGGTTTTCTTCCGGTTGCCCTCTTCCTCATCAGTTCCCGCTTCCACCTTCACATCGTTTGTATTGTAGATACTATAAGTTCAACTTGCGCCGTTCACGGTCAGATACTCTTTTGCACCATGCGATTTTATCTTTCTTACTTTGCTCCTCCTAAGATTTTCTTTCCTCCATTTTCTACTTAGGAATTTAGGAATTTAGTGTATACCCATACCACGCATAAGTTCTTAGCAATTTATTAAATACAAACAAAGTAATGTGAAAATTTCGAGTGCAGAGGGTTAATAATTGTGAGATGAGAAATGTGATTATGCAGCATTCATTCTGATTTGTATACTATATGTATGTGGAAAGTCTAGAAAAGCTTGTATTTCAGGAGAGTAGGATATGATAGATATATGTATCTTGATAAATTTTATTGAACCTCAAAATTATGCGACACAAGTTGTTTGTGCAGGTACCTTATTTGTGTACGTCATTATACATATACTAAAAATAAAGTTTAAGAAATATGTACTTAATATTTATATGCAGTTTATACAGGGTGTCCCAAAAGTACTTCAACATCGGGAAATGGGAGGTTCCTGGGGTCATTTAAAGCGACATTTTCCTTAACAAAAATGGCGTCCGCGGCTTTGTTTAGGAGTTATTCACGAAAAACACGGACCAACCAGAGCGCGCCTAGTCGCTCGGTGGCACGGTGAGCGCGGCGAGCCGGGGGGAGGAGAGTGTTGTCGGTACGCCGCGATGTCGTAGTAAACAGCAGTTATTTGATTATGTCCCCGATTTCGATGAGCTTTGGATATGTTGTAAATACCATGATTCTGAACAACATTTCCCTTTAGACTTTTTGCCTCGCGTCTTTAGTTTACGAGATATTTGTAAAAACTTAAAACCATTTGCTGCTTCGAAATGTGTGTCACTGTCACTGGGTCATTCGGTGACCCAGTGACGAACTGCACAGATGTCTTCAGGTGTACGACAGTACCGAAAGCTAAGGGTTGTACGGTCAGGTCAACGAACTGTACAGCTGATGGTAGATAGCAGATATACGACAATCACATGTTTCGGTTTTCCTGCAGATTTGTACGCAGAGTCGATGGGTTACTGTTCGAAAACGTCGTCCGTCTTTCTTTTAGAAAGTTTCTTAAGGGAGGCATAGGACAATAGGGACCCTAAAACACCACGCCGACCTGACATTTCTACCTCTTGCTGGGTGAAAGGACGGACGACCTTTTCGAACAGTAACCCATCGACTCTGCATACAAATCTGCAGGAAAACCGAAACATGTGATTGTCGTATATCTGCTATCTACCATCAGCTGTACAGTTCACTGACTTGACCGTACAACCCTTAGCTTTCTGTACTGTTTTTACAAATATCTCGTAAACTAAAGACGCGAGGCAAAAAGTCTAAAGGGAAATGTTGTTCAGAATCGTGGTCTTTACAACATATCCAAAGCTCATCGAAATCGGGACATAATCGAGAACCTGTTGGTTGTTACGACATCGCGGCAAGACAACACTCTCCTCCCCCCGGCTCGCCGCGCTGACCGTGCCACCGAGCGACTAGGCGCGCTCTGGTTGGTCTGTGTTTTTCGTGAATAACTCCTAAACAAAGCCGCGGACGCCATTTTTGTTAAGGAAAATGTCGCTTCAAATGACCCCAGGAACCTCCCATTTCCCGCTTACGCAGTCGTTTTGGGACACCCTGTATATTGCTGGATGGATAAGCCGAAAGTTGTTATTAACTTTGAAGTGCTCAATATGTGTTTCAACTTTGCACTCCAACAATCAAAACGATACGATGTATAAATTAATAACTTTAAAAAGTCGAGGTGGTCTCGCATATCCATCTTCCGATGTTATTAAAATTTGTAGGAAGGCAGAAAGGATTGTAAGATTTTATACAATTCATATTTTAACATATTTTAATAAAATTAATCCTACACATCGAAACTTTATACATTCCTTATAAAAATATCCTTTATGATAATTAGACTCCGGATTTTTATGCAAAATAAAAAGTTTGCGCATCAATTCGACGACATAGGAGCTAAATATAAATTGATATTTTTCACTAATAATTTTAATATAGTGAAAATAATATATTAATACTCTTAGTCTTCTAATCTTTACACTATTCTAAATTGCACGTACTCATTTTTGCCATAAATGCTTAAAATCCGAAGTCTAATGATAACAAATACGTAGAAACAAAATTATTACAATATACGTGATTCAATTGTACATTTTAAATATTGTCGCAACGTTATATAGATGGCAGCACTATGTGCGCTGCACAAGATGGTGGCAGTAAAACATTCCCCCCCGCTCACAGAGCCACCCCTCTCACCCAGAAATCTACTTTACGCACAGTCCTTTAAGTCCGTGGTACTTACTTACTCGGAGCCGCTCAGGCGCGTACCATAGCGTAGGCGCTATTCGTGGCGCTTCAGGTCTACAGTCTACACGCGTGTCAATAGGTTTCCGCATTACCATCGAGGTACTATTGCCAATGCGTTTTTTTTTTGTTAGTGGTATAATTTCGTGATCCGAATATTCTCAATGTTCGGATCAACTAATTTATGCGAATGCTCATTTTCAAAAATGCGCGATGTTAAATCAGAACACCGCACATCCTTAAATGATTCTTCGCTCGCGTCTGCGATGCGAACAGTCACATCTAAACTTCCAGTAGATTTGACCAATTTGCCAAGCACGGCTAAACGTGCGCGAAAATCATGCTATTCCACATGGTATTCAAATTTGAACAATAGAATTAATAACTATTTTTTAAATTTATTTTACAAATTTATTTTTCTAATAAATTTTTTACAGCTGTTGTCCGAAATTATTGTGCGATATAGTGGAATAGGCCTACAGGGGATACCACTAACAAAAAAAAAAAACGCATTGGCAATAGTACCTCGATGGTAATGCGGAAACCTATTGACACGCGTGTAGACTACTGTAGACTGTAGATCTGAAGCGCCACGAATAGCGCTTACGCTATGGTACGCGCCTGAGCGGCTCCGAGTACTATGACCGTCACGGGGGGCGTGACGCGTGGCCGGGTCGAGGGGCGTAGCCTTCGAGAATAGAGTCGCGACTGTCGCGAGCCGCTTAAACGACAGCCCTGCTCTAAAACAAAGTATTACAAATACTGAAACACATTATTCTTGATTACGTCTGATTTTTAACCGTTCGCCAGATGCAAATTTAAGAAAGAAATGTGTAAAACATAATATTAATGAAATTTCAATTGATGAAAACAAACGAATATTTTAAGGATTAAATTATAAATCGTTTATAAATAAAAAGTTCACGTTAAGGTATATATAAACTTTTTGTTTTCACAACTTTTTCAAAAAAAGTATTTACATCACTTTCAAAATAAACGGTTCAAATGATGATGATACATTATAATACCATTATACATACATACATACATAGAAGCAAGAGAGGGTGCCAAGTGCGCTTTCTCCAATTGAATTGGTGAGATCAGACACTGCGTAAGTCGGCACTTTCTATCTATTTGTTAGGTATAAGAAAAACAGAACTTCTTGTAAAATGAATAATTTTAAGTTTTTCCAACATACATATAGGCACATATGTGTAATACAATCCTTTTCATCAAAAACAATCTTCATGAACTTTCTTCGACCTCATACATTCTACGTATATTGTACTAAAATATACTAGAATGTAGTAAAATAACTAGTACTAGAATACATATACTTGAATATACGAGAATGTAGATGAATATACTTCAATAAACAAGAATAAACATGAATATACTAGAATATACGGGAATACATATGTATGTATACTAGAATATACATAGTAGTATACATATTGTATTTTTCCTATATGTCTTCAATTTTTTTAAAACAAGAGCATCGAAATCTATTTAATATGAGTTTAATTTAGTTTAACATTTAATAAGCTGAAAATGAAGTAGTAATGTAATTCAACACTAAAAATGTCTCAGATTGCACATAGAAAACTGACACAGAGATTAAAGTCTTACATTTATTTGATACATTTAGGTGCGTAGGATTGCATAAAATAATAGTTATTATTAAATAAATACATTTTTAAACGATTTGGTAGTCGGTTATTAGTATGGTTGATAATGAGAAGAAATATGAACTGTATTACAGATCGGGTTGAGCACATTTAATTTGAAATAATGAATTTGTATTTTACAAATAATATGAAAAATTTATTTTCATTTAAATCAGATAAATTATATTCAAATAATATGTTATTTGAAAATAATTTCACCTTCAAGAAGAAGTTATTGAAGCAACTAAATTAATTATTAAATTTAGATTTGCTAATTTTTGTAGTTTAATAAGTGAAGTTTAGCTACATTCGGTTTTAAAATTGTTCTTTAGTACACGAAGTAGATAAAATTTTTGAGGGTAAGAATTATTTGATCAAATGAAAGATGAAATGAAGAATTATTTAAATTTCATTTGAAATTCAGATAATGAAATAATTTAAAAAAAATTATTTGGCTGTTCAAATAAACTAACATATTATTATTTTAAATAACATCTAAACAAATAGGATAATATATTATCTTAAAGATTATTTTTCAAATAATTTATTTCCATAACGCCCAAGCCTGTTACAAATATAAATAATATATGTAGTTCCATCAATGTCTCAAGTCACAAGAAAAAGCAACTAGGTTATGTTGTTTCTAACTTCACCTACTCCATTATATATTTAAATACTTTGTACAAGAAATTGCTGATCAGGAACTAATAGTTAGAGTTAGAACATCGAAGTATAGTCGTAAATATGTCAGCCATGCACGATAGCGTCGACCGCTCAAGCGTGACTTCATCAAAGATTATATGTAGAAGAAGTAAAAGAAGGAAAAGAAGAAGAAGAAGAAACTGATTACACATCAGCGAATGCGGATTGTATTAGTTTCAAATCACAAATGATACAGCTAGACAAAAGCAAAAATTATAATAGAGTGGTTCTATGAAAGTAATTAAACTATTTATAATTAAAAACACTTTGTGGCAGTATTTGTTTTCTAAATTATGATTTGTATAAGACGCTGAAGAATATTTTATTCTAAATACTTAGCAGGACGCAAACCTTGGGGCATTACATAAACATGAGGCAAACATATTTTCATGATCAAATTCCGATGAGTATGGATGACTTTGAAGTAATGATTAAAAAGAATTTATAAAATTACGAATAACATAGTCGATGAATATGTGTTTGATTTAAGACATGTATTTTATGTGTAAATGTAAAAGAAGTATAAAACAAATTTCGAAAGAACTGATTCCTTAGGTCATTCGGAGTAACTTTTTGGGTTGCGAAAATTTCCTCCACGGTTTCGTTAAGAAGTTATCAAGGAAAGACACGGGCCAATCAGAGCGCGGCTATAGCGGAGAAATTCCGGCTCGGCCAACGCCAACGCTACGCTCACAGCGGGACCTGTCGCCGAGTTGGCATCCATCTGCTGTAGCCGCGCTCTGATTGGTCCGCGTTTTTCGTTGATAACTCTTTAACAAAGCCGCGAAAAACATTTTCGCAAAGGAACAAGTTACTTCAAGTGACCTTAGTGATCATCCCTTTCAAGGAAGTACAACATTTTTGGGACACCCTGTATAATTTTAATTTATACAATAACTGCAGTTTCGTAATTACTAAAGTAATATTATAAGAAGACTGCGGACTTTTATGGAAAATAAAAATTGATTCGATTAATTATAAAACGTAGAATCTACGTAGATAATTACTGCTCCTCTTCATAATTTTATTGAGTTTACTACAATACAACAGTATCATTCAAATACTTCGAAAGGTTATTCTTACTATGTATCTTGCGTTTCATTTACTCTATTTCGTCATAAATGCATAAAATCCCCAGTCTAATTATAAGTAATATTAAGGAATATTATATTAGTCCAATGATAGGAATTTTGTTGATGTAAAACATGTAAAAATATTGTATTTGCTAAATAAACCACTTTGCTTAAAGCAATGATAAATAATTAAATAAATAATAATATGACTCCAAAAATATGGTGGAAACAACTACAAGAATATTATAAAATAGTATGAAATCCGAGTTCGAAGTTTGACATCGAGCAAATTATACTGTACATGATTTCAATAATAGGTTTTTCTTCCTTTTTATTACCCAACGGACTTGCTGGTCAGCTGGATCGTCCGGTAAAAGTATGCCAAGACAGAACAAGAAAAACTTGGTTCCATTAGAGTTTATTTATGTCTTTTACTTGCAAGATCAAATGGTACGGTTCTTCTTGAAACTTTCAACGGTATTTCACAAAAACCTACGATCAATGTGTTCGAACAAAGTGGTCGACCAGCACAATTTTATTTACAAGGTTATAATTTCCTTAAAACACTATTTAATTAATATGTATACACGCAAGTAAATAGAATATAGTAAAAATGATCCACGTATACAATTTGTAACATCTACATATGTCTGCTACTGAGTTTAGATAAACTATGCTGTTCTTATATTGAAAAATTAGAGCAGGAACAATGTCAATCATTAAAATTAACAAAAAACTGGAGAAAATTCCTTTCGATGCATACAAGTTCGCCTGTATGTATTATCCATCGGAAAACACAAAATTCCAAAAATGCAATGAATAAAATTAAGGAATATTGCTTCGGAATTGGAAAAAGAGAAAAGACGGTAATTGTGGATAAAAGGTTACACCTTACCGATTTCAATGATTTTTTAATATGCTGTAGAATAAAGATTTTGAACAACTTTTCTCTATTGTATACGTCACCGCCGCTCAGCCTTAGTTCCTGAGATATTCGCGAAAAACTGCAGCTACTACTACAATGAATTTTGACTATACGTGTACGTCCATGGCGTGCGTCAATTGTTTCTACAAATATGTATATCACGACGATCGTCAAACGATCTATGTATACATAATATCGCGTGAACTTTTTAACACAAATGATGATGAAGGTTTGGTTTCTTAAATATAAAACATTATGGGCTGGATTTTACTTTACCAAAAATTATAGATTTTTTAAATACTTTTTAGTAGTTTTCGATCAGTTTTAACCGAAAGATGGCGTCTTAAAAATCAGATTGGGTTAGGTTTGGATTACATTTGGATAAGTTTTTGAGTTAGGTTTAAGTTAGTATTGGGTTGGTTTTAGGCAACGCTTGCGTAAAATAACACCGATTCCAAAAATAAGCCAAAACTAACCCAAAACCTAACTCAAAAACTAACTTATTATTCATCATTATATGATTTAAAAAGTTCACGCGGCATGTATAGTATGTATCTACAGAAACAGTAGACAAGCGATCGCACCATGCCGACACATACGTGCGCCACGGACGTGCACGTACAGGGTGTCCCAAAATGTCTTAAGAATCTCGAAATGGGAGGTTCCTGAGGTCATTTCAAGCGCCATTTTCCTTTTCAAAAATGTTGTCCGAGGCTTCGTTTGGGAGTTATTAACGAAAAACACGGACCAATGAGAGCGCTCCCTGTCGCTCGGTGGCACGGTCAGCGCGGCGAGCCGGGGGGGAAGATAGTGTTGTCGGTACGGCGCGATGTAGTAAGAAGTAGCAGTTTCTCGATTATGTCCCGATTTCGATGAGCTTTGGATATGTTGTTAAGACAATGATTCTGAACAACATTTCCCTTTAGACTTTTTGCCTCGAGGCTTTAGTTTTCGAGATATTTGTAAAAACTTGTAATTGAAAATCGATCGATGTTCATACTACTATCTCCTCTCCGATTTCGATGAGCTTTGGATATGTTGTCAAGACCACGATTGAATAACCATTGTTGTATAACCATATCAAACTTATTTGAAGGTCATTGAAATCGGTGAGGATCCACATAATCTTTACCCGACTTATGGCAACTTTACCCGAACGAGAGAAGAAGCAGAAACTGATTAAATTAAAAACTCACTTATTCAGCCGTAAATCCATTTGCTGCTTCGAAATGTGTGTCACTGGGTCATTCGGTGACGAACTGCACAGATGTCTTCAGGTGTACGACAGTACCGAAAGCTAAGGGCCGTACGGTCAGGTCAACGAACTGCACAGCTGGTGGTAAAACGACAACCGAAGGGATGCGCGGTCAAGTAAACGATCCTGGCTTTCACTTTCACTTTATAAACGATAAATAAATCGTATGTTTCACACAGATGCCACGAAATTTTTACACACTCACGATCACTGTTCACATTTGTCAACACATAACTATGCACTATGCACTAATAATATTTGCAATATCTTTTGCATTGCAGCACAAATCACAATAAATGTCCTTTTCCCCAGAAACAGGTAGAAATCCAGGTGCGCATAGCGGGTATACGGTGTTGTCCCTCCCGTTCGTTGTCCATAAATTAGTCCTGTAGTCAGGCCGGGAATTGCAGCACTGGTGATTGGTGGCAGGTACGCGATCGCAGAAAAATCCAAGGGGCACACTCCACAAAGAATGATGTTGAAGACTGACTGCAGTTTTCGGAAGATGCTTCGACCACCCCCAAATAACCCCACCACGAAGCAAAACTGAGCTGGAGGAAAAGTTCAAAACACAACACGTGTTTTGCAGACATAGAAAGTAAGAATCTGCGTGCATTGTCACTCTTGCCTTTCCTCCGGAACAAAAAACTTCCGGCGGGCGCCAAATCTTCTCCTGAACCGTGACTGCCTCAGCAAGGGTCAAGCGGCACCCGCCGAAAGTTTTTTATGGCTTAATTGCACAGCTTAGAAAGAGGTGCCCAAATACGACACGTGCGGAAGGAAATCTTTCCGTCCCCGTACTCTGTGAAGACCTTCGTGTAACTGCCCAGTTTCGATTTATGGCACAACCCCATGGAGACGTGGATCTCTGTTTTTTGTCCCGGAGGAAAGGCAAGAGTGACAATGCACGCAGATTCTTACTTTCTATGTCTGCAAAACACGTGTTGTGTTTTGAACTTTTCCTCCAGCTCAGTTTTGCTTCGTGGTGGGGTTATTTGGGGGTGGTCGAAGCATCTTCCGAAAACTGCAGTCAGTCTTCAACATCATTCTTTGTGGAGTGTGCCCCTTGGATTTTTCTGCGATCGCGTACCTGCCACCAATCACCAGTGCTGCAATTCCCGGCCTGACTACAGGACTAATTTATGGACAACGAACGGGAGGGACAACACCGTATACCCGCTATGCGCACCTGGATTTCTACCTGTTTCTGGGGAAAAGGACATTTATTGTGATTTGTGCTGCAATGCAAAAGATATTGCAAATATTATTAGTGCATAGTGCATAGTTATGTGTTGACAAATGTGAACAGTGATCGTGAGTGTGTAAAAATTTCGTGGCATCTGTGTGAAACATACGATTTATTTATCGTTTATAAAGTGAAAGTGAAAGCCAGGATCGTTTACTTGACCGCGCATCCCTTCGGTTGTCGTTTTACCACCAGCTGTGCAGTTCGTTGACCTGACCGTACGGCCCTTAGCTTTCGGTACTGTCGTACACCTGAAGACATCTGTGCAGTTCGTCACCGAATGACCCAGTGACACACATTTCGAAGCAGCAAATGGATTTACGGCTGAATAAGTGAGTTTTTAATTTAATCAGTTTCTGCTTCTTCTCTCGTTCGGGTAAAGTTGCCATAAGTCGGGTAAAGATTATGTGGATCCTCACCGATTTCAATGACCTTCAAATAAGTTTGATATGGTTATACAACAATGGTTATTCAATCGTGGTCTTGACAACATATCCAAAGCTCATCGAAATCGGAGAGGAGATAGTAGTATGAACATCGATCGATTTTCAATTACAAGTTTTTACAAATATCTCGAAAACTAAAGCCTCGAGGCAAAAAGTCTAAAGGGAAATGTTGTTCAGAATCATTGTCTTAACAACATATCCAAAGCTCATCGAAATCGGGACATAATCGAGAAACTGCTACTTCTTACTACATCGCGCCGTACCGACAACACTATCTTCCCCCCCGGCTCGCCGCGCTGACCGTGCCACCGAGCGACAGGGAGCGCTCTCATTGGTCCGTGTTTTTCGTTAATAACTCCCAAACGAAGCCTCGGACAACATTTTTGAAAAGGAAAATGGCGCTTGAAATGACCTCAGGAACCTCCCATTTCGAGATTCTTAAGACATTTTGGGACACCCTGTATAGGAAAAATTCAATGTAGTAGTAGCTACGGTTTTTCGCGAATATCTCGAAAACTAAGACCTAACAACGGTAACATATGTAGAGAAAAGTTGTTCAAAATCTTCTTCCTCACAACATATTAGAAAATCATTGAAATCGGTGAGGTGTAACCTTTTATGGACAATTACCGAAAAGACTTCTGTAGTTTCAGATCTTACCAATTTCATTATAAAGAAAGTATGTTCTGTATGAAACTTCATTTAAAATTCTCTTTAGAAAGAGACTTCAAAAATTAGGTTAAAAAAGGTTAAGCAACTTTTCTTAGCCAGTAAAAAAGTGTTATTTTAATTTTACCGAAGGGATGTTAATATTGCGAAAACAGGTCACCTTCTGTATAAGAAATGATGCCGTGAAACGTTCATTTTGTAAGTGTCATAAGTGCTCTTTACAAATTGGAAAATAGAAATACGGCGAAGCGACATTTTCGCTCATGTGATACTGCAGTCTTGCCGCTGTCCAACCTAAACTCCGTAGCTTAAGAACTTTTCCCCACTGTACCTGCCTCCGTTACTTCCTCCTTCACTCTCTGAACATTACAAGAGCAATGGGTTCAAGAGTTGGTGTCTGGCGCACATGAAAAAGAATTCGCCGTGAAATACCCCGGGCATCGTAGAATGCTATCAACACTTCTCAAAGCTGCGATATTTTTACAAATGTGGAACTCCTCCAACGAGAACATAAAATTTCAAGCGATAACATTTTTTCTTACGACAGTAGGCAACTTTTGAGTGTTCTACAGATACATACAAATTATTGCATTAGATACAAGTGTCTACAAATTTCCGACTTAACACGCTACCGTACTAGAAGAAACGTAAAATAACTATTCCCATTTTTCATTGTTGTAGATATATTATTATTTCTAATTTATTTTTATGTATTGTTAGACTCCGGATGTGTATTTATGACAAAACTAAAGCAGTAGACAGATTAAACAATTCAAACAATTTAAGAACATCAATGCACTAGTTTCAGCATATTAAAGTCAATAAAAGAAGATAGAAATTTTGATTTAGTTTATATTTCTTGCAACTGGCACAAACAATTTGAATTTTGCATAAAGGTCTATTTCTAGAGATATTTCTCCAACTGAGTTTTGACGAGGCAATTTTAGATCTTCTTACATACCGTAAGCGTACTAAAACTTTTTTAAAAATGTGACATTACCTCGGATATACTTACCTTGGATAATTATCGCACACAGCACCTAGAAATTATAGTTGTTCAAATGATAGCAGGATAAGATTGTTCCGCGTAATTACTATATTTTCATCGTTGATACGTCGTCGTCGCGTAAAGCGAGCTCATTGTGTCTGCATACGTGCACTCATCCTGTTCTTACTGTGGGTGTAAGTGTAAATAATGCGCTTGAAGTGCAACGCTTTCGTGAGCCGTGAATCGAGTCTAGAAAACTGAGCTAGAGTTCTACACGTTAAAAGTACAAAGAAATGTGGCAAACTTAACAGTGTTAATTTTTTTCGTGGGTAGACGCGTAAAGGTCATATGAAGGTCAACTTTGTTTTTTCAAATGAAACGATGTATTTTTCAATACATCGATATGGATGCAACTCGACGTTATTTATAAATAAGTATTAACCTAGTTATGCCGAAAAGTTAATAGTTTGGTAGATATTTCAATTTAAATAATATAATTATTGTAAGACGCCATTACTGTCATGCTAAGGCGTTTGCTTTTATTTATTGCAGGAAAGGTTCAACATAACACCCATTTACATCACGGCACTTTTGAAATCAATACAGTAATTATTTCCCTATATTGTTTAATGTATTATATTGCAGCATGCAGCGATAATACGTTGCTTCGTATCAGTCACTGCAGTTGGAGTTTCAACATAAACTTAATTCTTTATGCGACCCCAAATAACATTTACAGTTTCGAACGCTACCGAATACAACCAATCGTTTTTGTTACACTAACGTTTAATGTAAAATTAGTATAAATGTGCCGTGATCTAAATGGTTGTTATGTTGAAACTTTTCTGCAACAACTAAAAGCAAACGGCTGAGCATGACAGTAATGGTGTCTTACAATTATTTAAATTGAAATATTTTCTAAACTATTAACTTAGTAATAGTTTTGTCAACTAATATCGAGCTGCATCCATTGATGTATTAAAATTCATTCCGTTCGAAAAAAACAAAATTGACTTTCATATGACCTTTACACGTTCACTCATGAAAGAACTTATAACACTAAAATATGGCTCACTCGATACAATTCAAATTTCCTCCGAAACACTTTTTGCTACGAGTAATAATAATAATGAGAAAATCAAGATGTCAAAATTGGGTGAGACACCCTGTATACAATGTATATTTATGTATATTTCACGAGTATCTTGTTACTTTCCACGGACCATTTTTATTAATCTATCGTCCTTTTTAACAAATGTAAACCCCTATATGTTATTAGACATTTTATTAACTACATATGTTTTATGTTGGATACTTATTATATTCAGTTGCTCGTGTACAACTGAGACGCATAGATTTCGTACTAGTGCTATCTACCATTTTGTTCCGTTTTGGTATTACAAAATTTACATATGCATTCGGAGAATTTCGTCGAAGTGACAATATTGAGCATGTTATAAACTAGTAATCGCATGAAAAATGTAATTTGACCAATTTTTATAGTACGAAAGATTAAAAAATGTCAGATTATCTTTTTATTCCGGAACGTAGTATCGACGTCGAAGGCTTGCGAGTTGCGAGACAAGAGCGACAAAATCGCCGGAAGAACGAACGGTAGTTGTCGCATTTCGTGTGGACCGCGATCGCGACTCGTTGACCGCCCTCGATCGTAAAAGGCCCAGCTTGATTTCAAGTTTTTCCGTTCTTTTTACAGGAGCACGTGAACCTGGTGGGAAGGGACGGAGAGAACGGGCCGGTCCTCGTCTCGGTGAAGGCCGAAACGGTTGCTGGACAGGAGCATTGGCGAGTCTTGTTGCGACTGCGAGCAGGCTCGACCCACGAATTAGTACCAGCCACGAACCTCGGCCCGAATCCATCGCCTGCAAAAATGGTCAAGGTGAAATGTCTTCCTCTACGTCCGACGGGACGCGTGCAAGTGCTCCTTTGTTTAATGCTTTCACCACCCTAGAATTTCACCGTAGACAACCGTCCGGTTTCCCACAGACGACGGTTCTTAATCTTTCCACGAAGATGAGAACTACGTACCTCACTTGAGTAATACTTAACACTGGAACTACTGAATCTGTCGAAATTACTTGTTTCTGATTTTTTCTTCTACGATTATTGAAATTATAAAAATGTTTTTAGGAGACATTGTTGAATACACTACCTCACTAGAGCACTATAATATTGGGTTGGAACGAAAGTTCATAGCGTTTTGAAATTAAAATTCAAAGATAAAATCAAGATGTTTATAAGTTACCTAAAAAGATGGCGAAAAGTAATGGAACAGAATGGAAGATGTTATTGAATAGGTCTATGAATAAATAATTTTTAATTTTTGATTTAAAAAGACTATGAACTTTCGTTCCAACCCAACAGAAATAGTAGGGTATCTGAATGAACTTAATCTTATTATTATTATTATAAAGTACATTCAGTGCTCGGTAACTTTACCGAATGGAGGGGATAAGCAATTTTCTTAGATCCTAAAGCTCCCGTTTTCTTAGATCAGGGCTTTACTGTAGGAGGGAGAAAAATTTGTGACTTATTTTTGGGGTAAATCTACTAAATATTAATTTATTTAAAACCGGAACAAAATTTTATTTTGTTGTTGTCGGTGTATTATAGCCATTGGAGAATACATAGGCATACAATAAATATAAAATTCCTTGATCTTCTAAGTAATTGTGAACGATAAAGAAGTTCTAATCACCGTAACCATAAAACATATGGTAGTGCAAGAGGTTAAATTTCGTAGAAGGGTCAATATGAACTATATCAGAGTTGTTTGAGATGTTTCTATGTTACGTTTCTTGCACAATGACATTCTTTACTAATTATCGAGGGTGCTTGTATTATATGTATTGTATATTATGTATATTGTGACGTGGCAGAAATGCCACGTCCCCCTAGATTAGAGGGAAACCTCTAATCAACAAATCGGAAGGACCGGGCTGCCCTCTGGCAGGACACTCGTGCGATAATAGACGCGAGCACTCTCACTGGGACGTACCAAAATTAAAAAGAACTATACATATTACCGAAAAATATGTCGAACGTCGCGGTCATTGGCACGACGAGAATTTACAGCACCGTACCCCGGGCCGAGGGGGCCCGGTCGACTTTTCGCCAAGAGGAAACTCTTACGCTGCCGCCGCTGGGGATGACCCCTAATGCCTGGCCACCAGAACATCCCCGAGGAAGAAACTAAAAGGACCTCGAGCCCAGGCCAAGCAACCTGGAGGCGCCGACGAGGGACCATAGGACCAAAAAGATCGTAGCAGTATCGTCCCGTCGACGCCTCGCCCCGCAACATCAACGGTCCACTGGCATGGCGCAGCGGCTCGAGCGATCCTGGAATGTCACCGGACATTCCCGGTCGTGGAAACACGGCCGTTATAGACATCGGGAAATCGGCAAAGGCCAGGAGCCCTCCCGTCGAGATCCGGTCCTATGCCGCGAGCGACAGCGATTGGCAGGCGAAAATATTAGATAGTGGGGAACGCCTTGCTTCCGCGATCTCGAACCACCGAAATTCGGCAACCACTGTTGCATTCACCGTAGTATCGTTAAGACCGATAATAATTATAATACCGGTAGTACCTACCTTTATCGCGTGTGCCGTACACGAGGGTATTACCATTACCGACAGCCGTGGTAAGTGCCAACCAGGCTTTCTTCCTTTCCGGCTTTCTTTCGTGCTTCATTGCTTGTTTGTATGGAATTCTCGTAGTGGCTCGATTAACAACGTGTATTTCGGGTACGGTTCGACAAATTCAAGTATCTTGGATATTTTAATATTTCGCGTACCGCTAGAACGGCAGTTGTCAAAGTTTTCGTACGCTTCCCAGCGAGAGTGACGAGCGACCGTTTTCGCGAAGTGCCGTGTATTCGCGCATCTTCGACGACCTTGTACGCGCCGTGCACAGTCCCGTGAACCTTTGTCAATTACACCGTGACTACCGCGTTCGGCCTAAAGACTTGGGTTGTCGCCGAACACGGGTTCTGCTGACTATCCCGAGCATCGCGTATTCCACCGGGAATCGGCAAAGTTCCACGCGACGCGTCCCGCTCGAACAGCTGGCGGATTGCCGATTCCGACGCAATAATAACTGCGACCGCGTGCTCGAATTGTTCTCTGCCGGTCTTGCCGCCGACAGATCGTACCGACTAGACTGTTCGAATAAATATCGTCGAGCAATGACAAACGCAGTTAATTTATTTGCAAGGTCCCTTCCCGCCGCGGGGAACGTCCCGTCGGATTCTGCGTAGAATCCTGTGCCCGTCTCGAGCTCATCCAGCTCTCGCGACGTCCCCTCGGAGGCTCTGACCGTTTCGCGTATTTCCGCTTGACACCCCAAGGTGTCTGTGGCGCCCGTAGTATCGAAACTTATTGGGATAAATTAGGTGTCGTCCAAGCCTCCGAGAGAACGTTTTATCGCGAGTATCTATATATATACATATACAGGGTGTCCCAAAACGACTGCGTAAGCGGGAAATGGGAGGTTCCTTGGGTCATTTGAAGCGACATTTTCCTTAGCAAAAATGGCTTCCGCGGCTTTGTTTAGGAGTTATTAACGAAAAACACGGACCAACCAGAGCGCGCCTAGTCGCTCGGTGGCACGGTCAGCGCGGCGAGCCGGGGGGAGGAGAGTGTTGTCTTGCCGCGATGTCGTAACAACCAACAGGTTCTCGATTATGTCCCGATTTCGATGAGCTTTGGATATGTTGTAAAGACCACGATTCTGAACAACATTTCCCTTTAGACTTTTTGCCTCGCGTCTTTTCGCCTCGCGAAATGTGTGTCACTGTCACTGGGTCATTCGGTGACGAACTGCACAGATGTCTTCAGGTATACGACAGTACCGAAAGCTAAGGGTTATACGGTCAGGTCAACGAACTGTACAGCTGATGGTAGATAGCAGGTATACGACAATCACATGTTTCGCTTTTCCTGCAGATTTGTACGCAGAGTCGATGGGTTACTGTTCGAAAACGTCGTCCGTCCTTGCACCCAGCAAGAGGTAGAAATGTCAGGTCGGCGTGGCGTTTTAGGGTCCCTATTGTCCTATGCCTTCCTTAAGAAACTTTCTAAAAGAAAGACGGACGACGTTTTCGAACAGTAACCCATCGACTCATGAATCAAAACCGAAACATGTGATTGTCGTATACCTGCTATCTACCATCAGCTGTACAGTTCGTTGACCTGACCGTACAACCCTTAGCTTTCGGTACTGGTTTTACAAATATCTCGTAAACTAAAGCCTCGAGGCAAAAAGTCTAAAGGGAAATGTTGTTCAGAATCATTGTCTTAACAACATATCCAAAGCTCATCGAAATCGGAACATAATCGAGAAACTGCTACTTCTTACTACATCGCGCCGTACCGACAACACTATCTTCCCCCCCGGCTCGCCGCGCTGACCGTGCCACCGAGCGACAGGGAGCGCTCTCATTGGTCCATGTTTTTCGTTAATAACTCCCAAACGAAGCCTCGGACAACATTTTTCAAAAGGAAAATGGCGCTTGAAATGACCTCAGGAACCTCCCATTTCCCAGAGTTGAAGTACTTTTGGGACACCCTGTATATCTATATCTAACTTCTGCGTTTCTTACAATTGACTTGCACAATATTTTTATTTTACATAAAAATCCGCAGTCTTCTCGCGAGGAAAATAAGAACAGCTGGAATAAAAAATTAATTTCATTAGATTATTTCGTAATTCAATTAATACAAATATCTTATAAATGGAAAATGGAAAAATACCTTTAACAACATTATAAAGATTCGTATTTTTCAATACTAATAATTTTCCCTCGACTTGCTTCACAGGATTGCACTTGAGAGCAACTTCTCGAGATAAGCAAAATCTCAATATTTCGCCCATATTAATAATGCTGATAAATTTTTATGCCTGCAAAAAATTTAACGATCGAATTAATTTTCGTTTTACATACATATAATAAATAAATAAATATGCAAAATAGAACAGTATACATTATAAAAGCTTACCAATTTTTGACGAAAATCTATCTCTTTTCCGATCCTTTCGTCGAATTTTTTAAACTCCTCTACTGTCTGACAGAGAAGAAATTTCCAAATGTCCTTAAAGGGGGAAATATCATTGCAACTGTTAGTGCTGTTACTATCGGTCGGTTTTTCTAATAGCTCTTTCAGAGCTGCTTTCACGTCAACCACTTGACTTCTCAGATGACTTAAAATACGTGTTGCCTCAACGTCGCGTCGCGTCGGCCCAAACGAGACTGACTCTTTCGAGTCTCCAACCGTCGATTGTCGACGGCAGTGATAACAGAATCGTGGGTCGTCGGTTTTTTCCCCTCCGCTCGCTGAACCGACTTGATCCCCCACTCTGACGTACCGTCGTTGCGTGTAGCGCGCGTGCAATCGAACAGGCACTCACACGGACAGACTAGAGATACGTTCGTGTGCAGCGCGTCCGCAGTAGAAGCAACGTGGCGACGACGGTGCGTCAGAGTGGGGGGTGAAGTCGGCTCAGCGAGCGGAGGGGAAAAAAACCACGACCCACGATTCTGGCATCACTGGTCGACGGCGACGAATCGGTATCGGCATCTCGTAAAGAGATTCGGCGAAACAAATCGGCGTAACATAAAGATGTTTGGCGGCTCGCAGTCGGCCTACAGCCTACAATATATGGCGGCTCGTGGACGGTCGGCTTACTGCTTACATATGATGTCATTTTTCTTCGGGACTATGATGATGGGGAGGGGGGATTTCAAAAACAATATAAGTTTTTTAAATGGAACCATATATTTTTTTTGTCATACCACGATACCATCTCCCGAGACGAATTCAACGATTGTGAGGTACATATATCGAATTGAGGGAACGCCGAGAGTGCGCAGCGCGAGTCTCGACAGCGCGGCGCGTACCCTTCCAGGGAAAAACCCATAAGGGTGCAGGTAGCGAACTCGCTGGCAACAAGGCGTCCTTACGACTAGAATTTACCTGAGCGGTCACTCTTCCAGTGACGCTCGTAGTGTAGACTTGGTTCTTTAAAATAAATCGCACTCGTTGGCGGACGGCTTCACCGTCAATACTGGTATTATTTCAACACCCGCATCAGTCATCCTTCCTTATTCTTTCTTTATTATTATTTCTTACACGATATATCACATTATGTTATTTACTGTTACAAAACATTAGAAATTACAGGGTGTTTCACGCAAGTTGTTTCATACCTTAACTCCGTTATTAATGCATTTACGAAAAAATATCAAAAGAGAAAGATAAATGGTTCGAAGAGCGCTGCATTTGTAGGCCCTTAGATTTTCTGTAGGTGAAACTGTGCACGTGCAATTAACAATTGCATCATTTCTTTAAATAGAAATGCATATTTTTTTTTCATTATTCGATTCCTCCGTTCATTCTACGTAAAAAATTATTAGGGTACCATGGCAAAAAAATGATTAGTTCTCGAGATATTTTCAAAGCCTGTCTTTATTAAAGAATGCTCAAGCGCTGCGCGACAACATGTAACAATTATTGTTGTGAATAACAGAAACTGATTTGCACGAGTTAGCATTCCGTCATTCAGTAGCAATTTATGTATCGTAAGTTGAGTATGAAAGACTAATGAGCATCTTCTTCAATAAAGATAGGTTTTGAAAATATCTCGAGAACTAATAATTTTTTTGCCATGGTACCCTAATAATTTTTTACGTAGAATGAACGGAGGAATCGAATAATGAAAAAAAAAATGCATTTCTATTTAAAGAATGATGCAATTGTTAACTACACATGCACAGTTCCACCTACAAAAAAATCTAAGGACCTACGAATGTAGAGCTCCTTGAACCATTTATCTTTCTCTTTTGATATTTTTTCGTAAATGCATTAATAACGGAGTTTTGGCCTGAAGCAATTTGCGTGAAACATCCTGTAATTTCTATTGTTTTGTAACAGTAAATAACATAATGTGATATATCGTTGAATTTGTCTAGAGAAACGCTATCGTGGTACGACAACAAAAATATATGTATATGGTTAGGGTTAGGGTTATATATGGTTAAATATTAGGGTTATACATACATACATACATATATGGTTCCATTTAAAAAAACGTATATTGCTTTTGAAATCCCCCCTCCCCACCATCATAGTCCCGAAAAAAATGACATCATATGATTGTTCCCTTCATACTGAACAATTTATGTAAATAAATTTTTTTTGTAACTTCAGTGCGTCACGATCGAGATATTTCCGTTCAAAGATAAACGAAATACCCTGTATATGCTATGGCACCTGTTAGGAATGCCCAACCTTGGCGTGCACTCGGCCATCCCCATTTGGACCACGTATGGCAACTGTTAGGAATGTCTAACTTAGGCGTACACTCGGCCATCCCCATTTGAACCATGCATGGCACCTGTTAGGAATGCCTAACTTAGGCGTGCGCTCGACCATCCCCATTTGGACCATGCATAGCACCTGTTAGGAATGCCTAACTTAGGCGTACTCCGTTCTTTCTACATTGGGACCATGTATGGCAACTGTTAGGAATGCCTAACTTAGGCGTACACCATTCTTTCCGCATTAGACCCATGTATGGTAACTGTTAGGAATGCCTAACTTAGGCGTACACTTTCCTTTCTACATTAGGCCCACATTCGTCTTTAGGCATGCCTAACTGAAATTCTAATCGGGACTATTATTAATTATATTTCTCTAAATTGTTTTTTTTTCCAATGTTTTTAATTTTTCTTTAGGAAGGTATACTTAATATTGGCATTGCTAGTAGGATATTCTTCACTAATTAATTTTGAATTTGTGAGACATTTCATTATTTTTAATTTTTATTCTAGTTTTATCTTTATGATAAACATTTTGTTTGATGCTTCAGTTAGTCGCACTCCACTTTCTACATAACTGGTGACATGGAACTTTATATGACTCTAACATGAATAAATTTTTATGCTTGAAACATTAAATTTAAAGTTTTGAGATTGTAAATACTATATGCGAGTAATTAAAAGTTAAAGACTGTCAAAATAACATTTTTCAAAAACAGTAGTTCTTCGTTATGTGCACGCGTATACCACTGCTGCGTGTATTTAAATAACTCGTCAGTTGTTACAAGTGATACGACTCACTGATAGCTACGACGCTACCCATTTGCCATTGTTATTCAGAATAAGCAATTGTGTGCAAGATTATTTCCATTTTACTGTTGATTTTAATTACCATTAAATAAATTTTAGAAAACGGTCATATATTTTTGGAAATGTATCAATATTTTGAACGTTGCAAAATAGGTCAACTCGGTGCCAGATTCTGGAAAGAGTGATTCTTGTAGTGGCAAAATAATTGCTATCATTGCAGTCGCCAGATGAGGGAAGGGAGGGAGCACGAATTGAGGGGGGAAAGTTACCCTCTCTCTGCCAGTACCGGATTAGTCACGTGACACTGTCACACATGCACGACAGAGACGAAACGCGTCACGTGACCGGGCCGTGGCTGAAGCGTGGGGGGAATAGCGTCGTAAAGGGGAAAGGTACAGTGGGAGACAAGTCTTAATTTGGCGACACTGGTTATCATATGTAATGCAACAAAGAATATTTTATTTTAATTTAACTGTCTTCACTAATCTTCTTAAGACGGAAATTTATTTTAACAAGCTTATATCGTGTTATTATAACTATTATTTATCAATAGCTCATACAGGGTCTGTCCGGAAAGTAATGCGACCGAATTTTTTTTGGCTCTCCTATTGACCGCTGGGCGCGCACGCCTCGAGTAATCGGTGCGGGGGGGGGGGGGGTCTCAGCTGTAAGGCTGTAAGCATGAAAAAACTCGTACTGTCCGTCCACCACAAGAAGTCCCTCGAGACGGCTGAGGGGTCCGGGGGGATCTCTCGCTTGCTCCACCCCTCCCCACTATTTCCACTCCCGTATTCACGACCTCCAAGCTCCTGGCGTCACACGCTACACAGTACTGTCCATCCACCACAAGAAGTCCCTTGGTAGGAGTTTCACATCAAAGGGACAACAAACCGTCCGATTGGTCTGAACGGCAGGGGCTCGAGTCGCGTCACACGCATTATCGGTTCTAGCGAGGTATTGGCTACAGCGCTCACACACACTAATCGGATCGTGTGACGAAGAGAGTGAATAGACTCTTCCAAACCGAGTGAGATAATGCGAAGCGAGCGATCCAGTAGCGTAAGGACAGAATCCAAGAGGAACGTGACTTCACGCATATTCTGTATTAGGAACTTCTAACTCGTTGTCAGTTAAAATTTTAAATTAATGCTACAGATCAGAACAAATGAGAAATATTTTCGAACTACAGCTTTCAATTTTGTCCAATATGTATACATATGTTCCCTAGTACCAAAATTATTAATTTCTTGAAAATGAATAAGTAACGATCATTCGTTTAACACATTTCTATCATACGGAAGAGTAAAAATAGATAGATTGTAGCTGTTCTGCAGATTCATCCTATCTTTAATGGTAATTAAAGTTTAATTTTCGCGGTAGATACAGATACAAAAACCGTTCCAATACTGATCAAACAGACTTTAGCAATTTCGACCAATTTATAACATTTGTAGTAGTTATATGAATTTTATCTAATTTTTGTTGTAACTTATTGAAAGACGCGTCAATCGTGAATTATGTGTTACATTAAATATAAATATAACGTTAAATGTAATTTAAATGAATTATTGCATTTTTAAAGTACATTCTGAAGTCCACTTAAACGTTAAACATCGACGATAGGTCAGGAAACTTGTATCTCGAAAATAAACAAGTCCTACTACTGTGTAGCGTGTGACGTCAGGATCTTGGAGGTCGTGAATACGGGAGTGGAAATAGTGGGGAGGGGTGGAGCAAGCGAGAGATCCCCCCGGACCCCTCAGCCGTCTCGAGGGACTTCTTGTGGTGGACGGACAGTAGTAGGACTTGTTTATTTTCGAGATACAAGTTTCCTGACCTATCGTCGATATTTAACGTTTAAGTGGACTTCAAAATGTACTTTAAAAATGCAATAATGCATTTAAATTACATTTAATGTTATATTTATATTTAATGTAACACATAATTCACGATTGACACGTCTTTCAATAAGTTACAACAAAAATTAGATAAAATTCATATAACTTCTACCAATGTTATAAATTGGTCGAAATTGCTAAAGCAGTCTGTTTGATCAGTATTGCAGCGGTTTTTGTATCTGTATCTACCGCGAAAATTAAACTTTAATTACCATTAAAAATAGGATGAATCTGCAGAACAGCTACAATCTATCTATTTTTTACTCTTTCGCATGATAGAAATGTGTTAAACGAATGATCGTTACTTATTCATTTTCAAGAAATTAATAATTTTAGTATTAGGGAACATATACATATTGGACAAAATTGAAAGCTGTAGTTCGAAAATATTTCTCATTTGTTCTGATCTGTAGCGTTAAATTAAAATTTTAACTGACAACGAGTTAGAAGTTTCTAATACAGAATATGCGTGAAGTCACGTTCCTCTTGGATGCTGAGAGTGGCTCAGCGCGGGGATGTTTAACGTCGTAGGATACATTTGATTCTGTCCTTACGCTACTGGATCGCTCGCTTCGCATTATCTCACTCGGTTTGGAAGAGTCTATTCACTCTCTTCGTCACACGATCCGATTACTGTGTGTGAGCGCTGCAGCCAATAGCTCGCTAGAACCGATAATGCGTGTGACGCGACTCGAGCCCCTGCCGCTCAGACCAATCGGACGGTTTGTTGTCCATTTGATGTGAAACTCCTACCAAGAGACTTCTTGTGGTGGACGGACAGTACTGTTGAGTGCTGACAAGAAGGTCCCTGACAGGAATGCGGTGACGTAGGCAAGAATGCATACCTGATTGGTTGGCTTGGAAGGGGCGCGGCTAGGCTCACACGCAATTTCGGCTAGAGCGTTCTATTGGCCGAAGCAGTCACACACACTACTCGAGTAAATACGGAAATCCTACTATTATGCGTCGTGTGACGTAAGCAGTCGAAACGGCGTGATCACGCGGCGACTACCGGAGCGTCAGAGGTGGGGATGGGCGGATCTAGCTGGAGACCCCTCTTGCCTCTGTGCCTCCCCGGGGACCTTCTTGTCAGCACTCAACAGTACTGTTGAGTGCTGACAAGAAGATCCCTGGCAAGAATGCGGTGACGTAGGCAAGAATGCACACCCGATTGGTTGGCTTGGAAGGGGCGCGGCTAGGCTCACACGCAATTTCGGCTAGAGCGTTCTATTGGCCGAAGCAGTCACACACACTACTCGAGTAAATACAGGAATCCTATTATTATGCGTCGTGTGACGTAAGCAGTCGAAACGGCGTGATCACGCGGCGACTACGGGAGCGTCAGAGGTGGGGATGGGCGGAGCTAGCTGGAGACCCCTCTTGCCTCTGTGCCCCCCCGGGGACCTTCTTGTCAGCACTCAACAGTACGTCTCCGCGCTATCGTTCGGTCAAAATAGTAAATAAACTGAGACGTGTTTTCGGTACGCTGTACAAGCTTGACATGGAGAGTTCTATTGAACAACGTTACGCGATCAAATTTTGTCTGCAACTTGGCAAATCTGGGACTGAGGCATTTTCCATGTTGCAACAGGCCTTTGGGGATGACTGTCTCTCTAAATCTCAGGTTTTGCGATGGCACAAAATGTTTACGGAAGGTCAGGAGGAGGTGGAAAAGGAACGTCGCTCTGGGCGCCCGTCAACGAGCAGAACCGAGGGCAATGTGATCCGTGTGCGGAAAATTTTAAATTCGGACCGTCGCGTCGATTAAAGGAGTATTTACACGGGTTCCGGAGGCACGGAGTCCGGGATTTTGCACGTTTTGGTAGCGCACACCGAATCCGGGGGCCCGGAAGGCTACTTACGAGGGTTCGAGACGCTCGGAACAAAGGCACAGCCTGTAATTTACGACCAGAACCCCGGGGGTTTCGGGACCGCTTCTACTCCCCCCCAACCTCAGGAGATGCCTATATGCTAGAACCCGGACGGGAAACTGACCGAAATTCTAGGCGGCGTCTCTTGTCCGGGGCACCACCGTGCCTACGAGCTGGATCAAGAAATTCAATGACATTTAGCTAAACAGTCAACTAAAAAACTAAACAACTAAAAACTAAAGATAGAAATCGAGAAATAATTAAAAAGTTTAACCCCTTTTCTTTATTTGATACCCTTATCTCTTCGCTCTAAGCTCCGCAAAATATCGTCTTCGTTCATTTGTTAGCGCAGCCATTAAAATTTAATGGAAAAAGGTTGGCACTTCACTTTTCTGGCTGTAGAAACGTACATTTATGACAAGGACGACACTGAATGTGCTCTTTTGAAAATAATTTCTACCGTAGCTTTGATTTTAGAGTTGACCAGCTTCTGGTTTTTCCTGTCATAAAATTCTTAATTTTGGGAGTTTCTTTGAAGCTACGGTCAGGTAAGAGCGGCAAAGGACGCGGCGTCTGGCGATTCAGCTAATTGTAAGCGCACCGAATGATCGACCGCTATTACTGTCCGAATGCCATGGCTTCCAAGTCCATAGCAAGAACCTGTCATAAACCTCTCCACACGGAAGAGCACCGACACGGCGCGTGCGAAAGGGGGGTCTATCGTTAGGTCTGCCAATCCCCACCTCAGCCGCGCCCGTAGGCCCAAGTGTGATCGCTTCAGCCAATATTTCGATTGCAACAGAAGATGCCTACATTGTATGTTATCGCAGTCCTGTCAGGGAACCTTCTTCTTAGCCTCGCATCAATGCATAGCACTGCGTCAAAAATACAACATGGCGCCTCGCCACGCCCTACTATCGCTCGTACAGGCAGTGTATTGGAGACTACTCCAAATACATATAAACAAATCCGCGGGAAACACACTACGCCTTTTTGGGCAACGTTGCATGTATCCATCACACGTACTGTCGTCATTGGCCGAAGGACTGCGACAGCGATCGACAGCAGATCATATCGAGATTAGGCTAAATGCACTTAGGTACATAGGTTACATCACGCGTCGTGGAAAATGTACAATCAAGAAATGCAACACTATATTCTTCTGGATATTCCTCTCGATAATTATTACAGGGAAAGAGATAAATCCCAGGAACTACTTTCAGGGAAATTGCTAAGATTCGGTGATGTTATTTAACTATAATTCCCTGAATATTGAATATTCAAAATCAGACCTCCTATTATATGCTCAAAATTTTGGCTTCTCGCATCCTTTTTTTTACTACGCGAAAGTTTTACTTTTAGGACGGGCGCTGTCGATCCTTATTTCAGAATGTTTAAAGACTATTCAACAATTTCATGGACCCCAAATAGTAAATAGTTCAAATCCGACAGTCGTTTGTAATTGTGAGGCTCCGCGAATTAAAAAATTGTTTGTCAAATTTTTGCATGTTTGGACCAGTGGTAAAATTTGTAGAACAAAGATATTTCTAATATATTTTCATTGAGATATTACATTTGCGAATAAAATGATAAATTATTTAAGAAGAATTATATGTATAATTTACGTTAATACATATAAGGATGTGTGATGCTATTTCACCAAGTGGCAGGAACGTTTACTATTTCCATTATGTTGTAGAGGAGAGATACCGATAGTTTACCTAAGGAGCTGTCGAGTCCCCTAAAACCTTTTTGTTCGCCATGCACAGCAGGGAACTGTCAACGCGCTCTCGAAAGGCCATCTGGAAATGGTCAGGCGTTCAAGCTGAATATCCCGGCTGGGCCATTAAGAAGTATTGCCCACGAACCTTGCTTCGCTCAGCCGGACGGTTCTTGTAAAAATGCTAGATACAAAACCAGGGTAGCCGAACTTTTCCCGGATCCGGGGTCCCACCGTGTTTTCTTCAGTGGAAATACTCCTTAAGTGTTCGGATGATACTTTCTACTTGGAGGTGCTCAAAAGATCGATACGAAGGGTCCAACGCGTCGGAAAAGAGATCGTCGCCAATTGGGTGCTTCACCACGACAACGCGCCCAGTCACACCTGCCTACGAGTCCGCGAATATCTGGCAAAAAATAACATAACAACACTTCTTAAACATCCGTACAGTCCTGACTTGTCTCCCGCCGACTTCTTCTTGTTCCTAAAAATAAAAAATGTGCTAAAAGGATGCCATTTTGAAAACGTGGAACGCGGCAAAGAGGCTGTGACGAGGGTACTACGAGAGGTTCCAGAAAACACCATCCAAGGAGCATAGACAGCATGGAAATCGCGCTAGAAAAAATATGTCGACGCCCAAGGGTCCTACTTTGAAGAATTTTAAAGATTTGTACTCGTATGTTCAATACATTTGTTTTAAAAAATGTGGTCGCATTACTTTCCGGACAGACTTTGTATGTAGTATTATAGTTTAAGAAGAAAAGGTATGCTATTTGGACTTGAACTAACGTATTCCGAAACACATTACTACAGATGCTCTACATATACATATTAACTCTAGAAAAAATAGTAATAATTTAGTCATGAAGATGTATAAAATGTTAAAAAAAATTATACGTTATTGTTAATACTATTAAAACTGATAGTGAAAAATTGGTTTTTTATTTAATATAAGATATTTTTCCTCAATGTATCTGAGCACTAAACTAAACGCGACTGATATACATAGTATAATGATATCTAATAATAAAAATATAATGAAAGAATTCTTTCAATAATAGTAAAAGAAGAAATCGGATATACATAAATCTACACATAGAAATATTTATGACATTTTATGCAGAAACATTTATGACATGTTATCCATGGTTTCTGTTTAAAATCTACGTACAATGGAAATTTTATGGTGATGTCGAAATGATCCCGTATTCACCTACCGGTTTATCCTAACTTCAGACGAACCACCTTCGAAAGCGTGTTCTTCTTCCATCAGCTGCATTACTTCCACTCCTATCGTGCATACTTGGATCATGACTGCATTGCTCTATTAACATTTTCGTTTCTTCTTCTGCTCCCTTTGTTTTCTGCTTATAATTTTTAAACATTTCAAAATGTTGTTTCTTTCTTTTTCATAACTTACCTATTCTATTCTATTTGTGTTTGTAGTAAGAATTTCAGTAACTATTCTAGTAAATATCAAAAGTCTCTCTCCTTACCAAATTTAAGTTTTAGAAAAAAGTTAATTTAAATTCAGAATCGAGACTTTATATTTGAGACTTGTATTTCTCTTTCATTTACACTTCCTCAAATCTGAATATCAATATCTTTTCTACGGTGTGTCCCAAAAATGTTAGGCTTCCTTGAAAGGGGTGATTCCTGATGTCATTTGAAGTAACTTTTTCCTTTGCGAAAATGTTCACCGCGGCTTTGTTAACGAATTATTAACGAAAAACAGGGGCCAATCGGAACGCGGTTACAGCAGACAGATTCCGGCCAGCGATAAGTTCCTCTGATTGGTCCGCGTTTTTCATTAATAATCCTTTAACATAGCCGCGGAAAACATTTTCCCGAAGGAAAAGGTTACTTCAAACGACATCAGGAATCACCCCTTTCAAGGGAGCACAACATTTTTGATACACCCTGTATACATATATTACAACCTATTGAAGTGTCAATTTCCGATCTTGTATTTTTCATAAAAATGTTAGCCGTTGTTATTGAAGGGATAAAAATAATTGTCAAAGACGAGGACAGGAAACCTGTTTTGAGGAATATTATTCTAATATAAATT